>WNGW01000147.1:0-22286 GCA_011952105.1 Coreoperca whiteheadi
TTAAAATACAATATTTTCAAAATATGTAAGTTTAAATATACCAAATTATCTTCAACAACCAGACTAACTATTTAGCTAGTCAGATTTGTAAGTGTGTTTTTTATTTGCAAGACAGAAAACTAACTGAAACTTAATTCTCAATTTAACAATGATTTTTTACAATTAGAAGACCAAAATTATACATTGTACATGGATCTCTCTCAGTTCAGGAAGTCGCAGTGCGCAAAGCAGATAGCTGCAACCTTTCAAGAGAGATGACACTACACAAAGGCTTTATATGGAAATGTGCTGTTTTTTAATTTGTCCACATCAGGTGGGGAGAGGCCACGGACATTGGCTTAGCTTCCAGTTGATGCACTGCATGGCGACGTCATCTTCCCTAGAGAACAACCTTCACCCTGCGACCTATGCCCTAGATATGGAGTATGTAGCCTGACAGCTGGTCTATACTGGCCTTCTCTATTTTGCTCACTCAAAGGGTTTTTTTCTTATCTTTGAGGCCTCAGTTGACAACACACAGACACAAATGACCTAGCTTCATGCTTTGTGTACTTCCTGTTGGCCTTTTGACACACAGCACCCAAACACATCTTTTTCCTATCATCAGCAATTTACCCATCATTACTTTAAAGGAAACTGTCTAACTACTCAGAAAAACGCTTAAAAATCTTAATAATCAACACAACAATTTATCTTAACAACAAAGCAATTTTTTTCACTCTAACAGTTTGTTGTAAGCTAATATGCTAATTGAAGCTCAAAATGTCACCCTGTCGTTGTTCCAAAATGTCCACCCTGTCGGCCCCTTAGACTCGATAGGGTGGACATACATAGGACAGGGTGGACATAGCATTCATTTGTAGTTAATATTGTAATTTATAGAAATGTTGTATTACATTTTCTAGAAACATCTGCTGTAGATAATAATTTAAAAAAACATAAACTCATTGCTGTTCTCAGGACATGCCTCTGAGTGAGGCAGAAAGTGCACAGCAATACAGAAAACGCCGGGATGCAAACCCTGAACAAAGAGGGGCATACCTTAAGAAAGAAAGGGAGAGATGGAGGAAAGACAGAGATACAGGGAAGAAGGAAGCTATTAATGACCTCACAGAGAGAGGAAAACGTTCACAAAGGAAAACATGGAAGGAGGCAAAGAAAGCTGCCGGAGCTAAAGCCAGGACAATAGTGGAGTTACAAACTCCTCCAACTCCAGAACCACTGGAGCGGGACTGTCCACCACAGCTAGGTCCCTCAAGGTTAGTATAAATGTAGAATGGAAATAATTAGGGCTGGTCCGAATACAATTTTTTGAGCTTCGAAGCTTCGGTAGAAATCAAGATGGAATATTCAATACACAGGTCAAGTATTTTACAAGCAAATTAAGTGCACGTTTTTATCACATGTAAAATTACTGATTAACATGGCAGATGTGTATGAGAACAATATGCGAGGCTATATAATGTTTAGGCGTTATACTGATTAGGTGGTTTTTCAAACACGTTGTGCTGTTGTGGTCGGCCACTTTCAAATCACTGCCTTTGTCTTGTCCTCGCTCAGTCTAAAGTGCTCCCACCAAGCTGAGGTCTTCAGCATCTCGTCTTCTCCTCCAGATGAACTGAATCATGATGTTTAGGTCTGGGCCAGTTTACTGGGACACGTGACTCACCGCTAAAATCTCCCGTTTGAGTTTTAACAAGCTACTATATTGTGCAGTAGATTCATTTAGATTTATAATAACGGGTAAAAAGACTAATACATTTAGTTTCTATTATTCTATTTTCCACAATGTGAAAGCAACGCAGCTTAACCCAAAACACAAGCGCTTCTGTCCATTAAAGCCCCTGCAGGTGTGTCTCTACAGAGAATATACTGCAGCTGCAGGGAACACTGTAGCTGGCTAAAGCAAATATATTTATTAAGCACAACGATGTCCCATCCTAATAAAACCGGAGTATTGTATTTCGCCAGATTTAAACACACAACCTTTATTTATTTATCTTTTTTAAAACGAATATTCGAATCCCAAAATTGAAAATCGAATACCAACCCACCGAACGAATATTCGAATATTCTGGTCCAGCCCTAGAAATAATATGTAGGAAACATAACTCTATTTTATTATTTATTATTAATTTATTAATTAAAGTCACCTATATAATACCTATTATATATTATAACACCTATTATTATACTTACAAATAGCTTCCCTGGTTATAGTTGGATCATTTAGTTCGGGATGAAATAGGCCTAAGTGATTGGCCTAAAAACCTGACAGTAATTTATATATTCTAGGCAACGCCTACAAGGACTAAAGGATTTGAAAAAGAAGAAAATCATGAAAGAATTAAAAGAGCTGAAAGCAAAACTGGCAAAGGAGAAGAGAAAAGGAGAAAAATTCAAAAAGAGGTACCAGAGGATGAAGAGACAAGAACCATCAGTGTCTCCTCACTCCAAATTCAGGGAATTGGTAAGGGCCAAAAAGTTAGGGCACTCATTAAGGTTGCCCTGCTATTTCACAAATCCTCCATGATTACAGTCAAAAGAGATCTCGTAACAACCGAGTCTGAGCTGGTGAGCCAATTTCAAGAAAGGCTCAGCAGATTTAAGCAATACAACATCAGATGGCAATACACAGCCTACAGGCAAATCAGGGATACGCTAAAACCAGATGAGTGCATACTGCATATTGATTTTAGGAAAAAATTACTTGTGCAAATACAGCCAAGAAATTCAAGCAGTCCACTTTGGAGGATCGCACCAACAGGCAACACCTCCATACAGAGGTACTTTACACTGCTGAAGACCTTCTGCTCCACTTCTCCAAGTCGACGACGTGACCCTATAGCTATTTGGGCCCACCATGACCCAATACTTGGTATGATGAGGCAAAGGTACCCTGAAGTTAAAAAACTTCACTTCTTCAGTGACGGGCCAGCCATTCAATAAAGGGAACAGAAAGGGAACTTCTACCTACTTTCCACAGAACCATATAAACTAGGATTTACATAAGTGAAGATAGTGTAAGAAAAGAACCTACAATTTACAATTAACAACATATGTATGTATCTGCTGAAAGAAAATTCAGAGTATGTATGTATACAAAATTAATAGTGGATCAAATTAATAGAGCCAGGATTCAAAGTATTGGTTATAGAACAGTTTTGATGGGTATATATACATCATACAAACCCGATTCCAAAAAAGTTGGGACACTGTACAAATTGTGAATAAAAAAGGAATGCAATAATTTACAAATCTCATAAACATATATTTTATTCACAACAGTGGAGCAATATCAGAAAGGAGTTTCTCAGTGAAAAATTGCAAAGGACAACATTCCTAGTCCTAAACTTAAGCAACTTGTCTCCTCAGTTCCCAAACGTTTGCAGACTGTTAGAAAAAGAAGAGGCGATGCCACACAGTGATAAACATGGCCTTGTCCCAACTTTTTTGAGATGTGTTGATGCCATGAAATTAAAAATCAACTTATGATACATTTTCTCAATTTAAACATTTGATATGTCATCTATGTTGTATTCTGAATAAAATATTGAAATTTGAAACTTCCTTCTTCTCATCACATATGAGATACCTGCCATTGCTCCAATAAAAGAAACTGTGAGGATGTGTCAGGTGCTAAGTGTGTCACCAGGCAAACTGAAATACCGGGACATCACATGTCTCTGCAAGAGAGAGGCAGGTATGTTGGATTGTCCCTGTTAACAGTTAATGGAGGCAACTGTAAGTGAAGAAAATAACCATGCCCCTGCATTTGATGGCACAACTGAAACCAGATGGCTTCCACAATTCATTGAGGAGAAACAGATTGGAGAATGGTGTGTGGTGAATTATGAAGACGAACCCTATCCTATCATTGTCATTAAAGTGGAGGAGCACAACATTATGGTTAAGTGCATGCACCGGAATGGGATAAATAAATTCTTCTGGCCTAGTCCCAGAGAAGACATTACCTGGTATGCAGACCAACAGATTCTCTGTCTGATTACAGAGCCACAAGCTGTCAATAAATGCTCTGTGCAGAAAGACAACGCTTCATGGGGGTATACCGAAGAGCAGTTTAGATGAACAGGAATTTTTTTGTAATTTGTAATTAATGTACTTGCTTTTTCATGTTTTGTTTTATATTATAAATTTGTTTATGTTCAGGGGTGCATGGTAGGAGAGCGGTTAGCGCTCCTGCTTCCCAATAAGGACTTTGTGGGTTCAAATCACAGACCGGACCATGCTCTCTCTGGTTAAAGTCTGCATGTGTTACCGTGGGTTTTCTCTTGGTTCTTTGGCTTCCTCTCACCGTCCAAAAACATGCATGTTAGGGTTTATTGGTAACTCTAAATTGTCCCTAGTGGATGAATGTGAGAGTGAATGGCTGTCTGTCTCTGTGTCAGCCCTGCGACGAGGGTGTCCAGGGTGTACCCCGCCTAAGGCCCAAAGCCACTGGGATAGGCTCCAGTCACCCGCGACCCCCAATATCAGCTTCTGGAGGGAGGCAGCCATAGGTGAGATAAGCCTTGGCGCCCGGATCAAGGTTTCCCACGTCAAGGTCACCAAATCTACTGGTTATGGACTACAGCTCTACACCACAAATTACACCAAGTGTGAGGTCAGTTGTTGCTGTGGCTTTTTCATTTTTAAACATAATTTAATTGAATTTTTTTTACAATTTTGAAGTATACAATAAAAATGAATCATTGATTTGTTGTTAACAAATGTAACATTTCAACTTGATAGGGATTTGACTATCACTCGTGATATTGGATATACAGTGCGTTAACTGTGTGTCACGATCTATGAGAGGGGCGCTATAGTATAGCACTATAGCACACTCACATTTTCTCATTAAGTGTTTGGTTTTTTTACTTAACTAAAATGAGTTTTAAAAGCGACATGTAGACTAATCCTAATTTGACTTAACAGAATACAAACCGAAACAATTGTCAGTTGTTTTTTGATTCATTTGGGTAAATTCAGTTCACTCAGACAACACAGGATGGTAGTGTGTAAAATGACTCTGGTGGTGAGGAAGATGAAGAGGACAAAGGCAGAGCAGAGGACGAAGTGGTGGAAGTTGAAAAAGGAAGAATGTCATGTAGTTTTCAGGGAGGAGCTGAGACAGACTCTGGGTGGTCAGGAAGTGCTCCCAGATGACTGGACCACTACAGCTAATGTGATAAGGGAGACAGGTAGGAGGGTACTCGGTGTGTCATCTGGAAAGAGGAAAGTGGACAAGGAGACTTGGTGGTGGAACCAGGAAGTTCAGGAGTGTATACAGAGAAAGAGGTTAGCAAAGAAGAAGTGGGACACTGAGAGGACTGAAGAGAGTAGACAGGAGTACAGGGAGATGCAGCGTAAGGTGAAGGTAGAGGTGGCAAAGGCCAAACAAAGAGCATATGAGGACTTGTATGCTAGGTTGGACACTAAAGAGGGAGAAGTGGATTTGTACAGGTTGGCCAGACAAAGAGATAGCGATGGGAAGGATGTGCAGCAGGTTAGGGTGATTAAAGATAAGGATGGAAATGTATTGACAGGTGCCAGGAGTGTGATGGGAAGATGGAAGGAGTACTTTGAAGACCTGATGAATGAGGAAAATGAAAGGGAATGAAGAGTAGAAGAGGTGACTGGTGTGCTTAAAGCTTGAAGAACCTAAGTCGTGGCTGCAGCTGCAGTTCGTTTTTAGATATTTTACATACAAGGATGCATCTACACAATGCAACTTTTTAATTGGTCCTTGTTCGCTACACAAGGCGAGTCATCTGAAGCAGTTTTGAATATTGCTCCTGACTCCTGTCGGTTATCAGAAGTGTCTCCAGGAAAGCGTTGGACTTTGCTTGCATTGTATGTCTCTTTTTTTCCAAACATGAGGTTTATTGGAGTAGTTGATATATGCTAGCCATATCAAACATAGAGCCTGCGGGCACACCATGGCCCACGGATGTGTACGATCCGGCCCGAGGGATGATTTGGGACGCCATGTTCTGTCACTCGCCTTCACCCGGAGCAACGTCAGGAGAGAGGTTCAGCGGGCAGCTGTTTCCCGGGATTTGTCTGTAATTTCGCGACCACGATAAAGTTAGTCACTTCTTATCACTGAATAAGTTAAATGTCACTACATACACTTGTAAGTAAAATATCTCTAATGGCTTTCAATTTGTTGTAATAATAAATTGTACGTTCTCTTGTTATGTGTAGGAATCAACAGGATCGCGAGACTTTGTCTTCTGCAGGTAAGTACGTTAGAGTTTGGCAAACATAACCATGTGAAGTTAGATATTTAGAAAATGCTCTGTTGAGTATGATTAAGATGGATTAATATGGATTCTGGCCACATTGGTATTAAACGTGTAACGTTACGCAGATATTATTTATCAGCACAAGAAACGTATTATAAAGGTATGTTTTGTATTCAGAAACCGTGTGAATATCTTTCATAATAAGAAGGTGGCTTGAAGGGATATTGTGTGTGTGGTTTTTTGTCCGTCAGAGCATTTGTTAAGCAGGGTAGAAAGATATTGCTGTCATGTTTGAGCCAAACTTAGACCCCGAAGTTTGAAGTGCAGTTTGTAAACTCAGACTTTTCAGGGGGAAAAACATCTGCAAACCCAGCAGCTTCACTCTCAAACGGTACATTTTGTTCAGAGAGGATTTGAGTGTAGTGAAAGCTTTCGGATTCTTATTTTGCCAATGAAGGACCTACCTATTTATCATTTAGATTAGCATTGCATAGATGTATTATCTAGTAAATGTCCTGTTGTCCCTCTGTTTCTCTACAGGCTCATGTTGTAGATAGCAAAATGATCATTAAGGTGCTGAATGAAACCCACAAGAAATATGGTGCTTTTTAACATTGCTTAGTCAGAGCCAAGTTCTCCATCTCTGTGAACAAGGTTACAGTGGAAAATGACTCTGGCACAGAGGTGGATGAAGCAGTGTTTGCAGAACAACCTGGTCTCACCATCACAGAATTTTTGGCGATTCCTTGAAACTGCCACAGATTTTGAGGTAACTGGCCGTGTTGATTTCATGAAATTCCGTGATGGTTCCACGGAAGGGATTCCTACGTAAATCAATGCCAGGCAGCATCCGTGGTCCACACACGGATTCCCTGTTCCAACACCTGCACTCCCCCTATTGACGTCATTTTATAATTCGGAAACGTATCACTTTAAATATACTGAGTTTACTAAGGTACTTCACTTGAAATATTTATTTTTAAAGTGATTTTAACTTGATATTGCATTGTTCTGTCGTCGTTTGATCGCTAGGATAACCGGTTCCGTGACGTTACCACATAATATTCAGTGGTCACCACAGATTGTTTCACCTTCAGTGAAGTATAATGCCTATTGCTGATTTTGACACTTTAAGAAGGCAATTCAAGTTGTCTGTGCTTGCAATGCAATGTAGCCTAATTAACCTGTCAACCTCTTAACTCCCCTGATCAGTAGCCTTTTGCTTATTGTACAATTCTGTGATGGTACCACGGAGTGTTTCGTGGTGGACACACGGATAGCCAGACACTAGAGGCAGGCTTGATCAATCAAACTCCCCACCACTCCATCCATCAGCCACCCCTTAGTTTAAATAATATTTGGACCATTTTACAATTATTTTGTTACTGCTTACTGGGAATTGACAGATAGGAGTATACAAACAAGAAAAACAAAACACTATAAAGACTAATAATAAATTAATGTTAAATTGGAAGAGTCTGTTGCCATGACAGCGACACGTCACACTCCCTTCCGCGCATCCCAGAATTTCGCGGGTTTTCCAGGCATTGGAGGATTGGTGGATCCCAAACCTCTGTTATTTATTTATTTACATCACATTTCTTGTTTATTCCCGCACTTTAATTGCAATAATGCAAACTCTGTCACTGAAATTCATGTTAGCCAAACGTACGTTAGGCCTAACTCTGCTTCAATCACGGATACTGTTTAAAAGTGGCAGGTGACTTTGCCTTGACAGCCACAGTGGCGATTGTAGAACACGTTTTATTGGTTAGGATGAAGTGGTTTCTCAATGGGCAGAAATGAAAACTATCACGGTGACAGCGGAACAAACTTTTGCGAGCTGTGAAGCGTTCTCCCATGAAGCCGCGTGCATAACAATGTAAAAAAGTATATTCATCCGCAGCTATTGCACGTATACGGTGCCGTTTACAGAGAGCGTTGAATTATAAACCTTAAACAATATTAATTGGATACAATTATTGTGTGAGTCGTGGCAAAACTGCATTTTTGGTCCAATGTTTCAGAGCAGCTGTATCGGCGTGACGCCACGTCCACCTGCTGCTGAGGGCTTAAATAGGCTACTGTTTCATGATGTATTGATCAATTGCATGATAAACACGAGCGGGCAGGGAAATAAAAATCTATAGAGCTTCCACATGTCTGGTGAAATGGGAATTAACTAAATGTATTGTAGATGCAGACGAGTGAAGAGGTTAAATTGCGTTTGACGTTTTTTATTAAATATTTCAAAACCTATGAGAAAAAAAACCAAGAAAGAAAACACTAAAGTTATAGCTGATTAAATACATAGAGAAAAACAAAACATTATATGAGTGAAACCCTGGGAGAACATAAGACCATTTCCAATAGTTTGACAATCAGTTTGAGGTTTCAGATCCTGATTGGGAGCCTGGAACCCCGAATCTAACAATCTAGTAATAATGTATTGAAGCAAATCAAAATATGCTAGTGCACTTTTTTTTTATATATTCGAACTCCAGAAAAAGTGGCTGGCAAAAAAAATACAAGTGGCTGGTAAAATTGGGCATCCATCCACCAGCCACATAGCTCTGCATTTGTGCAATATGTGTAGGCTAGATTTATGTGTAGCCTGATTGACAGGCACCCGCATTGATCTAGTCGGTCAGACCCTCTTCTTTTACTGTTTATGGTCAGACCTTGGTTAGTACATGCAGAAGAACCAACCGCCTAAAACAAAGTTTGTACAGATTGAGTTTCTAAGAACAGCAGAAGTTGCTTTCTCCTTTGGATGTTTGGAGTGAATCCAGGGTCTTATATCTGTATCATAACTTAACCAGGACGAAGAAGGTGATAGATAAAAACATGAAACTTAGAGAACATTAAGCATATTAAAGGACAGGCTTGTTGATATTGCAAGTAGAGCTCATGCAGCTGTAATTATATACTACCCTGTGGTCATTTTTGTGATCCACCTTCCTATTTTGTTATCATATGTAATTCTAATATTGTGATTATTTTGTCTGCTCTGCAGATTATTGCAAGACACACAATATGTCTTGTATGTTTTTCATTTCTGTAATTTTCCCCCCCTTTTTTACATTTCCATACAGTAAGTATCCATGGATAAAAGTTATTTTCTACACTGTACAAACCAAAACTCAGTCTTCAAAAGGTTCAAAATGCACCACGGTGTTATAGGCCTACACTTTGTCAGCACATATCTGCAGTGCATATCTGTTTGTAGCATTAGGTGAGCTAGGGAATTAGCATTAGGGGAGTAGCCTTACTACTAACATGTTTGATGCAGGCACAGCAACCATTATACTGGATTCTGTGAATTGGTCACAAATGTACTTCGACATAACTGTGTTCAAATGTCTTAGTAATTAAGGAATTTGTAGTTTTCTACAATGGTAACATACATTATTGTCTGGTTTACAGCATCACAACATGTCAAAAGGAGGAGGGCTCAAGAAGACCTGCCCAGCGTGCAACAAGAAAATATTCAATGGCTTCAAAATGTGCCCTATTTGCAAGGCCCCACAGCCTACAAATGTGCGACTAAAGAAAAAGCTTGAAAAAGGCATGGGTTGCCAACACTAAAAGAAATCAAGTGACCTCACATTTATGGGACAATGCCGTCATTTTGGTAAGCAACTTCTGTTGTTCTATGTCACCATAGTTCAGTGATTTTGGGGTACTTAGTACTGCATAGATATTTTTCAAATGGCAGGCGGTCAGACTGTCATTGAAAAACGTTGCAAACAGACCAGAGACTCTCAGGATCACTTAAGTCATAGCCTGTAAGATGTTTCACAGTGCTTCATATCAAGAAGGGTTGACTTTCCCCTTTGCACAACAAGCGCAAGTATGTAAGCACATGGCCCTCTGTTGATCATGTGACACACGAACTGAACTTGGCCAATAACCTTGTCAGTGAGTGAGATGGTGTGCTTGTACAGCAAATGAGTGAATGGTGTGTATTGAAAAAGCCTGATTATCCTGCAGAATATATTTTGCTTTAAAGCAGACAGGCGACTGGCTAGCCATCTAATACGAAATGGCATTTAGTGTTCACCAAAAGTAATACTCAGGCAGGGCTTGTTCGACTTTGCAAAGGCCTGCCTGATCTTCTGGGGTCTTGAATATAGCTATTCCTTGGGATTTTCCAAAGGTCTGCTTCGACCCTAAGTATTTTGTGTTGACCTGCATTTGTGATAATGTCATAAGCAGACAAAGATCCATACACACCCACCCCTAAGCACTTGGGATTGTTTTGAATGTTTTGTATTATCTTTAGATAGAGAAGCTGCACGCAGTGGGCTGGAGGACTTTGCTGCTTCTAGAATTTCCCAATAAAAAGGCCAAATTCATCTTGCCTAAAGCTCTGGTGTTGGGCAAGAATGCTCAGACGTGTGTGACAAACATTTATGAGATTTTTAAAATGATGGTTGAAGGTAAGACTATATTCATATACTATAAACTTTATCTGTATACTTTTTTTCTATTATTATTTAGGGGTAGATGTTGAGCAATGATTGGAAAAAGTAGGGGCAACTGTGCTTCTCTGAGTATCTGATGCTTGTGGGTGTTTTATTTTGCCTTAGCTTTCATATTTTGACCTAATTGCGTATAATGCATTTGTACTCTTCCTGGAAATACAAACCAGGCAACAGAAAGTAGCCATGAATCTGAGGAGGCTACTGTCACTCTGCATTTAGAGTCACTAGGCAACCCCTCAGCAGGAGTACAAGGTGTATTTGGCCTTCGCTTTATTGTGTTCTCCTTGAGATTGTGAGAATGTGCTTTAGCAGCAGGCGTCTTTTCACTACATCTATCTAAACTTTTATGAGACACAACACCATCTCTCCACTCATCCTCAGATTCGACAGCCGCCACCGGTCTGTTCCAGAGGGCTGGGGCGAAGGACGGTCCAGAATGCGATCTCAGTCTTCCTCCGACAGGACAAGGTGTTTAGTGCTTCAGCTTTGTTTGTGTTCTTCATATCCTTGTGCAGTATTTACACAGGATTTTATGAAACTATGGTGGTGGGAAAGGATTTGAAAGTTGGTTTGAATAAAATACAATGTCCATTATATCTACAGCAAAATAGAACTGAATTGGCACTGAACGGAAAATAATGCACTTTGATGATAATGATTGGCCACAATAGTCTAGACAATGTATGGGGAATACTGTTTAGTTTGGCTTGACTATATATGATGTAATCTATGTATGTAAACATTTGAGAGACCCCATCTCGCCACTCATCCTCAGATTCAGTAGCTGCCATATGCATGGACCAGGGGGCTGGGACTATGGCCGATCCAGAACGTGATTTCAACCAACCTCCTACAGGACAAGGTCTTAAGCTCTTCAGCTTTATTTCTGTTCTTCATATCCTTGTGAGATGTCCTTTAGCAGCAAATATCTATTTTGACCAGGGGCCGTATTCACAAAGAATTACATTTTAGTACAAAGACAACTCCTAAATGGCATTACAATTTCCTCACTAAGGCTTAGGCACTTTAGCGCAAAATTGTCTCCTAAAATGTTGAAATACTTTCAGCCCTACAATTCTTTGTGAATACAGCCTCTAATTGTACCATATATTATGTAATCTGTGCATGCACTTTTGAGAGACAACATCTGCTTTCCACTTATCCTCATCATCAGATTTGACAGCCGGCATGAGCATGGACCGGAGGGCTGGGACTGAGGATGGTCCAGAATCGAATCTTAGCCCTCCTCCAACAGGACACGGTGTTACAGCGTCCGGAGTACTTCCAACCATAGCCCTACATAGGCTACATTTGCGTTTAGATTATCATTTATCACATCCCATAGTACTTATGTTGTACTGTGTGAACAAAACAGAAAGATTGCCCCCACAACAATTGGGATGTGCACCCATACCGTGGCATAATCCGGACAAGGCAGAGAAAGGTAAGACTGGATAGGTAGCTAGATTGTGTTATGATGTCTTCTCTACAGAAAATACATGTTGACTAGCCTAAGCATGTCTAGCTAGTTTAAGATGGTTGTTGGCTGGTTTTATCAGCCAGATTTTTTACCAGTTCATGTTTTTGTATGAGATTTGATGGTTTAGTTTGTTTGACCATCTTATGATGTCCATTCTTAGCCTGATGCACCAAACGCTTTCACATCGTTTCACTTTGTGCAAAGCGCCTGGAACCTATCCATTGGGATACGTTTGCTTCCTGGTGGGCAGATACTTTCTGCTTCAACCATTTGCTACTGCTTGTTTGTGACATATGTTACGCGCTGGAACACACCGTTTGAGTTCAACATCATCTCTTTCAGCCCGCTCTAGCCTAGACCATGCAGCAACCAGCACATTTTTTCTGCAAGGTTTAAACTACAACTAAAATCATCTAAAACTGTGAAAAAGTTATTTGATTAAAAAATAATAATAATAATAATCTTATAAGTTAAACCTAGCAGAGATTGTCATTTTAATACTAGGATACACATGAAGACTTGAATGAATATACTAAGCTTTTCCTTTAGTAGGCATCATACTAACAGCATTTGGGCTTGTTGGTAAATAGGATCTGGGACCCATTTGTATTACAAATGCCAGTTTTTTTCTAACCTCTTGTATGTTGACAGTTTGTACTATGTCTGTAGTCAGTCCTGGAATATCTTTTTTATTTCATTCCTTCCTCTTGCTGTCAAAGACTGGTACACTCACTATATAAGGTCCCTTTCAAGTCACACACCAGTCTTCATTAAGGTACCAATGGTTACAATGCAGAAGAGTCTGGGCTGTGAAGTAACAAACGTTCACGTTATTCTCTACAATGGTAACTTGGGGCCCAATTATGTTGCCAGGTAAAAAAGGGACACTGCAGTCAGGGTATGGGCAGTTGACAGAGTAACACGTTGTCTCTCAAATACGGTTCCAGTTATGTATGAAATGGGACACAGCTCAGGTCCAGTCAATGCATAATGTAATGATATATCATTTGAATATGGCAACAATCCTTAGATATCCAAATGAAGCTGACTAGCGCTGCTGAATTGCAATGACTTTAAACATCAAAGCAAAATGCTCCTGTGATGAAATGTCATACAGTAATTACTAAGACAAAGCAGGCTGTATACAATGAATCTTCCTATTCAGTCCTAACTATAATACACTACAGTAGTTTCTAGAGATAAATGCACTCTAGATTGTGATTAATATGGATTCTGTCCTCCAGTCATTTATTAAATAGGGCTGTTTGCTAATGCCAGCCATAATGGGCAGAATCTGCCTCATGTATGTCCTTTACAGTGACCTCCATGTTCTTATTCATCCTTCCTACAGTGACCTCACTGTCCTGTCCCATCCGTTTTCCCATCATAGTGGTAGTTATAACTGGCCGGTCTACTGCTCAGTCACAGGTAAGTGAATGTCCCTTTTAATATTGGCAGAGAGGGACGATAACAAAAGGCAAACAATCTGGGTCAAAATAATATACAATGACATTAGACTTAATTGGGAGAAGGGGTGATTACAACAAGAAGACCTTTAAATATCCTTTTTATAATTTAACATTATTCACTGGAAATGATGCAAACACAGCATATATCGATTATTTCTAAATACAGGGTCAATACTCTCTAATTTCCATCCAGTGCGACTGTCTGTCAGACCTTCCATACCAGGGACTGCTGAATAAGACATATAGCTTTAGAGAAGAGTTTGTTCACACATACCACTTCCAGATCATGTCTGATTAATGTGTGAGGTTTTTTTTGCCTGTTCATAAGGTGGGATGTTATCCCATTTCAATTAAATACATTATGTCTGATGTGAGATGGGATCCATGAGTGATGATACAGTGGTGGTTAGCCTGAATGCAGGCCAATCAAGTGAATAACACAAATCAGGTTAAATCAGAATCAACTGGTTGGAGCTTCGCATGGCTTTAAATAGATACAATCTACTTTCCATTTTCTGAAAAAAGAGGGTGTCTGGCACGTAGGCCTACTCAATGAGGAGTTGGTCAACTGGTAAATAAACTGAGCACTGTCCATGGATGAGAGATATGAGGCTGTGAAAACACTGGTGGTGGACATCTGGCACGTAGCTTTATTATACTTTCCGACACTGGCTACGATCTTGCTGTCCTGTTTCCAACTCTGAACCTATCACCACCCTTACCGGAGGGTGTTTTTTCTTTTCATTTTAATTTAAATAATATCCTGCTCAAATACATTTTTTTTGAATAGCTCAATAACAGATTCATGGCTTTTCATCCTGTCAAGTCCATCACAGTGTCTGTTAACTACTGCCAAGTGACACCTGGGCTCCGTACGTTGCTAACTCAGTTATCTGGATTTGATTGTTGACGATTTGGCACGATCTCGGATTGTTTGGTTCTTCGACGCTCATCCTGGACTTGCTGACATAGCAACAGGTCCGTAAGCTTAAACCTGCTCGGGAGCAGGCTTATTTCATGTAAACAGGACTAGATTGCGGCTTTCTAAGCAGAGGAGGTAGGTAAGTCTGTGGCAGCCGCGTCTTGACAGCAACCTGTTGCGGAAGGTTCAAGAATAATTCGCAGCGCTTTTCGAATGAATGGCGTATTGCGGGGTAGACAGGATCCTTTAGACAGGGTCCTTTAGCGCAGCACGATAGTGTAGGTGTTGAGAGGTATGGTTTTTCTCGTGAGGGTTTTATTTGCTTGGGAACAGGTAAAAGTGTTGGTGTGTTATCTAAAACTGCACAAAAGAGGGGAAGATATGATGGCATTGCAATGAACTACACTGTAAAAAAATAATGTGATCAATAACTCATAGCAACATA
Organism: Coreoperca whiteheadi; assembly: GCA_011952105.1. Classification (NCBI taxonomy): domain Eukaryota; kingdom Metazoa; phylum Chordata; class Actinopteri; order Centrarchiformes; family Sinipercidae; genus Coreoperca; species Coreoperca whiteheadi. The sequence goes on from WNGW01000147.1 coordinate 15,055, forward strand.
TTTTATATGAACTAAAAGTTTAGAAGTTTCCACTTTCACAAACGTCTGAAGTGACTGTACCAGCCATTTGGATTATGCTTCATTTAATGCAGCAACACAGTTGCTTTTAAAAAGAGGAAAAAAGTAGTTTTTTTAAAATAAGGACAGTATAAGAAGTGAAGGCTTCCATTTTGTAGAATATTCTTGTACTTCACTTTTACTTGTTCCCATGTTCTAGTGGGTCCCGTGGTGGTTCTGACATAAAAGAACAAAGAAAAATATGAAAATATGAAAATCCATTGTGTAGAAAGTGATAGAAACATCTAACATGGACACCACTTACGCATTTAATTTGTTTGCGACTTTTTGCCAGCCTTTTCTCCTGGCTTTTGCAGACTTCTAGGTGTTCCCTGGCGTTATAATTAGACTTTCAAATTTGGCATAACCTTCCATTAAAAGCCCTTGTTCTGCTTGGGAGGAAAACTGGGCGCGTTCTTTAGCCATGCTGAACAGCCAATAACAGCGCTGCTGATCCTCGTTTCTACCATCAATACATATCCCCCTTTTAAACCAAAGCAGGAACGCGCAGTTGTCTCAGATAACTCAATCCAGCGATACTAATCAGAAGCAACAGGTGGGTTCCAATTAGCCGGAGCAGGATCAGCACGATGATATCATCTTGGATGTGTCATTTAATCTCGGATGTAATAAGTGACGTACGAAGAACGGACCCCTGGTCCCACGGACAATTAATGACTTTTGTTGATGTTTTTCACCAGTGCCACTTCATCATCCTAAAGAGTTTTTAGGAGTATTTCTATGTGACAGTATAATGTAAAATGTAGATTTTCATTGAAGACAACAGGGCAATTATGTAGTTTATGCACTTCAATTACAATCACCAATAATTTCCGACATTTTCAAATTCACATTCAAGTTTTTTGTAGCCATTTCCACAGTTGATATAAATCTCTCTTTCACATGTACCACAACAAACATCCAACTTCTTCTTTTCCTTTCGGCTGCTCCCTTTCAGGGGTCGCCACAGCGAATCATGTGCCTCCATCTAACCCTGTCCTCTGCATCCTCTCCACTCACACCAATTAACTTCATGTCCTCTCTCACTACATCCATAAATCTCCTCTTTGGTCTTCCTCTAGACCTCCTGCCTGGCAGCTCCAACCTCAGCATTCTTCTACCAATATATTCACAGTCTCTCCTCTGAACGTGTCCAAACCACCTCAACAAACATCCAACACACAAGAAAATTCAATAAAGCATAAATAAGCCCCATACTGTCCTTTAAGTGCTGAAGTTGAAGTTGAAAAGCCACAGTCCAGAATGCATTAAACAGTCCATGTCCAACAGTCCATGGAGATTGCCAAGCCATTCAGTAGATATTGCATTGTTACAGTGTATACACTCATGATTTTAGTATATGAAGTTGCAGTGCAAAATAATTTCACATTTAACAACATCTAATGTTGTTAAAACCAGCTCAATGGAATCAAATCCACTGCACTGACTAGCACTGTAGGGAGATGATAATCAAGCAGAAGTCTGTAGTGTGAAAGCACTTTGAGTAGTCAGATGACGAAAAAGGTGCTATACAAGTAAAGTCCATTTACATCAAAATAAGAATTACAAGTATTGTTCCAAAATCATGGCATGTAGATCCACATATGACGGAAAGAGGTTACTAACATATTTTAGTGGGGGGGGGTGAATTTGACTTACAGCCCATTCTGATGTTCTCCATCAGCTTCTCCACTCCCTTTATCTCCTTACGGAGAGACGTGATGTGCTGAGACACATCCTCAAGGCGTCTAATTAGCATCATTTGGTCAAAAAGAGACCGTTTTAACCTGAAGGATTGGCCTTTAGGTAGAGGGAATTGATGGAAATATTAAAAATCGATTTAGTATTTATGTTGAAGTATTTAAGTTCTAAACCCATACATAGGAAAGAGAGAAAGAGAGAGCTATTTTCATTGCTATACCATAGACAGACAGGCATACATTTCAGAGAACATGGCAAGACGACCATACCATCCTCACGTCTCTCCCAAGGCAGGATGTAGTCCTCTGTCAAATTGGAGGCCAACTCCTCGTCACTCGTATCTTCTGCAATAGCATTGTACAGCAGGATCTTTTGTCTGAGTTTTCTCCTCTATCTTTGTCTTGTCTGGTTGCTGTCTGTAAAGTGAAGTAAGAAAACGATCAGGAAAACAGAGTTGTTGTTTGTTTGCATTTGCAATGTGCCATTGGAATATCTGTCAAGCAGCCATGCTGACGATAGAGGTCCTGCTTCTTGCGTAGCAGGGCCACTATGATGCTCTCTATCTCAGCCCTGAGATCCTCTGTTGCTCCCTGTTGTGTTGTGCTCCCTGGCTCTCAACAGGTAACACAAGTAAGCGACTGATTCCTTTTGAAATGTCTGATCACCTTATGTGGTTCACATTTGAACAAAGGAATTAACAGTTGTATTTGTGAAAAGCCCACTGCTGAACATCACACACCCACTGCTGTGCTGTTTGTTCAGTGATGTCATTCTCCTGGTGGAAATCCCGGAAGTTGGCAGCTTCCAGCTTTGCCCTCTCGGAGATCTTTAAATCACACAAAAATTATATATATATATATCATGCAAGCTTTCAGCCAATACCACAATTCAATCAAGAAATTCCTTCATCTACAGTGAATGGATGAATAAGCTTATTACAGATGGGTGGACTCCAGCTCTGCCGTTTGTTGTTAAAATGTACGTTGTGTCAGGCAAGAGGACCATTGGAAAATGTCCTTACTTTGATGTATCTACTGGCCAAGACTTTGTGAAGCTTCTCTGTCTTTTTTCTGTTCCACCCCATGGCCTGTTGAGTGAGCATATTCTCTCTCCCTGATTGAACAAATAAATCTGCATGCATGATTGGATCAATTTAAATGGGAAAGACCATTGCAGTTAGACATGTCCTAATACAACAATTACTTGAGTGCGAGAACAGGAAAATGACATTTTATATGTCAGAAATACCTCATCACAGCGTATGGTTTCTAATGTGTCATACGAACCTGCCTTTGTCATGTACTGCGCTACTCTGGAGAGAAAGCTGTTTACCTAGATAAAACAATACAGAAATGAATGGATTACTATGTTACATTACAAAAGAAATGCACGTATATGTGAAAATGTAGCATTACGTATTGTTTAACTCATATCTGATCGTCACCTAGCTCTCCACCTTGGAATGCCATGGAAACTAAAACGACCACACCCTTTCAGCCATAGACAACAAAATTGGCAAGATCGAGCCCAATTTTTCACAGTTGGGAACAACGCTGGACCTTATAGTGCCATGCATAGCCAACTGGGTCTACATTTTAAAACCTCACAATGGCATGCCAGACTTTTCGTAGAATCCCATGAAACCTGAAGATTTTGCATTGTCACAAGCAGTCAGGTCTGTAAGCTGGTCTGTGTCCCAACCAAAATGTGTCAAGGATTTTGTGTGTTCGGCACAGTGTGAAAATTCTTATAGGCTGGTGTGTCAAATGTTGGCCTACTGGTAGGCTACTGATTAGGGCCGTGGGTGTGTGACTTGTTCGAACGCCGAGCAGGAGGAAAGTGGTTGAACATGTAAAATTCATTAAATGCAGAGACTGAGTTTCCCTAACAGGGTCAAAAGAGTGCATGTACTTAAATAGTGCAGCTCAGAGGGAATATAGTGTGAAAGGGTGATGCATCATGCATACTAGGGGTATGCACTGCTGACAGACAAGCACGGATCTTTGTTTGATATCCTGATGTACTTTAGCTGCTTGTCTCTCACTTAAATGTATCAGTGAGGTCTCCTCTAGCCACATGGTTACAATTATGTTGGTAATAACATACTTGCTCAACTTCCTCTCTGACAGTGTTCCCTGCTCCATCCTGATTCCTGCCGCCCCATCCCAGCTGCAACATAGTGTTGGATTGATTTCATACCATAACTTTAAAAAGCAAATGTTATGCAATCATGCATTATGTGCACAGTAAAATCACTGTCATATTTGATCTGCATAATATACTACACAAGATATCATAATCACAGACTTACAATTTCGTCTGTTGCCACTAATTCCAGATTAGAATGATAAAAAACAATCATTGCTCAACTTTTCGCATTAGCTGCTGGCTACTGTTGCATCTGTATTTCAGTCATTTGAGGTACCTCACATTTTGCTGTATGAGCTTTGGCATGCAGCACACTGAGAAATGGCCTCATTTCCATCATCAGCTGAAGAACTGATAATTCTTCAGTCACTTTGCTTAGGTATGGCCAGCACCTAAAAAGAAGCACAGCATTAGTAGGCATTAAGCAACACTTTGCTTGGCCGTCAATATAAAATGACTGAAAATATAGGCACTTGTCATTTCATGTACAATAGGTTGACCGAGTTTCAATATGACAGAGAAAACGTACCTGCAGACAACATCCATGCAGAAGAACGTGACATTGGCCCTCTCTGACAATTCCCTCTGTAAAAACATTGGGTAGGGGAAGACCTCGCCACGGCAGTGGTTTAGTCCTCGCAGCAATATCCCGTGTCTGATACATAAGAGGACAATATGGTTAATGATCAATTTACACAATAACCTGTGGAAAACAAAGCTAATCAAAACCCTCTATTCAAAGCTTCATTCCATTTGCACTCTCTCTCTCTCTATGTGACTAACTCCGCTTTAAAACAATCTTCTTGGGGAAATAAAATCTGTTAAGGGGATTACTTTACTTCTCATAAGGAAACTAAACACAACTGACACATTTATCCACAAATGAGTTTGCACAGCGTGTGACGAGTGGCATCTGTACAATTGCACACTTCTGATCTGCCCACATACCTGCAGACTGCCACTTGTAACCCCTCTTCGTCTATTTTGGACGTCTCCTTACTCGCCCTGAACCTTGAAAGCCCAAATGTTCCACTGTTATTTGCCTGTGAAGTCAGATATCACTCGCCTTAACACAAAAACACAAAAGACATACAAACATAAGTCTGTCTTGATATGCAATATTAGACACACTCTTGTCATGCTGCTGCCTCTGACATTGTTAAGAAAGGCTGATACCTCCTCATCTTTGGCAAGAAATAACCCCTTGTACAGAGAGGGTTCCTCATTCCTGTCCATTAAAATTGATCACAAAAAAATCCTCTTTTAACTGACCAAACATTACTCTACATGCTGCTATTTCTGTGACAATTTTGTAGTTTTGATATTGACATTAATGTCTGTGTAATATGAACATACCCCCTTGATTTTACGAAGCGATAATGTTTGCGATTGCCATCGCAGCCCACTGCCAACATGTCTGGGTGACACGCTGGACAATAAAAGTCATTTACTTCACACATCACCTCTTCTGTATGCTTGAAAAATAATATTCGAAAAAAACTTTCTGGAACGTATCTGCAAAACAAAAAAAAATTATTAGTGTTTACAGAAAATAAATATTACAATATTACAGATACAGTAATATGATTATGTGTTACAATGATTTTACAATACCCTGATCGGAACGGGGCTCCAGTAGCTTTAAAAAGGAATGCCTTGACATCGAAGGAGCCAATACTTGTGAGCAAAAGCTTCGAAAACGTCAAAACTATAAAGCGTCTGGCTGTTTGTTGTGCTTGGCCAGTAACGGTACCTAAGAAGCTCTTTCACCCCTGGGGTCCATTCCACAAGGCAGGTAGGACAAACTTTACGGGGCAAACAGACATTACATCGTCCTGTGAAAAAAGAGACACATTAAACATGTGTTCCACAGAACCAACCCTTTCCAACTCAAATGTACATTATACATTCATTGTAGTATTGGCTATGGCATTAACATTTGGTAATTGGTATATTTCTCAAGAGAAATGCTTTGCCTTGCTTGCAATTTTTTACTTCTGTGATACAACAAAACAATAAGCAGGACTTTCCAAAGTTACCATTCATGATGACCACAGAAATATGCTTCCCAGAGGTGACCTCAATCTCATGGGTGCACTCACATATTGCCCTACGTGCAGGCAAGGCCAAGTGACATACTGCAATGCAAAGAGATCTATCTTTGTCATACTAGTGATTCAAAACCAACATCTACAAAATAGACCACTTTACCATGTGCCATTATCATTGTTTTCTTACTTAGCTAAGAAAACTAAAACAATTTCTTCAGTCAAAGAGTGATTTCAATTAAGAGTTTATTTTTCCATTGACAATGTCTATCAGCAAAGAATATTTGTGGAATGAATCTTTACTAGTCAGAACAACAGAAAATGTTGAATGAACATACCCTGCTCACAGAAGTGAGGCTGGCCATTTTCACCATCACCACAGCCTTTGTGGGGGGAATAGGCTCCAGTTAGCCTTTGAATAGTGCCTCCCTACCGTGGAACACATTCTTTTTGTGAGCCTCCACGTCGCATCCTCCACATAGAAATTCCATTTCCAGTGGCACACAATCCAGGCACCTAATTACTTGCTCTCCAGCACCGCACCGGCGGCATTTTTGGTTGACGTCTCTTTCAGCGGACAGTTTAGCATTGAGTAGCACTGACCTTGCTGCTTTTGGCCTCATATCAGCGTGTAGCTGCCGCTGTGCCCATGCAGTTTTTTGTGCTACCACATTAACCTTAACTGAGTCAAGAGAGTCCCTCAACTCTTGAAGACGTCTTTCTGAAAATAAATAAATAACTATTACACAACCCTTCGATTGAGTGAAGGCAGAATAGATAAAAATTACTTAATACTGAATGGTACGACAATAATTATGACTTGAAATCTTACTTTGACCATGCCACACACTAAATTCAATTAAATTGAATTAAATTTTATTTATATAGCCCAGTATCACGAATCACATTTGCCTCAAAGGGCTTCACAATCTGTAAAATACGACACCCTCTGTCCTTAGACCCTCGATTCGAATAAGGAAAAACTACCCAAAAAAACCCTTTTAACAGGGGAAAAAATGATAGAAACCTTAGGAAGAGCAGCAGAGGAGGGATCCCTCTCCCAGGACGGACAGACATTCAATAGATGTCGTAAGTACAGAATAGATTTATAGCATCAAAACTATAACATATACAGCCATGATGGCAAAATATATATATTATAATGTTAGAAATGTTTAGGTGGTAAAACATAAGGGAAGATGATGAACCGAGCAGCTCCAGGTGGAGCCCAACGAGCAGGACCCGAGCCACTCGTCCCCTGCACCATAGACACAGCAG
>WNGW01000148.1:24665-34969 GCA_011952105.1 Coreoperca whiteheadi
AATTACACTACAGCTTGGACCCCTGGCATTAGTGACTTGCTTGGATGCTGGCCGGCAGCCACCAGCTGCCACATGCTATTCAAACTTGATGTGTACCCATTATCTGAGTAGATGAAGTTGGCCAGCTCAGAGGATCTGCACCGTTGTGGGCTTCTCATGGGGCATTAGAGCACCACTCTGGAAGGACAGCGTGAAAGCAGAGTCTAGGTTTGACTTGTTTGGGTCAGTCGGCTGAAATGTAAAAGAGAAGAATGCAGGTGAGCAACTTTACTAGTTCCATGGTGAGATCACATTCATCTAACTCAGACTGATACTTTAATGCTACAGTACACTGTTAAGGCAAAAAGTAGCAGTTCAAACTCACTTGAAGGCTATTTCATATTTTCATCCTGAGACACAGTTTGGCCTCTTCAATGACTTTGATGGTCCCAAAGTCAAGACTGCCATCTGCCACAGAAACAAGAGTACATATAATATTATTTTTTAGAAATTATCTGTGACCTTTGCATGGAATTTTTGTAAGCTCTGTCTGCTTCTACCTGGGGAGATGTCCAGAGCTGTATCATAGGCTTCACCAGTGACCCGTATGTTTTCGCCATGTAGAATGCCTAGAAGTTTAACACATATCACCTTCCAAATCAATCTGCATAGGCCCTGTCCATTTCAATCTGACTTTTCCACAATGTTGACTTATCCTTGACATTTGAAGGTGCTTTTGACTAGTCATGCTAGATCATACTGTATTTCATATTTATTATTCTTAATTTCAGCATGTGTATTCTATCTTTTATTTTCCTCTACCTCCAGACATAACATCTCCTTAATGTGGAGTAGCCTCTGGGCCCTGAAGTGCAAGCTCAGGGGGAAAGAGGAGCTGGGTGAGATGATGCCCTGATCCTGTGGCACACTGAGCCCATCGCCCAGCTCCTCCACTTCCTGCAGTCTCCAGGATACCAGCAGAGCTGTCTTATAGCACAGCGTCACACTGTGGCCATCCCGCCTATAGAGAAGGATGGAAGAATGTAGGCTGAGCAGAGAAGAGGGCAGTTTAGTTTAAACAAGAATTTGAAAATAATTGCTGTTATTGATGTACAGTATTTTGACTTTCTTTCTCTGGAGGGGGTTGACTGTGCTTTCTCAAGCTACTGAGGAAAAATAATTAGTATTTGGTATTTTGGTACCTGTGCATATAGAATCCTGTCAAAGTGCAAATGCTTGCTTTCCAGCTCCGGCAGGAGAGGTTGATGATGACAAACTTCGGATTGTCCTCAATATAGCAAACGACACTGTCCTTCATTTGTCCCAGTTTGGTTGGGTAGGCCCACACTGTCAACTCCGAGCAGGACAGAAGAATATTTACCTGCTATTACAGGCATCTGTGCTACTTCAGTGGACACCAAAATACTGTCAGCCTCGTGTTTCCCTGTGCTTTTTTGGTCCCACATTATCAGTGATCTCAATGAGAAGTGAGACCATTGTTAACTGACTCGTGCTATGGCACCTGTTTCTGGTCAGGTTTGAGAGGCATGTTTGGGGGGTCCAGCAGACATGTGGTCGGCCTGGTATCACGCTGGAAACAGAAGTGGACCTCAGCCTCCAAACTTGAATTGTTATGGATCACCAGTCTCTCCGTGTTCTCTGGGTACCTATTTTTCTTGTATCCACACCAAAGTATTCAAAAAAAAAACAAAAAAGCTGATATTTGGTGAAAACAACCTTCTGTTTTATGAAAATTGCATTCAGCCTGCTGGCATGGGAGTTTTACAAAGTGGGGGAATGTCACATATATGAGGCCAGGATAGTGAGTGGCTGGCGTCCGCTCCCACCCACTCCATGTAGCAGGGCATTGCCCAGAGGCTGGCGCAGGATGCGGCTGATACGGCACACATGCTCAGTGGCATCCACGAAGAGCACCAGCTTCATCGCGGTCAGAGCCGGCTCTCCCTATAAGCGAACTAAGCGGCTGCTTAGAGCCCCGCTGCCACTAGGGGCTTGTTGTCTGTCTTCCCTGAACTTGGAAATTTGAACTAAAAAATGAAACGAGTCTACAGAAAAACGGAAGAAGGATTACATGAGAAGAGACAAGTGCAAGGTAAGTTAAATTTTAATAACTTAATTTAAGTTAAGGAGTTGTAACGTTAAGCCAGGCGAATCATGCCAATATTAATGCCCACGTCCTTAATAATGTTATAACTGTTAGTTATTATTACTATATCTTTGCTTATTTAATTTGCAAGTTGATGTAGTCATTAATAGAGTAACTGATGAAAAAAGTCAGTGACGTTTTGGATCTTGGTGCAGCTGATGTTAGCTGACGTCATCATTGCTTGCGCTATGGTCCAGCCGTCGGCCCCAGCTCTGGGCTTCAGACTGCGTAGAGACAGACCCACCTCCTATGAATGTATTTTCTTTTTAACAGTTAACGTTGCATGACCTACACTAGTTCTGGGAAAGAAAAAAACAAATGAAGTTTAAAAAAAAGCGGTTAAATACAAGCTTTTTCTTATGGTCTAATTGAATAGGCAATTAAAGATTATTAATAAATATTAATCTATATACTATTATGACATATTTTATATGTTGTTAAGCTAAATCGCCCAGACCATTTAAACCTAAAGAAAACACTGTGTCCTCTCTAAAACATTATTGAATGATGATCGATACAAGACACCTAAAAAAAAAATGGATTTGTGGTAAATTTTAGGAAAGAATGTATTACTGTATGTAATCATAAAAGGTGAAAAAATGTCTCACTCCATGCTTTGAAGGTTTAAAATAAGTATGTAAGAGTTAATCAACCAATAATTAAATAATATAATTTAACATTGGATTTCTTTTAATTTACTCTTAACATTGTTTTCTCCTCACACTAATTGTAATAAACAAAATTTCACCTTCTCAGGAGGAGCCATTCTTAAATATTATGGTGGTCGTGGAGAAACATTTCAGGAGGCTGACACCAGAGATGACACAAGTAAATATTTCCCACTGCCTTTCTTTTGAATAGTTTTTTGCACAACTTCAACATAGCTAATTTTCCTCTTGCCAATAAAAAATGTAGTTCCCTTTCAAGGGAACTTCAACGCTGCGTCAGCTGACGCTATGGGGAACGCCCTCTGTAACAACTTAGACCAATCTTGATTGGGTTTAACGTTAACACGTGACGCACGCCGGCGGAACCGGAGGTATAAGGGGAGCCGGCTTCACTGTTGTTGTCATTCTTCTGATCTTCAGCAAGCGCTCTGGCTCTCTGAGAAATGGCGAGTGTAAAGCGGTTTCGGCAGTGCGTGTATCCCTGCCCACACTATATTTCCGATGGTGACACGTACGAGATGTATGCGGCCTGCTTGGGAAGAGAGCATGCACTAGCAGCCCTTGAGGGGGCTGGCTGTGTGCATTTCGAGTGTTTCCCGGTTAGGAAGCTCCGCTCTCGGCTGGCGCTTTTTGAGGAAGGCGGTCAGCTCTGCTCCCCACGCGGTAAGCGACCGGCAGTTGCTGAGGCATCCCGGTGACAGCACTCCTGGGGATCGCAGATGGTACCGGCGACGAAGGTGCGACAGCTTCGACTCTTTCTTTCCCTTCATCCGCGGGTTCTTTCTCCCGCTTTTGGGGTCCGGAATCCAGCGCCGAGTCTGCGGCTTCTTCCGTCCCGGAGCAGGAGCCCGCTCACCGAGACTCCAGTTCCGAGGAACTGGATGTGCTCGGAGCGGAAGGCGGTGACATGGGTGGCTCGTTAGCCCAGTCTCCGCAGTATGAAGAGCTGCTGGAGGTGGTTTCCCGTGCGGTGGCTGGGCTCAATATCGCTTGGCCAGCGGAAGAGCAGGACGCTCGTTGCCGGAGTTAGCCCGACGAGCGTTTCCTCGTAGCCCCACCTCCTCGCCCGCGTCAGGATTTACTGTTCTTTCCGGACCTCCACACTGAGGTGCCGAAGTCCAGGTCCCGGCCGTATTCTACACGGCTTTCTAGCCCGACTGGTTGCCAGTATGCTTCGATCAGCGGGGGTAAAGAGAAGAGTTACGGCGGTATGCCAGGTATTGAGGAGACGCTGGCGGCGTATTTATCGTCCTCCCTGAAAACCCCGATGTTGCCTACTAAGCCCTGCCGTACTACCTCTGCTTTAGTCGGCAAGGCTTGCATGGCGGCGGGTCAGGCCGGTGCATGCCTGCACACTATGGCGGACTTGCAGGCATACCAGGCCGATCTGCTGGATGATCTCAACGATGGGGGGCCCCTCGCTTGCGATGGATTTGTGGCTCAGGGCCACGAAGGATACGGCCCGAGCTATCGGGCGGTCCATTGCCCTGCTGGAGGCGACGGAGCGCCACTTATGACTGACTCTGTCGGGTATTAAGGATAGGGACAAGACCTTCCTTTTGGATGCCCAGCTTTCGCCCATTGGTCTCTCCTCATCCCGCCGTCGGTGGCGCTTCGGGGTGTGGCGAGTTCCGTGCAACCACTGCCTTTAGACCTGCATGGATGTGCAGCAGTCAGGCCAGAGTTGCGTCCTCTAAAGAGGCCTGTAGACGTTCACTCCCGATTAAATCCCGCCGCTTTGGCACTTCGGGATACCACAGCTCTCACATCGCAGGTTCGGGGGGCGGTCAGGCATATACATGCCGATCCTCGGGGATTTCCCGCCGCTGCAGCGCTTCGGGTAACCGAGGCCGCCACTCCTGGTCCCCCAGGCACCAGCCTCGAGTGATTGGTTACCCTGAGGAACTTTCTACCTGCTTGGGAAGCGTTACCCGGCATGTCGCACTGGGTTTTGCGCACCGTCCGACAAGGCTACACGCTTCAGTTCCAGTCTCGACCCCCGGGATTCCGGGGAATCCTGGAAACAAGGGTCGACCGAATACAAGCACAAGTGATGGAGCAGGAAATTAATTCTCTCCTGTACAAAGGGGCCATAGAACAGATGATATAGAGGAGATTCGGCAGAGCACAAGTGGACCTCTTCGCGTCCCCGGACAACACTCACTGCACCCTCTGGTTCTCCCTTGTGTATCCAGCGCCCCTGGGGCGCCCGATTGCTCTGCTCTGACAAGCATCCCTTCAGCATGGCAGAGTTGGTACTGCGTTCCCCATAGCGTCAGCTGACGCAGCGTCTTGTTCCCTATCAGGGAACCATGGTTACCTACATTTACATTTAGTCATTTAGCAGACGCTTTTATTACATACTTACATACAAGAACATTCACAAGGAACATGCTCAGGGAACATTTTGCGGTTCTACAGAAAGTTCGCCGAACAGGGGCCCAGCTGCTGCTCGTGGCTCACCAGAATCTGGTTCTCGGGCCTGGTAGCCCTCCTGGACGGCCCCCCCTGGGAGATTCCCATCAGGAGGGACCTGCTGTCGCAGGGCCTAGGCGAAATATTGCTGTGAATAAGCTGTGGGTCTTGCCCCTAAGGAGGACCACCTCCGAGCTGCCAGTCTCTCTACCGAGGTAGTTAAGACCATCTTACACTCTAGAGCCCCCTCCACGAGGAAACTGTATGCGAGCAAGTGGAACATTTTCACGAAATGGTGCCTGGAGCGCCATCTTGACCCAGTTCACTGCCCGATGGCTTCAGTGCTGGAGTTTCTCCAAGGCCGGTACACTAAAGGTGTATGTGGCTGCGATTGCAGCATTCCACAGTTTGGTGGATAGCTGCTCGCTTGGGAAGCATCGCTTTGTTACCAGTTTCGTTCATGGCACTGTGAGGATGAGGCCTCCGGTTCGAGTCAGAATCCCTCCGTGGGATCTGACAGTGGTGCTGGATGGATTGACCACAGCATCATTCAAGCCACTGGACGATGCATCAGACAGGTGTCTGGCCTTAAAGATGGCATGTCTGCTGGCCATGACTTCTCTCAAGAGAGTGGGAGATCTGCAGTCCCTGTCGGTGGCTCCTACTAACCTGGAGATCGTTCCAGGCGCAGTTAGAGCCATCCTGCATCCCAGGCCGGGTTATGTACATCAAGTACCCACTGAGGTGTCCCAGCCGGTAGTCCTGCAGGCGTTCCATCCTCCTTCAGAATCGGCGGAACAGGAAGATGAGAGGCTGCAACTGCTTTGTCCGGTCAGAGCCATGGAGATTTATGTCCAGAGGACATCCCAGTGGCGCAATTCGGACCAATTGCTGGTATGGTTCGGGCCCCCTCGTAAGGGCTGCCCGGGTTCCAAACACACTATTAGCAGGTGGATAGTTGAGGCTATTGTTTCGGCTTACGAGGTGCGCGGTTTTCCTTCACCTCTGTCGATTAGAGCCCACTCCACACGGAGTATGGCATCCTCCAGAGCTTGGTGGTCGGGAACCCCCCTTTCCGATATATGCGATGCTGCGGGATGGTCCTTGCCTCACACTTTTGTGAGATTTTACGGCCTAGACCGCTTAAATAATCTGGGGTCTGTGGCTCTCTTGTCCTGAAGTGTGCCCTGCTGGCTTCACAATCTGACAAGCATCCCTTCAGCATGGCAGAGTTGGTACTGCGTTCCCCATAGCGTCAGCTGACGCAGCGTCTCGTTCCCTATCAGGGAACCATGGTTACCTACATTTACATTTAGTCATTTAGCAGACGCTTTTATTAGAACATTCACACGGAACATGCTCAGGGAACAATATCTTGCTCAAGGATGCTTCGACGCATGGCTGGGGGATCGAACCGCTGACCTTCCGATCAGCAGGCAACCGTTCTGCCATCAAGCCACGGCCGTACCTACGTAACCTGGTACGTTTTATAATCATAATGTTGTCTTATTGTACTTTATATTAATTTAAAATTAATGTGTTTTATCTACTCTGCATACTGTATTTATGATTATATTATAATCTCAACAGCTGGAGGAGGTGACCCTACTACTGTTTCAGTAGCGCATAGCGAGCTGCATACCACTATGGATAATGTTGCTGGTAAGTTAGCTATATATTGTTAATGCTTAATTATTAATATTTATTTGTTTACAACAAATTGACCTTATGTATGATGTTGATATAGTGATTAATACTAACACACTTAAAAACAAAGAAAACAACTAGGCCTAATCACAATGATGTTGATTTTTTTTTATTTCATGTCAGGCCCATCATTATCATGCCACACTAAAGGTGATACAACATCGTCCCTGCTGGTTCCCGTGATACAGTTGGTAAGTTTTGTTTGTTCCCACAATATGTTTCTACCTCTGTTATTAGCTCAAATGTTTTGTACACAAGTAGCTAAACATTTGCCATGTAATCTTCCCACAGGTCCAACTGCAACTGCTGATCTAAGCCAATCGACCTCTTCAGTTGCTTGGATCCCTGCTCCACCACCAACTGATCCTGCTCAGTGGCCATCAAAACTGTAGGCCAAGTAAGAAATGACTTAGTTTACAGAGGTCCTGCGAATGTAGACAGAGACTTTAAATTCCCCAATTCCCATTTGCACAGAAGCTTTCACTACCATCGTATGTTTTCGAACCTTGCAAATGGTGAGAAAGTTAAAACGTGACTGGTTAACATACTCAAAGCAAAGTGATACAGTCTACTGCTTTTGCTGCAAGTTGTTTTCAAGAAAGTCTACAAAGCTTGTCACAGAGGGTCAGCATGACTGGGTCAAAATCAGTGCAATATTAAAGTCCCATGAAACCAGCCCAGATCATGTTAAAAATTAGTTAGCATGGAAGGATTTAGAACGTCAACTTAAAGCACGAAAAACAATTGACCACACTGTGATAGCTCTCTTGCAAACAGAGCAGAATCGCTGGAGAGAGGTACTCAAACATCTGATCAGCATCATTCAGTCATTGGCTGAAAGAAACCTTGCTCTCAGAGGATCAGCAGACACCATCAACAGTCCCAACAATGGCAATTTTCTGAAAGAGGTAGAACTTCTTGCAAAGTATGATCCAGTTTTAAATGACCACGTCAGACCCATCACCTCTGGTGAAAATCACACTACCTACTTGGGCAAAATTATCCAAAATGAACTCATTGCTTGTGTTAGTGGGAAAAAACTTAGCACTATGGTGGCAGAAATAAAGCAGTCAAAGTATTTTGCTATGATTTTAGACTGCACCCCAGACATCAGTCACCAGGAACAAATGTCGGTTGTAATCAGAATTGTCACCGCGTCAACACCCCCAGAGATTAAAAAGCACTTTCTGGGTTTTCTACCTGTTCCAGAGTCCACTGGCCTTGGCCTATCTGCATTTATTTTGAACAAGCTGGAGGAGCTGGGCATCCGTTTTCAAGATTGCAGGGGTCAGTCTTATGATAATTGCTCCAACATGAAGGGGAAAAATAAAGAAGTGCAGGCCAGGCTGCTTGAAAGAAATGCTTGTGCACTATATGTTTCATGTGGAACACACACCCTCAATCTAATGGTTGCAGATTTAGCAAAGCAGTCAGTAGATGCCATCAGCTTCTTTGGCATAGTCCAGAAGCGTTACAACTTGTTCTATGCTGCTCCTCAGAGGTGGGCCATTCTTAAGGAGCATGTCCAGATCACGCTGAAGTCATGGAGTGAGACAAGATGGGAGAGTAGAGTCAACTGCATTGACCAGTTATGGTACCAAACTGACAAAGTCAGAGAGGCCTTGACTGAATTTTGAGACCAAAAAAATTATGCTGTTGCAAGAATTGAGGCCCAGCCATTGGCAGAAGAAATAGGATCATTCAGATTTCAAATCTGTACAGTGACCTGGTTTGATATCCTATCCAAAATCAACATTAGCAGTAAACTCCTGCAATCTTCCAACACGCAGCTTGATGTTGCTGTCAATCTTATTGACAAAACAAAAAAATCTCTGTTGAACTACAGAGACACCGGTTTCTCTGATGCCCTGTCAAAGGCGAGAGAATCATGTGAGAACATGAATGTTGAGGCAGTGCTGGCACAGAAGAGGATTCAAAGCTCAAAAAAGCAGTTTAGCTATGAGGCAGCAGATGAGACTGTGAATGATGTAGTAAAGACAATGGAGGTAACATTCTTGCATTCATACCCTAGGGTATGTACAGTTCCACAAGCTTTGGTCAACATCTGTTGCTTTTAAATGTGCTCTATGAATACAATGACTTAAACTAACAATGATTCAATTGTGTTGTATCCTCTTATATCCTACGAGCTATACTAACCTATGCTCAGTATTAAATTCAATTTTACATACTTTGCACTCGTGTCTACTTTCTTTCTCTGTGTCCTTGACTTACTGCCTGGTTCCTTTATACTCAGATTTCCCTCTGAAAGAGAAAACATTTTCAGTTAGAAACTGAGGTTTCATCTTTCACAAGCCAATGTAAGTATTCATTCCTGTGCAACACCTGTCCTACCAGTAAATTCAACCACACTAGCAGCCCCGACTCACCCATCCAACTGCCAACAACTTGCTGGCATCCTCTATTTCAGTAAAGGACAGGGCGTTTGAAACGCTGGCTAATGGGCTTCCCGCCTCCACCTGGGGGTCCCACAGCACAGGCAGAATGGATGTCCACTGTGTGCTTGAACGTACCTGTGGAGAAAGGGCAGGAAAACAAAAGAGAAGCTCCATCTAATGAGATGTTTCACATTTCTGAAAATATCAAAACTCAAATCTATGTATTAAAACAGTAACAATTTATATTTGAGGCATGAAGAAACTGTCTCAGCAGTTCAACAGGAGGCTAAAAACATAGGTCTCCAACATGGGCATATTGATGTCATCAGTGAAGAAGATGAAGTTTTGCCCTTCTGGAGGTCCAAACACACCTTTCAAGCAGAACACAGCCACATGCATCATGGAAATGGTGAGTCACAAACATATTGTTGCATTATAAATAATGTTTAGTTGGATGGACAATGTATAGTAGAGAAGGCATACTTTTTATTTAGTTTACTGTCGATGGAATCTTGAGTCTGGTTGGCTGAGGTGCGGGAAGAGAACATGAGGAAGTGTGTGATGTGTTCCACAGGCATGTTCTTCAGCAGCTTTTCTGACATGGTCAGGGTCTTTCCTGTGCCAGTGGGCCCAATACAGAGCCACACATGACAATATAAATGTAATCTAATGGTGCCTTTTCAAGGGAATCAAAGCATTTCAATGTAAAGCATTTATTATTGGATTCCCAATAGGTGCCTCAGTATAAATGTTTACAATTTACATGTGATACAGTTTTGACAGTTTTTTAACATTTGGTTTAAACAAAGTGGACATTTGTGGACAGATGTGTGAACTTAAACTACAATCAAAGTACTCACAGGTTTGTTATTGGTCAAAAATATATCCATGAGGAATAACATTCTCACAAATCAACAGTAGGAACCATGATGTCAGCGTACTTTGTCTCTCATTTCATCCAGCTGACCG
>WNGW01000149.1:11829-22373 GCA_011952105.1 Coreoperca whiteheadi
TGCAGGACTTTGACTGTAACAGAGTATCTGCACAGTGAGCTGTTAGTACTTGTACTGCAGTAACGGACCTGAGTACTTCCTGCAGCTCTGAGTATTCCTCTAGTATTACAGATACTGTTTATTCTACTTTCTTTTAAAGTTTTTCTTCACTTTATGTTAAAGTTCAAAGAGTTCAAGAAGAAGGGAGTGACGCGCACGCGCACAGTGGGCGCGGCCGCACTGTTTCCTGCAGTCACACACACACGCACACGCACACACACACACAGGTTATCGATCCGCCGGAGTCCCGGTCGATCAGCTGACGGGACGCAGAGATCAATAACGCGCTATAAGTTTGCACAGAGAGAGGAAACACACACACACACACACACACTCAGCTGGGGTTCCCGGAGCTCCGGGGGAAGAACAGCAGAGACTCACCGATCATCAGTCCTCCTCTCCGGGCACACAGCTCCGCTCAGTCCCGCTCCGTCTGCGGGGGTGTGTGCGTGTCGGTGTGCGTACGGGAGGGGCCGCGGATCTCTATCTCGGTGCGAGGCGCGCGGGCGGAGCTAATGAAGAGGAGGAAGTCCGAGAGGGCAGAGAGGAAGCGGTGGAGCAACTTTGAGGAAGTTCGCTGTGCGCGTGCGCGCGCGCGCTGCGGTGTGGAAGCAACCCCTCCTCAGCTGGTCAGTCCAGAGAAACACGCACGTGTTTCTAAAGTCACTTAAAGGACCAATCAGAGGTCAGCCTGTTGACCACCTTGTAGCCCCGCCCACTACCAGATGAATGACAGGTGTGTTCACGCAGCATCTGCGTTATTAAAGGGGGGGGTGGTACATACATATAAAGCTACAGCCAGCAGCTGCTTAGCTTAGCATAAAGGCTGGAAACAGGGGGAAACTGCTAGCCCGGCTCCACCTGTCCGGGGGAGGATCATTCCCTGGCTCTCAGCTCACCTGAGCTTCCCCTCTGCTCACCTGCTCACTCGTCACAGTTTGGAGCTCAGCGCTGATCTGAGAGCAGCTTTGACGGGGAACCTTTCACCGGAAGTCTCACCTGCACCTCTTCTCCCTGGCCGCAGGGTGGCGCCATCGCGCCGCTGCGTCACACAGGCGCTGCCTTCACGTGCTGTCGGAAATGAGACAACCAGGAAAGAAAACGGGAGATTCTGAGGAGAGAAAGACAAAGGAGTCCGGGGGAGCAGCTGGCTGCCGCATTAGAGCCCAAGGGATTAGTTAATTAATCGATTAGTCATTTTCATGCTGGAGGAACCGTTGAGGTCACCTGTCAAACGTAAACTGAATATCTTTGAGGAGATAAGAAGCTGTGGGCACGAGTTTTTCTCACGTTTATGTAGAGATTATATAGATTATTGGTTTGAACCGATCAGTTAATCGTGAAGGTAACCCTCCTCTCGGGCCACACGCAGGTTCCTGCCTGACGTCGTACCTGCAGGCAACACTCGGGGCTGTGGAAGCAAGGCGAAGGCCTCTGCACACCTTTAAACAGAATGTATTCTTTAACCTCCACGTTCTCCTAGAATGCCTCATTAAACATCGGACATGGACACGCAGATCAGCAAACACAACGTTCAGTGAAGTCAGTGCATCAGTAATGTCTGTATTTGGTTAATTACATGACACATTTTATTATAAGCTGTTTGGACATAAACATGTGGAATGCAGACAATAATGCTCACATGCTCTGTTTTATTCGTTTGTTTGGTTGAACGTTCCCAGTGTGCCGGTGTCGTTCTGCTCCAGGTGGCGTTACAAGGTGAACAAACCATCAGTGACATTCCTCCCATCGCTGCGGCAGCGGATGTGTTCACTCCGAGTCGCTGCCCTCACCTGGCTGGCTGGCGGCAGGTCACCTGTCCCCCCCGAGTCTGTTCCCAGGGGCTCTCACGCCGTCGCTCAGGAAACACTTCTTAAAGGGGTTTGTAATATTTATCTGTGATTCTCTTTGTCACATATACTTTAGTACCAACAGGAGCGTTTCGTCAGAGAACAGTTGTCCTGTTTTGATGAATTATTTCAAGTGTTAAACGGCGTGAGTGGAAGGACTGATCACATCTTATAACAACAGATAAGAAATGAAATAAAAGGGCAGGAAAGGAGGGTCAATGGAAATATGTATAAACACAATCCAACAGGGCTGAAACGGGGGGGTTGCTTTCATCATGGATGAATCATTTAGTCTATAAAAAAAGCTCACCTGAGTCTCCCGGAGCCCGAAGGGACGTCGGCTCTTTGCTTGTTTAGCTCCGACACAACGAAGACATTTGCATCGATCATGCAAAGGAAAAGCAGCACGCTTGAGAAACGACCAGCAGATGTTTTCCGGCATTTTGCTTGAAACGGACTAAAACGATTAATCGGCTTTCCAATTGTTGCCAGTTCATTTAGCTTCCATGTACTAATCGACTAATCGACCAAGTGTTGCAGCTCCACAGTCGCACGTGAAGATTACATGAAGACGTTTCTGAAGTCGGGGGTTTCGGCGGGTCCGTGAACGCAGCGCAGGCGGGTCTCTGCGGGACTCGTTTCTCAGCAGCACTTTGTTCAGTTTGAGTCTCGGGGTAGAGACCTGGGGAGCGCGCGTTCGTTCGATCAGCTGGTGTCGGATCGATCGGAGCCGATCGGATCGATGGATTAGAGGTGAGTGATGACGTCTCTGAGCTCAGAAGCGCGTTTTCCGCCGAGCGGATGTAGGAAGCTCAACAGCTGTCTGACCTCTGACCTCCCACAAACAAACTTTACTTACACGAAACGAACCGGCACCGAAGAAGAAAAGCGGCCCGATGGGACCAGGTGAGTCCGCCAGGATCGATGTTGTTGTGGCTTTGGTCGCGTGCGGGTGATGTTAATTAAGGCGGTGTAGTTTAAAGCGCGATGAACGGAGGACAGTGAACGCCTCCGCATGTTTGTCCTGTACCTTCTTCGGTTTGTGTGGAAATGTTACCTGAAGGCACCTGACGCACCGCCACGTGGGGGGAAAGTGACCACATTTCCTCAGGTGCTTGAGGACCCCGGATGTTCAGATCTGCGCTCCAGCAGCTTGATGTCGTGGGTTGAACGCGAGCTTCTGAGACCTTCCTGTGTGAGAGCGAAGGACTGGCACACGCTTCGTCTCTACACGAGGCGTTCGCTTGCTGCTGACGCTCTTTTACGCACGCTTACATGTGAGGGCGCTTTGGGGTTCAGGCTCTTGCTCAAGCATGCTTCGACACACGGCTGGGGCATCGGCCCGCCCAACTTCCGATTGGTAGGCGACCAATCTGCCGCCAAGCCGATGGCGATTTCACTTGCTGCTGTCAACGTTCCCTGCGTGAGCGTTGGTGTCGCGTCCTCCTGTCCACACCCGGCTCTTCAGGCACCAGAGCAGCTCCAAGCGCCAGGGGTGGGCCCCGAGGGGCCCGAGGGGGGGCCCTGAGTCAGAAGGTGACTGGTAGTTGGCTTGTCAGTACCGTGGAAGGGTTACTGAACGGGCCAACCGGGTGCAGACCCGAGCCCCCGCAGCAGAACCTCCGTTTGTTGCTCAGATCCAACGTGTTGCATTTACATTTAGTCATTCGGCAGACGCTTTTATCCAAAGCGACTCCCGTACGAGAACGTTCACAGACCACAGGCGCCACTTCGGGAGCATTTTGGGGTTCAGTATCTTGATACTTGGATGGGGCTGGGGGATCGAACCAACCTTTCGATTGGCAGGCGCCCGCTGAACAGTGGCGAGATGTTTACGCGACACTGATCAACTCATAAGCGTGACGTTTGAACCGATGACGACTAACCGCTTTTATTTTGAAATGTCTAGTTGAATGCCCGCGCGCGCGTGTGTGTGTAAAGTCTGACTTCCTGTCTCTCCTCAGGCATGGAGGGTGCGTGTGTGTGTGCGTGGCTGGTGTGCGTGCTGAGTGTGTGTGTCGGGACTCACAGTTCATTGGACAGAAGTGACCACGCCCACCCCGACCATCAACGCCTTCATCTGGTTTCCAACGGCAACGCAGCCTCAGGTAGGAAACGCACTTCCTGTGTGTGTGTGTGTGTGTTGTGGCCATGGTCCCGGGGGCGGATCTAGAAACATATTTCTGGCGGGCAGGAATGTTTGAGGGGGGGCAACATGTGGCAGACGTGTATCTGCTGAGTTTAATCCCAGTCTGATGAGGAACAGTGTGTCCGCAGGTCTAAAGGGCACCGGCTGCCATATACAGACCCACTCAGACAAACTGCGTCTCTGAGGTTCATGGGAAACCGTTCATGTTAGGAATAAGTGACCAGGCCACGTGATGTCACCTAACAGGAGACGGACGTGCGATAGAAGTCAGGGCTCGACCTCGCTCAGCTGTTCGTCTCCCGCCTTTCTCTTTGGTGAGAAAACACCACATGTGCCGCCTCCCCTCTTCACTCCTGTAACTTCACAGTGTTTCCCGTGACAGACGCTGAAACGCGTCAGCTGTTGTAGCGTCGCACAGAACAGACGTCAGACTAACTGACCTCGTGTTTACTCGGCGCAGCGAAAGTACGTTCTTCACCCTGAGCTTTATCAACGATGCAGCACCGTGCTGTCATCATGCCGTCATTTCTTCATAGATAGTTAATCCGTGTGTCTCCTGTCCTCGCGGCTCCCTCGCTGGGCGCCGCTCAGTTTCCCAAACCAATTGTAAATGGTCAAATTGGCCATAACTTTTAATTCCTTGCTGCCAGCTGGGGGGCAAGGCTTTCTTTTAGGGGGGCCACCCTTTGCCCCCCCGGTAGATCCGCCCCTGCCTTCTCCCCAGAGGTTGAACCCCAAAGACAGCGACCCTCTGACTTTCCATGTAGCGCCGCCGTCAGGTCCACATGTTAATGTGTCTGACACCTGCAGCCTCGGCTGCACTCTGTGTTAATGCTAACCAGCCAGTGTTAGCATGCTAACACGCTAAGCTAACACGACGAACATCAGCTGGCTGTGTTTTTCTCTCCGTAGACTAAAACAGTGTTTTTCTCGGAGCGTTTCTAAAATGGTGTCCGGCGTCAAACCAGCTCCTTGAGTTTGAGTGAAACCCCGAACGACATGTTGGATCCTTCAGGGGGACTCACACTGCATCAGTGGCTCTGAGGTCCGTCAGAACAAAGCTCCAGTGGGAACCGCCGCTGCAGAACCTTCCTGTCTCTCAGGTCCCTTCAGGGTCCCAGAGACAGGTGTCTGTCCGTCCCCTGCAGACAGCAGCTGCTGGGACGCTCTGACTACAGGGACAGGGACTCAGGCTGCAGAGACCAGCAGCAGCTGCTGCAGGGTCTCGCTCTGCTGACGCCGCTGAGGTTTCTGTCCTGCCGCTGGTTCAGAGGTGTTGCTGTTAGCATGTTAGCATCTGTCAGGTTAGCAGCAGCATGTTCGACTTTCACACAAAAAGCCGAATGTGACGCTGAGCCGAGTCCTTGAGAGAATAGAGAAGTGCTGCTTGTTGTTTCACACAAACCAACCTGACCGAGAGAGACAGACCACAAACACGTCTTCTCACTCGCCTGCTTGGACTTTAAACGTGTCCAGTTCCAGCAGACTGTGTGTGTGTGTGTGTGTGTTGTAGCAGCGCTGTGCGGCAGAGATAGCGTCGGAGCTAGCGGTTAGCAGCTCACCACGGCTTCCTGGCAGTGACACTTTGATGACGTCACAGGAAGCGCGGTGGACAGAAATAGATTAGTCTCCGGAGACGAAAGGCACGAGAGTCCCACCTTCAGGTCTGAGAGCCAATGAGAAGAGAGTCCCCAGGTGTGAGGCATGTCCCTGCCACCTGCTGTTAGGTAGTTCAGGTCCTGTAGTCTCAGAGTGAGCGTTCAGGTGTTACTGGGCAGGTATGACTTCACCCTCAGTCTGTTACTGTATGTTAGCGTTGGTGTTTCAACCCCAACATTTTGGCCTCAAGAGCTCTCAGCTCTGGTTTTTTAAGGTTGGTCAAACTGCTGACCTTTGACCTGCGATGCTCGTATGACGTCCCCACCTGGACGCTTTTCTTTCTACTGGAACAGAACCTGGAAGTTCTGGTTTCGTTTGATCTGATCGAGTCACTCCGTCAAAATGGGAACCTATTTTAAAAAGGTGCATGATGGAAAGTGAAGTTTCGCGTGTTCAGACCGAGCTGATGTTCACTATGTGACTTTGACTCGACCTTCCTCGTCTATTTTTATCCTCCCGGCTGCTGATCCTAATCCTCGGACTCAACACAGCCCCGTCGCTCCCTTTGCCTCTCTGTCTTCTTCTGTGGTGTAGTGGCTGTCACGGTGGATGAGTGGAAACTTCAGCTCGAGTTATATGAAGAGTTAGCAGCCGTCCTCCTGGAGACGTTTTAGCTTCTGCATCAGCGTCCACCCACCTACAGCAGCCCTGCAGCACCACACGAGATGCTGCTGTTAAATGGTTTCGTTGGTGTGAAAGCAGCCTGGCTGCGGTCGCGTTTTAAACCTCAGACAACACTGAGACAGCTGAGCCCCCACCACAGTCTACATTTCCATTTCCATATAGTCATCCAGCAGACGCTTTTATCCACAGAGACTCATGTGAGGAAGACAATGGAAGCAGTTCTAACAACACGAGGTACCAAGAAGCCTCAGAACAGCAGGAACTGGTCTGTCAGAGTCCAGCACAGGATCCAGAGCTGAGGAGAGGAAGGGGTTAATGAGCAGAGGTAGAGAGGAAGAAGAAGTCAGTGATGGTCAGTCAGGTGTTGGTGGAAGAGCTGCGTCTTCAGGAGCTTTTTAAAGGCGGCTACAGAACCTGCTGATCTTGTAGGAGCAGGCAGATCATTCCACCAATGAGGAACGGATCCAGAGAAGCTGCTCCAGAGGGATCCTGTTCCTCGTTGCCATGGTACCACCAGACGCTGTTGGTCTGCAGAGCGCAGGGACCTGGCAGGAACACAGGTCTGTGTTAGTGAAGACATGATGGGGCAGAACCAGTGGGGGTCTTGTAGGCCAGGAGCATCGCTCTGAACCTGATGACAGCAGGGAGCCAGTGGGACCTGATGAAGAGAGGGGTCACGGCGCTCTCTGCGGCTCATTGAAGACCACTCCTGCCACCGCGTTCTGGATCATCTGCAGAGGTTTGGTGGTGCGAGCAGGGAGTCCAGCCAGCAGCGCGTTGCTATAGTCCAGTTTGGACAGGACCAGAGCCTGGACTAGGACTTGTGTAGACTGCTCCGATAGGAAAGGTCTGATCTTCCTGATGTTGTAGAGGATGACTCTGCTGGAGACATGGCTTTTGAAGTTTAACTGATCATCAGTTACCACCCCCAAGTTTCTGGCCGTGCTGGACGGAGTAACGGTCGATGGGCCTAGTTGAATGGCGAGGTGGTGGTGAATCTTTGGGTTGGCCGGGATCACAAGCTGTTCTGTTGTGTTGGGGCTCAGCTGCAGGTGATGGTCCTTGGTCCAAAGCGAGATGTCACTCAGGGATGTCGAGATGCGAGCAGAAACAGTTGAATCGTCAGGTTGAAACGAGCTGCGTGTCATCCGCATAGCAGTGATAGGAGAACCCATGCTTCTGAATGACCGAGCCGAGGGATGTCATGTAGATGGAGAAGAGTAGGGGACCAAGCACCGAGCCCTGCGGCACCCCTGTATTGAGATGTTGGGACTCAGAGACCTCGTCTCTCCATGTAAAATAGTTTGAATCTTTAGCTTATATTTGTTCACATTTTCACGTTTTATGCTACGACATAAAATACGTCAGTAAACACATCACTGTTGCATTTTGAAGCTTCTACGTGTCTTATAAAAGTCGACTGCTACCAAGTGGCTAACTGAGGCTACAGAACTCGTCGGGAACGTTAAACGTCGTCACGCCGAACACAGAAACTCATCCCTCCTTACATGTTACACATCCACGGTTTATACTCGCTCTCCTGAACTGTTCCAGGTCACGCCGAGAGGAAAGGCTTCTGTAGGAGAGTGAAGTCACATGACCGCGGCGTAGCACGTTTATAACCTAACGTTAGCTGTTTACTTATGGAGGTCACATCTACGCTTCAAACTTTAGAAAAGCGGTGTTCATTAGTGAAGATTATCTCGGTGAACTCGAGTCCGTTTCCCCCTTTGGTGCGTCCGCTCAGCTGTGGAAGCAGCAGTCGCACCAACAGGGACCGAACAGGCGGGCCGAGACCTCCTGGAAGAGGCGGTCTCTCTTTCAGACGGACTCTGGAGCGGCTCGTTTGTGGCGAGAACGTGATCCGACCTCGAACAGGCCCAACTGCAACAAGTACTGATCGCTTTTGGACTCAACCAGCCGCTCGCCGTCTGCATCAGAACGTAGTTTTCTAGCCGCTTCATTGTAGAATCGTCTTGTCTGCATGTTGTCATGGACACAAACACTGGAACAGATTCAGGGACAGAACCAGCCCGCAGGCGTCCCTCCACAGTCCTGTTGTCTCCATGTTGTTTGCTGGCTTTTCCGAACTAGAGTGTGAACGCAGCCTTTGTGTGGTGGCGGGTGAATTAGCTCAACCTACCGGCTACGGTAGGGCGGCCACTTCCATAACACCAAGGAGGAGGACATCTAGTGAGGCAAGAATAGCTGCACAGGACTCTGGTGGACTCGCAGCTACAGCTACTCTAACACAGTTGAGTCCGCCTGAACGCAGAACATCTTCTGGACTTCTGGAAATAAACACATAAATCCACCTTTCAGCTCTTACAGAAGCAGCGTCTCTGCTGCTTTCTGCTATAAACTCGAGCTCTTCTGTTCTGGATTAAACGAGGTCTGAGGTTTCTGCGTGTTGACGTGATGATGTGACGTTGCCTGTAGCAGCACGTGGAGGCTCGTTTATGTTGTTAACCAATGATATCTCAGATATTTATCTGACAGCGCTTTCAGCCAACCATGTGTTTGAGTGGAGGTCTTACGGCAGGAGACGCTGCGCTGCTGCGTCCCAACAGAGACTCTACAGTGGCTTCTTTAGGCCGAGTCAGACTCCAACAAGGAGGACAGATCAGAGGCTGCGCCGGACGGAGGGCTTACAATCCCCACTGTCCAGCCAAAGTCCGGACGTATGGCCACTAGGCTACAGTGGCGGGTAAATAACAACAGCACGAGTCACGAGTCTGAGTTTCACTCGGACGCTTCAACGCAGAGACAGAAAAAAACCAACGCGCCGTTTCATCACAGGGTTTCACATTTAAGGTGTGTTGAGTGATTCGCGAGCTCAACTCATGCATTGAGCAACATGCAAAAAATAGCTTAAAAGTAGCAGTTGGTCTTTGAGCGGGAGTCTGTGGCTAGCTGACGTTAAGCAGCTAGTCGAGATGAAAAGGCAGCGCGTCATCGTCCCGTTCATGATTCACTCTGACGGGTTCTGTGTTTGAGGCATTTACAAAGACAGCCTGTTAAACTCAGCCATCTTGTGCTGCGTCCACAACGCCGGCTGGAAATGAAAGCTAGCTTAGCTCCGATGTCCTAGCCTGACGTTAGCCTGTTAGCTTAGCTTGACCTCTGGCCGCAGCTTTCCCTCAGAACAGGTGTTTCCGGCGCGGCTTCAGTTGGCACAAGTGAGTAAATTAAACAACTTAAAACAAAAGCTACTTGTGTTTGTTCGCAGCACGCCTGCTGTGTGTGGGTGTGAGACAAAATCAGTATTTTCCACAACAGTTCAAACAGTTACCTTATGAAATAAAACATCCTGTTTTATTGTTTTTCTGGCGAGTTACGCTGCCTCGTCGAAAAACGCTGCGTGATGCGTTTTATCCCATAAAGGTCTACCTCTCACAGCATTATGACGCCTGTATTTATGTTTGTTTGATTCCAGACAGGTAAGTGTCCTGTAGGGGCACGGGGAGTTTCATGCGCTACCATAGTATCTTTGAGGTTGCAGGGGAGGGTTTTTCAGTAGACCAGTATCAGATAATCTCCCACTACGGAGTCAGTTTATCTTACACCGCTGCCGACTGCCGCTAACAACCAAGCTGAAATACTGTATTATAAATCAGGGCTGATTATTTTAATAATCGATTCATCTGTCGATTAATAAGATTTTAAAAAAGCATTGATTTCCAACCCTTATATTCAAAAACAGGGCTGACAGTGCAAACCATGTTCAGAACGTGCACCAACAGGCTGCTGCTTGAACGCCCCTGAGCTGTTAAAGTAATGATAAACAAGAAACACACTTTTTAAATAAAGGCCACAAAAAGACGGACAGGTTTGTTTAAAGGGACCTGAGCTGCCAGAACAATAAAGCTTCTTTAGTTTGCGGTCATGTGACTGCATCGCTACGCCTGGTTGGTGAAACGGAGTCATGTGGTAGCTGCACTGACGGCGTCTCTCTGGCAGAAATAAAGCCCAGAACACGTAGAAGAAGTGTAAAACGTAAAGTGTGGCCGAGGGAGAGCAGCGCTTCTTCTTCACTAATCTACTCAGGCGCCAGTAACAAGTCCGGAGCAGTAAAACTGCTCTGAGAAGGTTACGCAGGTGGGACCCGTTACCTCGGAGACACTCCCGCCCTGTCCCTTCTGCATATCTGTCCACTAACACAGGTTTCTCTCTCTCTCTCTCACACAGACACTCTCTCTCGCTCTCTCTCTCTCGCTCTCTCT
>WNGW01000149.1:22682-30182 GCA_011952105.1 Coreoperca whiteheadi
TCTCTCGCTCTCTCGCTCTCTCTCTCTCTCACACACACACAGACTCTCTCTCTCTCTCGCTCTCTCTCTCTCGCTCTCTCTCTCTCACACACACACAGACTCTCTCTCGCTCTCTCTCTCACACACAGACTCTCTCTCTCTCACACACACACAGACTCTCTCTCTCTCTCTCACACACACACAGACTCTCTCTCTCTCTCTCTCTCACACACACACACACACAGTCAGCTGAGTGATCACGCGGAGACTCGTTCTGGAGGCTGAAATGACCAAATGTAGGCAGGAATGAACTTCTCGCTCTGATCCGTTGTCATGGCGGCGGCGGCGGCGGCGGGAGAGAAGTGACTTGATGGATGATCCTGGATGCTAGCTACTAACTGAGGCTAACAGGACGTGAAATCTGATGAAAAAAACGACAGTGGAATAATCCCGTGAATGATAGAAGCTAAATAAATGCCAGATGTTGGTCTCCGAGTCTCCTACAGCAAGCTGGGGCCGCAGTTACAGAGCATGAGACTCTGCCGGGAGCCGCTGCGAGACCCACGCAGTACTGGTACTTATGATACTTCACGAACGAGTTCGGAGTACTTTTATAGTGCGCCTTTGCACCTTTTAGCGGCCGCGCACCGCTGTCCTCTCGCGCTCCGCCGCCGCCCTCCGGTGCCGCAGAACCGTGTTGTGTCTCCGTCCCTTGACCCAAACAAAGATGGCAGCCGGAAATGGTGGGCGCTCGCTCGTCCTGTGGCTGTCTTTGGCTCGAGGGACGGAGTCGCATGGACCGACCTGATCTCACGGGACGGCGTCTCAACAGCACGCCACGCCGTTACAGATGCCACATTACATGAGCTTTGGAGGTGCAGGAAAAGGAAGGTCAGGTGAGCTTCATCGTCATGGTAGCAGTAATAAACACACGGTTACCGCTGTGAAACGGCCACAGTTGGGTTAGGTGTAGGTAACCTAACCACATGGTGGGGCTTAAATAAAGTCAGAGAACTTTGAATAACTCTGAGTTTGTCGCTCTACAAACGACGTCGCCGTCTCTGCACGGGACACGCGAGAAGCACAAAAAGCGTCGTGATAACACGGGAAATGACTTCAGACGTTGGCGTGTTATTCACACGCCGTCCGCTGCACATTCTAACCTCCTGCGTTCAGCGAGTTTAGTGGCACATAGTAACCTTAATAACAGTAGTGGCCCTCTGCTCTGCTCAGACGGGTTGATGTCGCCTGTAATCCTCTCATCATCCAAACCAAACGCGCGTTTCACTTGCAAAGAATTGTTTTCTTTTCCCAAAATGTCCCGTGAGGCGCGACGCAGCTGTGACTCCGCCCCCTCCGTGCGCCGTAGTGAGCGGCAATGGTGTTAACAGTGATGTGTTCCCACTGGCAGACCTGTGCGTGCTGGACCGGCAGCTCTGTCACGACGAGAACGCCCTGCTGAGTTTCGAGGCGATCCGCAGCATCCACAAGCTGATGGACGACGACGCCGACGGGTCGGTGGACACGGCCGAGACGGACGAGGTGAGACGACGAGGGTTTGTTGTCCTGCTTTCTACAACCTTTTCTGTGATGAGACGCTGCGGAGCTCTGACTGTGACTGTGACCCCCCCAGTTTCTCAGGGAGGATCTGAAGTATCACGACCCCAAAGCCAAACACAGCAGCTTCCACCGAGCCGACCTGCTCATCAGCGTGGAGGACATGTGGACCGCCTGGAAGGCCTCCCAAGGTAACCGGGGGGGTGTGAAGCGCTGGTGTTAATCATGTGAACGTTAATAAAGTCAAGGCTCGGACACAACAGAGCGCCGTGACGGCGTCGCTCTGGACTTCACGTTACGGTTAGAGTTCCATCGCCGCCGCCTGCACGCCGGCACACCGTGCCGTATTCAGCGGTGTAGGAGCACCTCGTACCGTAATGAACAGTGTAGAGGGGCAATAACATGTCAACAACTGTGACGGCGTCTCTCACTGCTTCAACCAGTTTCACAGAGCAAACGCTCAGCGGCCTGATGGAGGAAAGAACCAGCTGATGGTTATAGGTTTGAACTTCATTTGACCTCGCTGCAGGCTGTAAACACGGCATAGGCTGTAATAAGAGCCCGTTAAAGGCTCCTTTAACCTCACCCATCACTTTCATGTGAGATCAGTTTTTCAGAGCTTTGGTTTGGACTTGGTCATAAGCGATACGTGTACTATCGAACCTTTCATAAATGACACTCCAGGTACTTGGTCCCTTTAGATGGACCCCCCCCCCCAAAGATAATTACCATTTTAACAAATAACAAATACATCTGAAGAAGATAATCATCAGCTGTTCCTGGGACAGTTTGACTACATGTGAACCCTTACAGGCTGTAGACCAGCAGCTCCGACGTCACTCTGCTGACGGCTCCAGTGTTCCCTGTCCTCGTGTTGGTTCCCAAACAGGCCCATATTTCGATCGTTTAGGGAAAACAGTTTGGACTGGCTCCACTTTCTGTTCTGTTGTAGATTTTACACTCAAACCGACGAGCAGCTGCTGGTGTTTGATTAGAAGTCATTCTGGGAGATTTAGAAAACCTCAGAGCACCAAACTGCCTTTAAG
Source organism: Coreoperca whiteheadi (assembly GCA_011952105.1). Taxonomy (NCBI): domain Eukaryota; kingdom Metazoa; phylum Chordata; class Actinopteri; order Centrarchiformes; family Sinipercidae; genus Coreoperca; species Coreoperca whiteheadi. The sequence continues at coordinate 25,265 of WNGW01000149.1, forward strand.
AAATCCAGACTTTAAGAGAATCCAAAGATTTGCTGTGAGCAGTTTCAATTCACTGTTATTTATTCAGCCCAACATCACAAACCACAGTGTGTAACATCCGACCGCCTCCGTCCTCAGAGCCTCGACTCAGGGGAGGAAAACTACCCCAAATAAACCCTTTAAACAATGATAGAAAGCTCAGGAGCAGCAGCAGGTAGATGTCGTGTGGACAGAACAGATTCCCAACAGAAGGTGCGAGTATCTGCAGGTATAATGACAACATGTGGGCTGTAAGACACACGAGGACGGATCCAGGAGGGCCGATGGTCTCTGCCGATAGTTCCCCAGCTCTCTCAGGAACTGTCCAGGTGGAGGACATGTGTCCCTTTAAGATTTATCTGCCTTGGAAGAAGAAGCAGATAAACAGAAAAGGAGGGTGGGGAGGAAGGAAAGGGAAATTAAAGGGGAAAGAGGGGAAGCTTAGAAAGAGTGGATGGAGAGAAAAGTACCCAAAGAAAGACGAGTCAAGGAATAAAGAAAGGAAGGAAGAATGAAGAGAGCCACAGAGAGGAGGGATCGAAAAGGTGTTGAGTGCAAAAATAAAATCCTATTTTTGGATCCACTTTATTTTCCAGCTCAATTTGTCACGGCGATGACGTAACCGCGGACAAAGTGTTTATTTTAGGAAAAGTGGTGCGTGAAGACGCAGTACCCGAGCTTTCCCTGCTCAGCGCGCACGAGCGAACACGTCACTGATCCAGACTGGAAATCAACTCACGGCGTCTCTTAGTATTTCACTGCAAATCCGCCGTTTAGCTCTGTGACTTAAACATGACACACGAGGAGCAAACAGATTCCAGGTAGACTGGAGACGGTCTCACACCGACCTCTGACCCTTCAACTGTGTGTGTGTGTGTGTGTGTGTGTGTTCAGTGTATAACTGGACAGTGCAGCAGGTGGAGGACTGGCTGCGCAGTGTGGAGCTTCCTCAGTACGCAGACAGCTTCAGGAAACACCAGCTGGCTGGGACGGCCTTACCCAGGTAACACACACACACACGTTTGCATTTCATACCACACTTGTGAGGACACTCATTGCCCTAACGCAGGGATTTAAATAGGAATTATAATGTAGCCATTGAGGTAGCTGTGAGCCTTTGTTTTCAGCGGGTAGGGGGAGGGTCCCAGCAGCTGCTGTCTGCAGGGGACGGACAGAGACCCTGAGGGACCTGAGAGACAGGAAGGTTCTCAGACTCTCAGACTCTGAGAAGGAGTCAGTGAAAGGTTCAGACGGGTGGTTTTACGTGTTGAAGCGGATTGCTGCTGCCTGCTCACACCTTCAGTGTGTCGTTTTCCAAAGCATGCAGCCACGTTTGAGCTTTTGTGAGATTTTTGCAGAAGTGTATTTTTCAAAGTGAATCGTTCAGGTGATACACCTGCCTTTTATGTTTCTGTTCCCACCATGTCCATCTTCGTGTTTCTGGTTCCAATCTCATTCGTTCTGCTGCACATCTCATTGTTGTCCCCAGTATCTCCCACATCCAGAGTCACAGCCTCGCAGAACCCCAGCAGGTCTGGATTTGAGCTCTGAAAACATTAACTGATGTCCGGAATTTATGATGAGCAAATACTAATAATCTTATGACCCCATGTGAAAGCCGCCATGACTCCTACAACTCCGTTGATAGTGTGCTGGATGGTGACGTTCAGCAGTCTCCCGCAGATGTCGGCGCGTCCGTGAACGCAGCACAGCTTCAGAACGGTGTCTGAGCTGCGTTACCACACACCGTGACAATGTTTGTTTCTGAGTTTCCTCTTCCTGTGGAGGTCCAGACCTCCAGCCGGACTGACTGCTGAAACTCCTCTGTCTCCATAACTCGTTAACGATCATCCGCAGGCTGGCGGTGAAGAACACCACCCTGACCGTGTCCCTGTTGAAGATTGTAGACAGAAGTCACGCTCAGAAACTGCAGCTCAAAGCCCTCGACATCGTGCTGTTTGGACCGCCGCCAGGTGTGTGTGTGTCTGTGTGTATATGTGTGTGTGTATATTTGTGTACGTATTTGTTTCTATATATACTGTGTGTGTCAGCAGACCAACAGAACCGGTGGAAGGATCTGGTTCTGGGTGTGTCCATCCTGATGGCGCTGGGCGGCTGCTGGTTCGCCTACATCCAGACCAGGAAGTCCAGAGACGACCTGGGCCAGCTGATGAAGGACCTGGAGGGTCTGCAGAGGGCCGAGGAGAGCCTGATGGACCTGCAGGAGAAGTGAGTCTGACCCATACTGACTTTCACGGGTTCATCAGTCCACGTCTGATTTACATGTTGGATCGTGTTTATGAATCGGCTTGAGGCTTCTGTTACCACTACTACTGTACCACTGCTGCTCACGCTACAATGTCTGCCTAAGTTTCACTGCTAGCTGGTTCAGGAGGCTGTAACGCACAGCTATGTTCTCCCTTGACCCTTCAGTAGGCGCCCCTACCTCGATGACAGGATGGTGATCCCTCACTGGCTTCCCACCGTGCCCAGGTCTCTAACAGATCAGTCACCACGTGGCTGTAATGAACCCTGCAGCCTCTAGGGGGAGCTAGCAGGGGTTTTCAGTAGGTCGTTAGCATAACGTTTCATCATTTGTCTCTCAGACTGACGTCATTATTCAACGGCGTTTATCAAGTTCCAGGTCGGAGATGTCGGCCGTTCCCGTCACTCTAAACGCAAGTTAGCATGCTAACGTTAGCTTTGTCAGTTGGTTCAGTTAGCTACGCAACGGCTCCACCTGCAGTTAGCGGCTGTAAAGATTTATTAACAACTAATCTCTACGATCTGCAAGCCGTTTCAATTTACTGGAGATAAAAGTGACCTTAGTAACACCGACGTCAGAACGAGGCTGAGCCTGAAGTCACGAGCAGCTGCTGGACTCAGAACCTGATTCAAACCAGACTCAGTTTGTATATTTTATAATTACATGTAATTAACCTTCAAACTGTCTGAGCTGCAGTACCTCTGTGTGTGTGTGTGTGTGTGTGTGTGTGTGTGTGTGTGTGTGTGTGTGTGTGTGTGTGTGTGTGTGTGTGTGTGTGTGTGTGTGTGTGTGTGCGTGCGCAGACGGTCTCTGCAGCAGCTTTCTGTCTAAAGTCCTTATATGGTCAGAGAATAGCCAGCAGCTCAGTCTGCATGCTCACACACACACACACACACACACACACTCTCACGGTGTGTGTGTTGTAACGTGCTGTTTCATACCTCTCAGCTCTTCTGTTTTTCTTCATCTCATTTATGTTTCCTCCAACAACTACAGCTGAGTATACCGATAGTACTGTTACTATGGTGACGACTACATGTACAGTACTCCTGCTACTACTGCCACTGTTAGTACTTCTGTTACTGCGTTTACAGCTGCTGCTGCATTACCACAGCTACTACCTTTACTAATAATCACTAGCACTGCAGCTGGACGGCATCCTGCAATACACAAGAGTATGAGAAGAAACACACCAGAAGTACTACAGTCACTACGAGAGAGTACGTGCTAATGAGTTAGCGAAAATGTAACTTAAAAAGGAAAAAACTGCGAGAACAAGATTACTGTGTAAGATGAAAATATGAACAAGTGCAAATTGTACATAAGGCTGCCATATAGATACTACTGCTGTACTACCACTTCTGTATTACTACTATTAATACCACTACTACTAATAGTGTTACTAGCATAACATATTGATATATTTAGTATTACTATATCTTTTACTACTATTATTACCATTATTGTTACCACTGTTACTACCACTACTGTTTTACTAATACTACTCCAACTCAGACTATTAGTATTGACACTACATCCCTGCCATTTCTACATTTAGTACTGATATTACACCTAGTATTATTGCTACTAGTCCTACAGTAGAGCTGTACTGGGAGTCCTGCTGTATGGTCAGTGTGTCAGCAGCTGGAGTGGATCACATGTCAGTAGATTAGATGTAAACAGGTGGTGATGTACTGAGGACAGGTCACATATACATATATACTGTTACACGCAGGGAAAACACACACAGATACACGTTCCTTCATGCTCCTCAGACTGAGGCACAGCGCCCCCTGCTGGCCCCAACACTCAGTCTGACTTTACAAACGAGCAGTGCAGTGTTTAGTGTTACAGCAGCAGTGGTCGGAGCAACAGATGTGCTGGGGGCAGAAGGATTGTTGTGTAAAGTATAGTAGTAGTAATGGAAGGGATAGTACTAACATACTGTGTGTATATATACACCTGTACTTAATCAGGGAATCTCATTGAGATCAAGATCTGTTTTGCAAGACAGATCTGAGAACAGCAGAGAGAGAGAAACAAACAAGCAGCATCACAGACGTCACTGAGGAGATCTGAAGCAAACGTAAGAAATCAGCCAGTGTGACGAGACATTCAAGCGTTCAAATCCTCTGTAGTTTATTCCATGGACACGGTGGAAGGCGGTCTGTCCAGGCTCAGTATTTACCTGAGGATTAACTCGAGTTAAACAGACCTGAGGTGACGTTGAATGACTCGCCCGCGGACGCTCAGCTTCCTGTCTAGTCTGCATAGATGTGCAGTTGTTGTGCTGTCGTAGTGACGTCAGCTACAGCAGCAGGAGAGCTGAGAGTATCTCTGTCTGGGAAACACCTCGTCCTCTCTGGCTGTCAGCTTAGCGGCAACTGTAGCCACAGTTTGCTAACCCACAACCTAGCTGACGTTAGTTACATTACTTGCTGTGTCGTTGTTCGCTCTATATCATGCTATTTGTCCTGGTGTTGGATTTCTGCAGAGCCACATAAACCACCCTTAGTTTGAGTCGAAGAGGAGCCGGATGTATACGAGACTGTGCCATCTGCATCAAAGTGGATGTTATAAGTCAGTGTTGGAGGGACAATATTGTTTATGCGGAGTGTAAATAGTAAAGGACCC
>WNGW01000037.1:0-97440 GCA_011952105.1 Coreoperca whiteheadi
GAAGCCGGCTCCCTTTATACCTTTGGTTCCGCTGGCGTGCGTCACGCCGAACCCAATCAAGATTGGTCTAAGTTGTTACAGAGATTCAGAGGCCGTCACGCTGGAGGCGTTCCCCATAGCGTCAGCTGACGCAGCGTCTCGTTCCCTATCAGGGAACCATGGTTACCTACGTAACCTGGTACGTTTTGTCAGAGTTTAACATAAGAAAATTTCTGGTCATCCAGGTTTTAATGTCCTTAAGGCATGATTGAAGTTTACCTAACTGATCAGTTTCATCCGGCTTAATCGATAAATATAATTGGGCATCATGTGCATAACAATGAAACTTTATGGAGTGCTTTCTAATAATATTGCCCAAAGGAAGCATATATAAAGTAAATAGAAGTGGCCCAAGCACAGAACCTTGCGGAACTCCGTGACTAACTTTGGTGTGCTCGGATGATTCATCGTTAACATATACAAACTGAGATCGGTCTGATAGATAGGATTTAAACCAGCTTAACGTGGTTGCTTTAATTCCAATTAAATGTTCCAGTCTCTGTAATAGAATTTGATGGTCAATGGTATCAAATGCAGCACTAAGATCTACAGAGACAAGTCCATTGTCTGATGCAACTGAAAGGTAATTTGTAATTTTCACCAGTGCTGTTTCTGTGCTATGATGCACTCTGAAACCTGACTGAAAATCCTCAATTATACTATTGTTATTTAGAAAGTCACATAACTGATTAGCAACAGTTTTTTTCAAGGATCTTAGAGATGAAGGGAAGGTAAGATGTATGTCTATAGTTGGCTAAAACCCCTGGATGGAGAGTGGGCTTTTTAAGGAGAGGTTTAAAAGACTGAGGTACATAACCTGTCAGTAAAGACTGATTGATCATTTCTACTAAAGACGTGCTAACTAATGGTAGTACATCTTTAAGCAGCCCAGTTGGAATTGGGTCTAAGAGACAGGTCAATGGCTTAGACGAAGAAATTGTCGACATTAGTTGAATAAGGTCGACAGGAGAGAAGCTGTCTAGGTATACTCCAGGTTTGACAGCTCCCTCCAACGCCTTTATGCTTGAAAAATGGGTGGCACCAGCTGAGGGCAGGACGTGATTAATTTTCTCTCTAATAGTCAAAATTTTATCATTAAAGAAGCTCATGAAGTCGTTACTGCTGTGGGCTACAGGAATACATGGCTCAATCGAGCTGTGGCTCTCGGTCAGACTGGCTACAGTGCTGAAAAGAAACCTGGGGTTGTTCTTATTTTCCTCTATTAATGATGAGTAGTAGGCTGCTCTGGCATTTTAAGACTCTTGCCAGGCTAAACAAGATTCTCTAGATAGTTGGAACGCCATTTCCTTTCAAGTTTTCGTGATGTTTGCTTTAATTTGCGGGGTTCAGCGTTATACCATGGAGCTACCCTTTTTTGCTTTATTATCTTCTTTTTAAGAGGAGCAACAGAGTTGAGTGTCGTTCGCAGTGAACCTGCAGCACTATCAACAAGATGATCAATTTGGGACAGACTGAAATTTGCATAAGAGTCCTCTGTTATGTTAAGACATAGCATTGAGTTCAATTCTGATGAAATTACTTCCTTAAATTTAGCTACAGCACTATCAGACATCTACTATAGTAGTATTTAACTACTGGTGTGTACTCCAGTAATAGGAGTTCAAAAGTTATTAAATAATGGTCTGATAGTGAAGGATTCTGTGGAAAGAGTGTTAGATGTTCAATTTCAATGCCGTATACCAGAACAAGGTCGAGGGTGTGATAGAAATTCTGAGAAATCAGATAAAAACTCAGAATAAGGACCAGGAGCACGGTACACTATAACAAATAGTTATATACATTTTGCATTGTGTCTTCGTAGATTTAGAGAAAGCGTATGACAGGGTGCCGAGAGAGGAGCTGTGGTATTGTATGAGGATGTCTGGAGTGACTGAGAAGTATGTTAGAGTGGTGCAGGACATGTATGAGAGCTGTACCGTGGTGAGGTGTGCTGTAGGTGCGACAGAAGAGTTCAAGGTGGAGGTGGGTCTGCATCAAGGATCGGCTCTGAGCCCCTTCTTGTTTGCTCTGGTGATGGACAGGCTGACAGATGAGGTTAGACAGGAATCTCCATGGACTATGTTGTTTGCGGAGGACTTTGTGATTTGTAGTGGGAGCAGGTGGAGGAGAATCTAGAGAGATGGAGGTCTGCGCTGGAAAACAGAGGAATGAAGCTTAGCCGCAGTAAGACAGAATACATGTGTGTCAATGAGAGGGACCCAGGTGGAACGGTGAGGTTACAGGGAGCAGAGGTGAAGAAGGTGCAGGACTTTAAGTACTTAGGGTCAACGGTCCAGAGCAATGGAGACTGTGGAAAAGAGGCGAAGAGGCGAGTGCAAGCAGGTTGGAATGGGTGGAGAAAAGTGCCAGGTGTGTTGTGTGATAAAAGAGTATCAGCAAGAATGAAAGGAAAGGTGTTCAAGACGGTGGTGAGACCAGCGATGTTGTACAGCTTAGAGACAGTGGCACTGAAGAAAAGACAAGAGGCAGAGCTGGAGGTGGCAGAGCTTAAGATGTTGAGGTTCTCTTTGGGAGTGACGAGGATGGACAGGATCAGGAACGAGTACATCAGAGGGACAGCTCATGTTAGATGTTTCGGAGATAAAGCCAGAGAGGCCAGATTGAGGTGGTTTGGACACGTTCAGAGGAGAGACTGTGAATATATTGGTAGAAGGATGCTGAGGTTGGAGCTGCCAGGCAGGAGGTCTAGAGGAAGACCAAAGAGGAGATTTATGGATGTAGTGAGAGAGGACAACGGATGAAGTTAATTGGTGTGAGTGAAGAGGATGCAGAGGACAGGGTTAGAAGGAGGCACATGACTAGCTGTCGTGACCCCTGAAAGGGAACAGCCGGAAGGAAAAGAAGAATTACCAGTTAAAAGTTTCAGTTTCATATCTCCCACTGTCTATATGCACCCTTCATCTCTATCGCTCACCTACACATGCAGGCACACAATTCATCTCTTTCTTTCTCATCTTTTTCTGTCTCAGCTCAGCTTATGTAGCAGCAGTTCATGCCATTCTGATCTCCTGTAGCTTGGCTCATTTACGTCTACAGTCTTAGTAAATACTTTGCAAAATGGAAAACACAAAATGCCCCTGATGGTAATGTGTGCTAGGCTTACTAAAAATGATATGGCATATATAGTTTATTAAAGTAGCTAAATCCGTGTAGGAGAGAGCAGTGTGTCATTCATGAGGTGATGCATCATTTCATTGAACACACAGTGGTGTAATCAAATAAGATACTCTGATGTGACAGTTTAATCCTTATTTTAGAATTTAGTCTGTCAAAAAATTTATAAATTGGTATTTACTAGATTGTCTTAAATGAATGTAGAGATGTAGGCCACAGTGGTCTTTATTTATTTGGTCTGTCAGAGGAGCCCATTCTGTAACTCCAGCTAATTATTCTGTGACCTACACTTGTTTCCAGCACACCTAACAGCAGTGGAAATTCAGCTCAGACAGTAGTGTAATCATCACAGCAGCACATAACTTTAGAGGTCTGACACATGTTGACAAATGATCTGACAGTGTATGCTGAGAAATACAAGGGGGCTCTCGCTCTCTTTCATCTTGTGACAAATGCTGTAGTTTTTGGTTAAAATGCTGTAGTTCTAAGATGATGGAATCCTCCTCTCTCACCTTGGTGGGTAGCGCTGCTCCCCCCCACCCCCTCCTCCTCCTCCTCCTTTGTTTTTCTCCATTCATCTGGCAGTAATAAAGCCCCTGGGGAGCTCTGCAAGCTCTAAGATCAATACCGGCAAGAAAAGACTTTAAACTCCCCCTGCCTTCCTCTTTATTTACCTCCCCAATCAAAATACAGAAAATTCCACAGATACGTTGCCTAATAAACACTCACACAGCAGAAAACCTCCCCCTGTCCTGCAGGTTGTCAACATGGATGTTAAAATCAGCAATAATGACTAAATAGTCCAGTTTAATACAGATTATAATCGTATGCACTATGATTTTCTATTATGAATCTCTTCTGTACACACGACTTCTACTTCCTGTCTGTCCATCCTTTGAGAGGGATCCCTCCTCTTTTGCTCTTCCTTAGCTTTCTATCACTTTTTTTTTCCCCTGTTAAAAGTTTTTTTAAAGGGTTTTTTGGGTAGTTTTTCCTTAGTCAAATCAAGGGTCTAAGGACAGAGGGTGTAAAGGCCTTTGAGGCAAAATTGTGATATCGGGCGATACAAATAAAAATGAATTGACTGACCTGGGAGTCAGTCACTTTCTGCAGTGCAAAAGGTGGCAATTCTAAAGCCCTCGCCCTGAGGTACCTATGCCATCTTTTCAGCTGTCTCCGACTGGACGGACTCTCCTTGGTTGGCTAGCAAGCCATCCATCAACATCTAGCCAGTGCTAGCAATAGCGCTAGTTGCTGTTCGGGGTGAGCCGAGTCGTCACGGCCTTCATAGCCCTTGCATGGCCTCAGTCTTTATGCAGACTCTGGGTCCCTGATTGCCATCGCCTCTTGTGCTGTTGACCATTTTGATGTACGCTGTTGCTTTCCAGCACTGTTCACTAGGAACGTGGCTAACAGCTAGTATTAGCTCATCGGTCTCTAACCAGCATCATTCTGTCCTACTCATCCTTGCAGCTACGGAAACTCATCAATAGTGACATTCCAACCGGACTCTGCACAACCTCACAACTGGGACTTCTGCGCCGACCCCGCTACATCCACAGAGGATCTCGACACCAGTTTATTATGTTCAAACACGGCAACTCCATACCAACCATCTGGTCGGCAGTGCGTCCCGTCACAGACCTGACACACCATTTCAAGGGTCATCAGAGTGCTCCACTACCAGGGCTAATAGTGCTGGGCTCTCAAACGCCAGGCGAATCCAAAAACCTGGGGTGGATCATAGTGTCCTCTGTCCATTAAACCAACTGGACTCCACACACCACATCACTCTGGAACAACTCAATGTACAATCACTCACAAATAAATCTGGTCTTATTCACAACCACATTCTCGATAAGGGGATTGACATCATGTGCCTCATGGAATCCCGGCAACAGCCAGACGTCTACTCCATCCTCAATTAGGCCTGTCCCCCTGGATACACATACTTAGACAAAGCCCGCACAACAGGCTGCGGTGGTGGCCTGGCATTCACTGCAGCAACATTGAAATGTCCCCCTGTCTGTTCCTAATTTCTGCTCCTTTGAAAACCTGGTCATTAAATACAAACATCTACTCTCCATAACAATAGTACTTATTTACCATCCTCCAAAACCACAACCAACATACATTCTTGAAATACACGACCTCCTTTCATCAATCTGCTCAAAATCCACAAACATAATAATACTGGGTGAATTTAACATTCATATGGTCTCAAACTCCTGTTGTCATGCCACTGAGTTCAGACAAGTCCCGGACTGCCTGAACCTTCATCAGCACATAAATACCCCACACACAACAGGGGGCACATACTAGACTTTTAAACTGAGCTGTGTTAAAAGGACTGCATTATTTTTCTCCCACAATCCCCCTGAGACTATGAATACACCATTGACTTCCGCTGGACGTGTGATTCCGGAAGTCCCCAAATTGATATAGCTGGGGTTACGACCCCCGCTCTTCCTCTTTCTCAGCGTACCCTCCTGAGCAGAGGTACACACAGCCTCCCTCGTTGGTCTTTTTTCTCTCCCAGCATGCCCTCTCGAGCGTAGGGGCATGCAGCAGCTCTCACTCTTTGCCTTCCTCTCTGGCTCACTGTCGGCCTCTCAGCACCAGCTAACAGAAGGCTGTAACGAAGAAGCCTGCCTGCCTACTTGCAGAACTAAACTCTGATCTTACAGTGATGATGCGAGTTCCCGTTAAGATCACCGCCTAAACAAGCTAGCGTCAAGTTAGCCGACTAACTTTAAGAAGGAACCAAGCCCGGTGTGGCTAGCTGAAGCTAACCCCATCAGGTGACCAGCAGCTCAACTTTGCCCTGCACCTCAACCATTGCTTCCAAAGCAAAACTACAAATTCTTCCAGCCTGGCTCATCGGACAGACGCCGGCCCCAGAACAACACCGAGCAAAACAGATTGGTAACAACCACTGGGATTAGCATGTTAGTTAAATACTGTGCTTAGCGTAGCACAGAACTGTTTAGTAACTCTGCATATGTAACCTTCCGGATGTTATTTCTTTAAGACTTATTGTTGTGAATCTTTTCAACCTGTTAGATAATCTGGTAGCCACTGCTCAATTGATGTTAGAATAATCCTATACGCAGGGTATTTTGCATGCTAATTAACTCCTTTTGATGAGGAACTATTAGCTTACAGATCACTCCTACCTGCTAGAACACACACAGACCCCTAGCTGGCCTCCAGCAGAGGCCACGTTGTGCTAATACAACTTAATGAGTCAACCCTCCTAGATGGCTTACCGCCATCTTTAAATGTCCCTTTGTCTAGCCTTGTAGCTAATGCATTAGCTCCACGATGCTGATCTAATGTAGCTAGCTCACTCCTATCTTTTATTGCTCCCGCCATCTTGAATTAGCATTCTTTGTTGGTCCAGGTTTCACCCCCACACACATATCCACACACATCTTTTTGACTGTAGTCAGTGTATTCAGTGTTTTATTTTGTTTACCTTTTGTAAATAAATGATTGATTAATTCTGCTGCTCTCTTTAATGTCTCACAAGAGTGAATCATTTGCCAACCTCTTCTATGTTTGAATTCCAAATTCTTCACCTACTAGCTCTTAATGGTAATTTGGATTATAGTTATTGATTTAATTATTAATCTGAGTTCCAAATTGATAGTTTAGTGTATTTTATGAGACTGAATCAATTAATTGGCTATCATTTCTCTTTATTTATAGAGTGGTGCCCCAAGGTCTTTATTGATTTAAAGCATTATTTATGATTATCTTTGATAATCCTGATAGCCAAATTCAATTAATGGCCCTGCCATGTGTAACCCCAACATTAATGGCGCACCATATATGAACCCTAGTTGTCAAACCCCAACAGACCTCTGGTTCACAGATGAACTCAGGCAAATAAAAAAGATCTGTGTCAAGGTTGCAGGGTTGGCAAACAGGCAGAGAGGACCCAAACGCAGACCAACTTGGTAGATGAGTGGAGTATTTATTGTAGGTACCAACAGGCAGGCAGGTAAGCAAACCAAAGCAAAAATCCAAACGTTGGTAAGAACACAAAGCTCACGACAGACAAGGACCAACTCCATAGGGGACGACGGACTGACACAGAGACAGGGAAACACACCACATTCTCCTCCATCGCCTCCAAAACTACACTGGACTCTCTGACACTGCCTTCATCTGGTTCCACTCTTACCTTATGGGGAGGACTGAGTTTGTAGCCCTGGGTGACACTAAATCTAAGCCCCAAATGGTCACCTGTGGGGGTCCCCAGGGCTCAGTGGTCGGTCCGACCCTCTACATCATCTTCATGCTCCCCGTCATTTCTTTCATCACAAGCATGTTGTCTCGTTCCTCTGCTATGCTGATGACACACAGCTATACATTCAGGACACCCCCTCCTCTACTACTTCTGCCACCATCACTCATCTCACCTCCTGCCTGGAGGAGATAAAGGCCTGGATGAGTCAAAACTTCCTACAGCTTAACACTTCATAAAACTGAAGTCATTAAGATCTGCACTCCTCCCCCATTACCTCCATATCCTTCTCCGGCCACAACATTCCCGTCTGCCCCTCTGTTACTAACATGGGTGTCAAATTTGATCCCCAGGTCACTTTTGAAAACCATGTCAATTTGATCTGCAAAAATTCCTTTTTCCACCTCCATAACATTGCCAAACTCCGCCCCTCCCTCCCCCTCTCCACTGCAGAGAAAATTCGTCTATGCCTTTGTCTCTTCCAGACTGGACTACTGTAAAGCACTCCTCATCGGGATTCCTGGCAGGTGCATCCAAAAGCTCCAGTATGTAACAAACAGCGCTGCAACGATCCTGATGAGGGTGCGAAAAAATGAGCACATACATTTACCTCTGTATTAGTTTTTTTCAATTGTTTACACGCAATTTTGAAAACAGAGTTCTTTTTGTCAAAATATAATCACAATTATCCAAACACCACAATCAATTAGCAAAATTCCTAGATTGTTTGCAAAATGACACACTTCAGTCAAAACATATACACATATTTGTGAAAATGCTATTTGTTTTCATTTAACCAACACAGTCATCAATGATCATACACTATTGCAGCCAGTTTCACACTGCTGTGATAAATAAAAAACACATTTGTAAAAAAATAAATAAATAGATTTTTGGCCAGACATTCTTACTGTATGTAAGAGATAATTTAGGTGACAAAAAAATTGTGAGAAACTCACAACATTATTCATGATTTGTTTTGAGATATAAGGAGAATGTAGACAAATACTGTTGGCCTACTATAACCTTACCAAGCACTCCACAACACTTGATGCTGCAGACTGAATATTTCAAGTATTTATTTCAATACTTACAGTATTTCTTACCATAATCAGTTACAGTAATCAACCAACAATGATATCAATTACTGTAAACAAATAAAATCTATAGACAAATAAAAATGACTGCATGAATTACAGTACATACACTTTGACTCTGAAGAAAAGTAAAGTAAAAGTAAACAGAAATTAAAGAAAACTACTGTAAAAGCAACAAGAATACTGTAACTATCCGTCTCTCCGTCTGGCTGGATCAGGCCATAAGATTTCATCCACATCACAGGCTATGTCTTCATTGGCAAGGCACCGTTGGAAGAATCGCCTTGTGTGACGAATCCACCCCTGCACTGAAGCTGCTTCAATAAGATCACATGCCTGTTCCATGGCCTGAATGAGGGGCAAACGGTCATAAGGCCGCAGGTCATATACCTTCCACCGCCACGCTGAAAAAAATCCTTCTATAGGATTCAGGAAGAGGGAGTATTGGGGAAGGTATAAAACTTCAAAATCAAACGACAATGTATCGCATCTGATCCACTTCGTGTAATGCTGTGACAATCTCATGCAATCGGTCAAGAAATGCAAGTATCAGATTTGCATTATAGGGTCCCAGATTTGCATGGTGGTGGAGGACCCCATTTTGTGTGATAGCAGCGCAAAGGGTGATGTAACCCCCTCGCTGCCCTGGCACATTGGTGATTGCCCTGTGCCCAATTACATTTCTCCCTCTTCTTCTTGTTTTTGCAAGGTTAAATCCAGCCTCATCCACATATATAAATTCATGTTGAATTTCAGCAGCATCCATTTGCAAGACTCTGTGAAACACATTAAAGAAAATAGGATGCTATTCAATATCTATAGCACAGTATTTTTTTTGTGACAGAACATTATGAGCAGTGCATGATACCACACCATAGTCAGATGAACAATGCATACCTCCACATACTCATTGCGCAGATGTTTCACTCTCTCTGAATTTCTGTCAAATGGTACCCGATACAGTTGCTTCATGTATATTTGATTTTTCTTTAGGATTCGACCTAATGTTGACAGAGAGACTCGTTGGATGTTATTGAAAATATCGTCATCATTGATGATATTGGCTTGGATTTCTCGTAGCCTGATACAATTATTGGCCAAAACCATGTTCACAATGGCGGCCTCTTGTGCACGACGAAACATAGGACCCCTTCCACCTTGGTGTCCTCGACCCTCAATTCTATGTAAAAAAAACAAACCATAAAAAAAAAAATATATATATATATATGCAGCCTACTGTCAAGTGTCACAGTAAACAATATTGATTATACAAGCTTCAGTTTCAATGTATACTGTGTGGTTAGCTTACCTGTTTTCTCGATGAAATGTCCGAATTACTGACGCAACAGTATTTCTGCTGAGATTTGGTTGAACTCTTTGTCCAGCTTCCATCAGTGTCAGTCCATGGTTGATAACATGGTCAATAAGTGTTGCACGGATATCTCGAGTCAAATTTGGTCCTAGTCTTCTTTGTTCAGGTTCTATCACCTCTTCAAGTCCTTCTCTACCTCTTCCTCTACCTTCTTGTCCTCTACCTATGCCTCTTCCTCTACCTCCTTCTCCTCTTCCTCTACCTTCTTCTCCTCTACCTATGCCTCTTCCTCAACCTCCTTCTCCTCTTCCTCTACCTCTATCGCCTTCATCTCCTCTTTGAGCTCCCCCTCTCATTCTCATTCTTCTTCTTCTTCTAACTCCTTCCATTTTTGTTGAAGACAGGTGAACTCACCTGCTGCCTTTTATAGCACACCTGAGTGCTGCGTTTTCAAATTAGCACATGTGTGCTTCCACATCTGGTAGATGTGTTTATCCAATTCGTTCATTAGTGTGGTAATTGGCAATCCGGTGCTTTGTAATTACAAGGAAGTAACCTCACAATCCTTATCTGTGTCTAAGGTGTGAAAATGTGTGTAGAGTTTTACAAATCACTATGTGTAATGCTTTGCAAAAAGGGTGAAGCAGACATTGTGTATAATGTTGTGCAAATCTGTGGAGGTGTTTTGCTCATTGGAGTAAAATTTTGCTAATTGTGTGGAAATTTTAATTTTAGTGTGTAAACAATCGTAAAAAACTGTAAATACAAACTCCTTCTCCACACCCACCACTGTCTGCACGGTGACGCCCCCACTTATGTCACAGAACTTCTCACACCGTGTGGTGTGGATGTGTGGAGAAAGTGTGGTGTAATAAAAGATCAGCACAAATAATATCATAAGCGGCTTTGCGGCTTGCAAAACATGCCATAAAGTTTTGGCATTTGCTAGCCAGAAGCTAGACACGTCTTCTCTTAGGAAGCATGTTGACACTTGAAGGAGCCCAGCAGGGGTTGCCAGTGTGACAATTGACAGGTACTTTGCCAAAGGCTACAAACTTCTAAGAGGAGAAGACAAGAAGGCAATAACACAATTGGCTGTGCAATGTGTGTGCCGATACATTAGATCATTTGAGACTGTGTGCGGCAATGGATTTTTGGAACTGACACAGAGCTAAATTGACACTGGGGCACGAGCTGGCCGTGTGGACGTGCGTAAGCTTCTGCCCGATCCAACTACTGTCTCCCGTAGGATCACTAAATATGCAGATGATAAAAGACAAGATATAATTCCCGGAGCTGAGGAAACAATTGACCGAGAGCAACGGGGGTGTGATGTATCCGAAAAATTGGATATCTCTGTGTAACAATAGATTACATTTAAAGCAATTGGGAACTACAGGAGTGAGTGCTCTACACAGCTTAATGGTCACAGCAATTTACCTAAAACAGCTGACAACCTCAAACCAGCCATCTTCCAAGAACAAATTTGGACTGGGTAAGTTTTTTCCTAAAGTGTACGTAACTGACAGCACAGCCACAAGATTGAGTTGTGCAGCACATATCCTGAACACAGTAATGCTGAGGAAGATTTGTTTGGCGAAGAGGTATCTGGTGTCATTGAGTCCGCCAAGTTGCTTTTGACTTTAAGCAGTCACATCTCCAGAATTGTCTTGAAAAAACACTGAAAGCATCCATGGAGAAGCGATGGAACTCGTTTTACAAGATGCTGGACTCCATTAGCAGCCAGTACGAGGCCATCCGTGCTCTTCTGGAGGAACATAACGAAGAACACCATTTAAATTGCATGAGCAAGGAGAGTTTGCATGACATTGAGAATTTTTTTGCGATTGACGATTCAAAGAAGCCACCAAAGCCCTGGAAGCAACCAAAACTCTGACCATTCACTTGACAGCTGTGTGGTTGGAGTGCCTCAGACATCACCTTCAGCCGTCTTCTACCGACTGACATTGCAATCAAAAAATCACTCACTAGCAATCTGGGGTTCAGTATCTTGCTCAAGGATACTTCGACACGTGGCTGGTGGAAGCCGGGATCGAGCCGCCAACCTTCTGATTGGTAGACGCCCTGCTCTGTCACCAAGCCACAGCCGCCCCTGCAATATATGCCACTTGTCTTCAGTAGTGGAACGTAACAAAGTACAAATACTAATAAAAAAACATTTTCTGATCAGTTTTTCCACCTGCCAAAACAGGAATTGAAAAAAATCTCCATGTTCCCTTTCAAGGGAACTTCAACACTGCGTCAGCTGACACTCTGGGGAATGCCTTTAGCGTGACTGTCTCTGAATCTCTGTATCAACTTAGACCAATCTTGATTGGGTTTAACGTCAACAAGTGACGCACGCCGGCGGAACAGGAGGTACAAAGGGAGCTGGCTTCACTGTTGTTGTCAGTCTTCTAATCTTCAGCAAGGGCACTGAGTCTCTGAGAAATGGCGAGTGTAAAGCGGTTTCGGTAGTAAGTGTATCCCTGCCCGCGCTATATTCCCGATGGTTACACACTGCTTGGGAAGAGAGCATACACTAGCAGCCCTCGAGGGGGATGACTGTGTGCATTGCGAGTGTTTCCCTGTTAGGAAGCTCCACTCTCGGCTGGCGCTTTTTGAGGAAGGCAGCCAGCTCTGCTCCCCACGCGATAAGGGACCATCTGCACTCCTGGGGATTGCAGATGGACCTCGGCGAAGAAGGTGAGACAGCTTCGGCTCTTTCTTTACCTTTATCCGCGGGTTCTTTCTCCCACTTTCGGGGTCCGGAAGCCTGCACCAAATCTACGGCTTCTTCCGTCCTGGAGCGGGAGCCCGCACACTCTAGTTCCGAGGAACTGGATGTGCTCGGAGCGGAGGGTGGTGACATGGGAGGCTCGTCAGCCCAGTCGCCGCAGTATGAAGAGCTGTTGGAGGTGGTTTCCCGTGCTGTGGCTAGGTACTCCATATCACTTGGCCAGCGGAAGAGCAGGACGCTCGTCGGTGGAGTAAGCTTGATGAGCGTTTTCTCGTAGCTCCACCACCTTGCCCGCGTCGGGATTTACCGTTCATTCTGGACCTCCACACTGAGGTGTCAAAGTCCTGGTCCCGGCCATATTCTGCACGGCTTTCTAGCCCGACTGGTCGCCAGTGTGCTTCGATCAGCGGGCGTAGAGAGTTAAGCGGTTATGGCTGTATGAAGGAGCTTTGCCGTGGAACGGATTTGTCCTACCTGCTGGTGGCGACAGAGCGCCACTTATGGCTGACTGTCGGGTATTAAGGATAGGGATAAGACCATCCTTATGAATGCCCCGCTTTCGCCCGTTGGTCTCTTCGGGGAGGCAGTTGGCTCAGTTGTCGAGCACTTCAGGGAAGCGCGCCAACAGGCTGCAGCCTTTCAGTGGTTTATCCCTCGTCGAAAGAGGTCTCGGGCTGAAGCTG
The DNA here is from genome assembly GCA_011952105.1 of Coreoperca whiteheadi. Lineage (NCBI taxonomy): Eukaryota > Metazoa > Chordata > Actinopteri > Centrarchiformes > Sinipercidae > Coreoperca > Coreoperca whiteheadi. The sequence continues at coordinate 13,259 of WNGW01000037.1, forward strand.
AGGGTGGACTACCTTCGACATTTCGCAGCTCTTACATGCTGGCTCAGAAAGCAAGCGTGGCTCAGCGTGCCCCTCCCCAGCGGTCGGGGGGCTCGCTTCAGCCTGCTCGACGGAAGCCTGAAAGGAAGAAGACGGTCCTGAGGGCCGTGCTTCTCGCCTGACAGGCTTCCAAGAAGAGGCCCTGACTCGAGTGTGGGGCCTCGAAGGGCGCCCCCCCCATCGGGGTCGAGCAAATGGCTGCTCCCCCATTGTGCCCTTGGGGCGCTTCGGGGCTTGGCGAGTTCCGTGCAACTGCTGTCTTAGACCTGCACGGCTGTGCAGCAGTCAGGCCAGAGTTGCGTCCTCTACCGAGGCATGTAGACGTTCTGGCATGTATGTGCCGATCCTCGGGGATTTCCCACCGCTGCAGCGTTTCAGGTAACCGAGGCCGCCACTCCAAGTCCCTCAGGCACCCACCTCGAGCGGTTGGTACGAGATGTCGTACTTGCGCACTTGAGGTGCTTGAGGTTGAGGCTCAAGACGAGCAAGAGCACGCTCACTCCAACACAGATTAACGTTCCTAGGAGTAGTGTGGGACTCAGTCGCATTACGGGCACAACTGTCTCCTGCACGCGTCGAGTCAATCCTGACTATGGTACTCAGGGTGCAGCTAGGCCGACATCTTACTGCACTTCTTTTTCAGAGACTGTTAGGCCTCATGGCTGCAGCCTGCAGTGGTGGCTCAGGGATGCCGGATTTTGCCCGAGGGGCAATCCTTTTCGCCTGATCAAGGTTATACGCAGGTGCATGCGTGCCTTAGACAGGTGGAGACAATGGGTGTTCCTGACCCAGGGGCCAGTGCTGGGAATGGTGTATCACCGTCACAGATTTTCGACGGACGCCTCCAGCACCGGATGGGGCGCGGTTTTGGAAGGCCGTACAGCCCGAGGTCTGTGGTTGACCCCACATCTATGGCACATAAATTGCCTGGAGATGTGAACGGTCTTGTTGGCCTTACTTTCTTCCAGACCTCAGGGGCCACCATGTGCTTGTCCGCTCCGACAACATCCTACATACATTTTCAAGGCGGTCTGAGGTCGCCCCCTCTGTGCAGACTGGCATGCCAGATCCTCTTGTGATCCCAGGGGAAGTTGCTACCTCTCCGAGCACTTTTCGTACCTGGGTACCTCAATCTGGGAGCGGGCATCCTGTCGAGGCAGGGGCTGAGGCCCGGGGAATGGCGACTGCACCCCGAGACAGTGCAGGTGATATGGAAGAGAATCGGCAGAGCACAAGTGGACCTGTTCACATCCCCAGACAACACTTACTGCTCCATCTGGATCTCCCTTGTGGATCGAGCGAGCCCCAACCCCAGGCCTGACTCCAGGGTGAGGCCCCAGTTGCACCATACCAGGCGACGTCACGGTCCTTGGTGTAATGTACATCGTAAGGGCAGAATATTAAATATTATTAAAATATATTATAAGAAAATTGTCAACAACACCCCCAAACCCAAATGGTGAATAGTGGGGGAAAAAAACCATCCCACCAGTCACCAAGAGATGGCGCGTGACAACGTCTCAGCAAGGACATTGTTTTTACCGGCCACATGTTTTATATTCAAATGGTACAGCTGGACAAACAACGGCCACCTCATAAGACGCTGATTTGAGTTACGCATTTCGTTAATAAAAACAAGCAGATTGTGATCAGTGTATACTATTACTGGTTCTGATGAAGAGCCAATGTAAACTTCATAATTTTGTAATGCCAGGATTAAGGCAAAAGCCTCTTTTTCAATAATCGAATAAGACCTTTGATGTTTATGGAAGTTTTTTGAAAAATGGCACACAGGATGCTCAACGGCGTCCGACCCATCCTGAAGCAGAACCGCACCTGCCCCTGCGTGACTTGTGTCAACTGCCAACTTAAAAGGGCGATCATGGTGCAGAGGAGCCAAGACATTAGCAGGGCTTTAACAGACTAAAATGCTTAATTCCCCCCGGCAACCATTTAAATGTGGTTGTCAGATTAAGTAAGTCGGTGAATGGGACAGCCATAGAAGAGAAGTTCTTACAAAAGCTACAGTAATAGCCCGTCATTCCCAGGAAGCACTGCAGCTCACAATGTGTAGAGGGAACTGGGAATGATGCAATGGCCTCAATCTTAGCATGTATCCTTATTACAGCGCCACTACCCACAATTTTGCCTGAATAGACCACAGTCGCTTTTGCAAAATGGTCAGATTTGCCTCAGCTAACTTTTGGAAAACCAGATTAAGTTGTGCAATGTGCTCATCCCAAGTAGCCGAGCAAACAACAATGTCATCCAAACACAGCTCACATCCCGGCACCCCCCCCAAATGCGGTTCACTAGCCGCTGGAAAGTGGCGGGTGCATTGTGGACACCGAAAGGCATGACCGTGTATTGCAAAAATGCATCAGGTGTAACAAAAGCACTGATCTCCCTAGCACGTGGTGTTAACAGCACCTGCAAATAGCCTTTTAAAAGATCTAACTTTGACACATAAGTTGCTGACCTCACATGGTTGACACAGTCTTCCATGCAAGGCAAAGGATGACAGTCAGGCTTTGTGACATTGTTAACTTTACGGACATCTGTACAGAAACCTCAATATTGCAGTCTACTTGAGGGCTGGACAGCCACTCCGAGGCATCAGTAACCACCTCAGCACTGGACAGCGACACTCTTGAATCAGGTATCTGCTGATCACTGGACAGAGGCAAACACATGTCATGAAAGTTTCACACATTGGACAACGCCAAGACCGTTCTGCCTTTACCGGCACCGGCTTTGTTCAATGGCTCATGGTCATAATATGGTTTCATCATGTTAACATGACAAAGTCTGCTGCGACGGGCACAGTCGGGAGTAGCCACAATATTGTCTCTGTCACTGTTTTTTTTCCCGATGACATAGGGGCCACTATAACGCGCATGAAGGTTGGATCCAGTGATAGGCAAAAACACAAAGACTTTCTTCCCAGTGTTAAACTGCCTAACTTCTGCATTTTTATCAAACCAGCATTTAATTTTAGACTGAGCAGCAGACAGGTTTTGTTTTGCCAAGTCACAAGCTCTATATAACTTGTGACGAAAAGCGCTAACATAATCAAGAACATTCTGGGGTTTTGAGTCACACAACCACTTTTCCCGAAGCATTTTTAAAGGGCCCCGCACATTATGAGCTAACACCAAATCTAATGGACTAAACCCAGTCGACTCCTGCACAGTCTCATGAGATGCAAACAGCAAGAGGTGAACACCATTATCCCACGCCTCCTCAAACTCAAGGCAGTACACGCAAAGCATGGCTTTTGATGGAACCGCTCAAGAGCGCCTTGACTCTCTGGGTTGTACGCACTAGAAAAGCAGTTGGTGATGTCCAGCTCTCTAGCAACCTGTGCAAAAACACGTAACATAAAGTTACGACCCTTGTATGTTTGAATTACTTACTAAGACCAAAAAGTGAGAAGAACTTGACTAGGGCCTTTACAACAGCTGGCGCAATTATCTAACAAGCAATAATTTTACGCAATGGCATGGCCTCTGGGAAACGTGTGGAAGCACACATTATAAGTGAGCAAAAATTGGTTGGCAGACCTTGTGCAAGGCAAAGAACCAACACAGTCACCATAACATGGTCAAATGATGAATCTACAGCTGAAATCGGATGCAGTGGAAAACACTGGATGGACGGGTTTGACTTCCCTGCAACCTGACATATATGGCAAGTTTTACAGTGTAATTTCACATCCCTTTTCAACCCAGGCCAATAAAACTTGGGTAAAATGCGATTGTAAGTTTTATTAATCCCCAAATGACCAGGTAAACGATTTTCATGTGCCACACTGAGAACTTCAGGTCGAAATTTGCTTGGTACAACAACCAGTATAACAACACTCCAATCATCCTGTAGAAAAGCATATGGCGGAGTCCATTTACGCATGAGAATATAATTTCTTATAAGACAGCCAGAAGACATGTCTGTCAACTCACTCTCCGTAACAACAGCGCCCAACACGGAGGTGAGGTTTACTAGAATTACCCCCAGCTAAATCATTGCATAAGAGAAAGTCTACCGGACACCGACTCCAGCTGAATAGAGTGCACAGGCAAATTCAGAAATTTTCTCCTAAAACCCTGCACCAGCTCATTATAGTTTAAGCAGGTTTCGTTAGAAAGAGGCAACACACTTTGTAAAATAATTGACCGAGAAGCAGCAGTATCACGTAAAATATTTACAGGGACTTCCATGCAGTTACCAGGCAGAGAGACAACACCTTTCTGATAAAAGTGGAAAAAATGTCCAAATCCGCACAATCAGATTCACGCAAGCGTGGTGCATAGGGCGTTTGAACCAGTGCTACCATGTTAGATTTCTTCTTATTTAGGAGAAAGAAATTGTTGATCAAGGGGCCATGCTTCTTACAATATGCGCACACAGGTCACGCTTTAAACGCATTATCTTTCAAACTGACCTGTTCACTAGAACAACCATGTATAACAGGTGCATCCTGCAACAGAGAGAAAGAAGCCTTTTTTTTCAAAGCTCTCTCTGTGGGTCAATACATACTCATCTGCCAAAACTGCAGCATCAGTAACATTAGCAGGTTTTTGTTCATTCAAATGTGTTGCAATTTTTTCGGGAAGACAATTTTTAAACTCCTCCATCAAGATCAGATCGCGCAACTTATATTCTGTAACCTCCTCTGCAGAACACCAGTAATCAAACAATGCAATTTTTTGACGCCCAAACTCAGCAAAACTTTCTCCATTGTTGTTTCTGTAACAGGGAAACGTTCACGATACGCCTCTGGGACAAGTTCATAAGATTGTAAAACTGCAGCTTTTCATACTCCAAACTGTCGTCAGGTGATAATGAAGCATAAGCCTCCTGGGCTTTACCCATAAGAACACACTGCAGTAAAAGAGGCCAAATCTCCTTGGGCCAATTTAAAGTCTTGGCCACCCGCTCAAACAAAACAAAATATTTATCAATATCTCACAGAAAAGGACGTAATCAAATGAATGCATTTATTAACGTCACACTCCGACTCCAAAGAGCCACTGTTCATATGCCCTGTCCTTAGACGCACAGACTCACACTTAGTGGATTCCTCTATTTCAAGTTTATGGAACTCAAACTCATAGTTGATCTCTAATTCTCTTTACCCCAAACGTCGCATCTCCACCCATAACTCCAATTTATGCAGCTCAAGGTCTGAGAGTGCAGCAGGGGAGGGAACAGAGCCAACAGGCGGGAGAATTTTCTTCTTAGCCAGAGCAACATGTACCTGATACTTAATGTAAACATGTTCTTTTATTTGCAAGACAGAAAACGAACTGAATCTTAATTAATTAATTTAAATTTTCTTTTCCTTTCGGCTGTTCCCTTTTAGTGGTCGCCACAGCGAATTCATTAGTCATTGTCTTGATTCGCATTTTTAATTTGGCATGTGTTTACGTCAGATGCCCTTCCTGACACAACCCTCTGCATTTATCCAGACTTGGGACTGGCACATGAAGGCACTGGTTGCATTTAATTAATTAATTTAAATGATTTATCAAAATTAGAAGATCGAAAATTAACATGTACATGGATCTCTCTTAGTTCAGAAATCCGCAGTCTGCAATTCCAGTTATCTGCAAACAACTTCCCCAAGAGAGACAACCTGTCTTTAGGATTACACAGTATTTTAAATGAGAATGTGCAACTATCTGATTCGTCCAAACAAAACAGTTGGGGGATGGGCCATGGATTCAGCCTTAGATCTCCCCACGTGGTGGCATCATCTTCCTCCAACCTGAGGTCAGCTCCTAAAAAGAAGACAAACCCACAATGCCCTGTCCCAAGGTGACCTTTCCCCTAGATGTGACCATCTTGTCTGATAGCTGACGTCTTGCTCCCTCGAAAATTTCTCTGAGGCGCCTGTGAAACTTTCACTCTGTCAGCCCAAGGACGTTTTCAGCATATTCTGTTTCTCTGAGCACACACACAAGCACAAATGTCATAACATCAGCAATTTAGCAATCACTACTCCAAAGGAGCCGTTTAACTATTTAAATAACTGCATAAACATCGTAATAACAACAAGGCAAAGTATTTCACCCTGACATTAACAATCTCCTTTTTATCTTGAGCAAATTATCTTTTTTACGCTGACTGAGTGTTCAAGACCGGGATGAGCCATAAAGTTCTCTAAATTAAACTCTCTTTTAAAGACTGGAAAAAAACACCCCCACAAGAAAAAACACGCAAGCCAGAGGACACAAGTCGTGTAAAGTGACGACCTGTGAAATGAAGTAGTGACTCAAACTAGTGTACAACAAAACAAAGCAAACCACTGCACCCCTCTTGTCTATGCCTACCTATAGGACCTCACTATTTTACTAAACCCTAGCTCTTCATGTGGTAGGCGGCGGCTAATTACGCACAGAAAACCAGTGGGTTTGAGAGACAATCTACAAGAGATAACCCTACAAATTCCCCACGGACGTGCTGCGGAGAACACTGCCTGCGCAGTGAACACATAACCACATTCCACGGCACAACCACAAAAACAACAAACAGGTGACACCCAAAGGGGCAACACCTCTTCAGTCCTCGTTCACCTTAAGGTGGTGCACGAGACATAAACACTTCACCCAGAAGCCAACAGGACAGCATCATCTGCAAAAGCAGAGACGAGGTCCTGTGGTGCCCAAACCGGACTCCCTCCGGCCCCTGGCTGCGCCTAGAAATCCTGTCCATAAAATTAACGAATAACAGCAACATCATGCCACTCATGAAATCTGGACTGTGGTTTTAGCTGTGCAGAAGATAAAAACTGGTGTGCATATATGTTGGTCTCATTTGTAAGGAGGTTCCAAAAATCATCAGTAAGAAAAAGGGACAGAAAAGCTATAGGTTTAGCATCTCTATCTCCTCTATAGCCAGCATGCTCATCAAACTGCTTGATACACCCCTGATAAACCTCCTCATTTCTCAAGTGAAACCAGCCATCACTTTTACAACTACCCCTGCATTTACCCCAGCCTCTCGCTCCTCTACTGGGTAAAGGCTGGATGAATGATGCCAGGATGAACGACATGCATTTCTCCTACACGGCTGTCACTGGAAGTCACATTGTTTCTTCCCTCCCTCTCACTACCGTGACCACGCCAAGTACGCCTGCCCCACCTTCTATCACCTCTGCTGGGTAAAGCAACATCTGGTATGTGCACACAGCTTTCTTTCCCAACCTTTCCCTTCCTTTCACTTATGTTTGGCAAAGTGTGGGGGTGTGCCAGTCCCAAGTCTGGATAAATGCAGAGGGTTGTGTCAGGAAGGGCATCCGATGTAAAACACATGCCAAACTAAAAATGCGAATCATGACAATGACTTCCATACCGGATCGGTCGGAGCCTGGGTTAACAACAACCGCCATCGGTGCTGTTGACCTACAGGGTACCGGTGGAAATTGGACTACTGTTGGTCGAAGACGAAGAAGGAGAGGAGGAAGGTGTGTTCGTAGACAGAGAGAGAAGAGGAAAGCTAAGAATGTAGGACTGACAGTAGGGACTTTGAATGTTGGGACTATGACAGGGAAGGCTAGAGAGTTGATTGACATGATGCAGAGAAGGAAGGTGGACATACTGTGTGTCCAGCAGACCAGGTGAAAAGGTAGCAAGGCTAGAAGCTTAGGAGCAGGGTTCAAGTTGTTCTACCATGGGTCAGATAGGAAGAGAAACGGAGTAGGAGTTATCCTGAAAGAGGAGTTTGTGAGGAATGTTCTAGAGGTGAAAAGAGCGTCAGACAGGTTGATGAGCCTGAAGCTGGAAATTGAAGGGGTGCTGTTCAATGTTGTGAGTGGTTATTCCCCACAGGTAGGATGCGAGTTAGATGAGAAGGAGAAATTCTGGAGTGAGTTAGACAAAGTGATGCAGAACATCCCCAGAGGTGAGAGAGTGGTGATTGGTGCAGATTTCAACGGGCATGTAGGTGAAGGGAACAGAGGTGATGAGAATGTGATGGGCAGGTTTGGTCTTCAGGACAGGAACGCAGAAGGACAGATGGTGGTAGACTTTGCAAAGAGGATGGAAATGGCTGGAGTGAACACTTTCTTCCAGAAGAGGCAGGAACATAGGGTGACCTATAAGAGCGGAGGGAGAAGCACTCAGGTGGACTACATCTTGTGTAGACGTTGTAATCTGAAAGAGACCAGTGACTGTAAAGTAGTGGTAGGGGAGAGTGTAACCAGACAACACAGGATGGTAGTGTGTAAAATGACTCTGGTGGTGAGGAAGATGAAGAGGACAAAGGCAGAGCAGAGGACGAAGTGGTGGAAGTTGAAAAAGGAAGAATGTCATGTAGTTCCCAGATGACTGGACCACTACAGCTAATGTGATCAGGGAGACAGGTAGGAGGGTACTCGGTGTGTCATGTGGAAAGAGGAAAGTGGACAAGAAGACTTGGTGGTGGAACCAGGAAGTTCAGGTGTGTATACAGAGAAAGAGGTTAGCAAAGAAAAAGTGGGACACAGAGTACTGAAGAGAGGAGTACAGGGAGATGCAGCGTAAGGTGAAGGTAGAGGTGGCAAAGGCCAAACAAAGAGCATATGAGGACTTGTATGCTAGGTTGGACACTAAAGAGGGAGAGGTGGATTTGTACAGGTTGGCCAGACAAAGAGATAGAGATGGGAAGCATGTGCAGCAGGTTAGGGTGATTAAAGATAAGGATGGAAATGTATTGACAGGTGCCAGGAGTGTGATGGGAAAATGGAAGGAGTACTGTGAAGAGTTGATGAATGAGGAAAATGAAAGGGAACGAAGAGTAGAAGAGGTGACTGATGTGGAGCAGGAAGTGGTTAAGATTAGCAAGAGTGAAGTGAGGAGGACGTTGAAGAGGATGAAGAGTGGAAAGGCAGTTGGTCCTGATGACATACCTGTGGAGGTATGGAAGTGTCTAGGAGAGGTGGCAGTTGAGTTTCTGACTAGTTTGTTTAACAAGATCTTGGAGAGTGAGAGGATGCCCGAGGAATGGAGGAGAAGTGTACTGGTGCCAATTTTCAAGAACAAGGGAGATGTGCAGAGCTGTGGCAACTACCGAGGAATAAAGCTGATGAGACATACAAAAAAGCTTTGAGGATGCTGATGGAGAAGTACAGAGAAGGTCATAGGGAGTTGCATTGTGTCTTCGTAGATTTAGAGAAAGCATATGACAGGGAGCCGAGAGAGGAGCTGTGGTATTGCATGAGGAAGTCTGGAGTGGCTGAGAAGTATGTTAGAGTGGTGCAGGACATGTATGAGAGCCGTAAGACCGTGGTGAGGTGTGCTGTAGGTGTGAGTTCAAGGTGGAGGTGGGTCTGCATCAAGGATCGGCTCTGAGCCCCTTCTTGTTGACAGACAGATGAGGTTAGACAGGAATCTCCATGGACTATGATGTTTGCAGATGACATTGTGATTTGTAGTGAGAGCAGGGAGCAGGTAGAGGAGAATCTAGAAAGATGGAGGTCTGCTCTGGAAAACAGAGGAATGAAGCTTAGCCGCAGTAAGACAGAATACATGTGTGTTAATGAGAGGGAGCCAGGTGGAACAGTGAGGTTACAGGGAGCAGAGGTGAAGAAGGTGCAGGACTTTAAGTACTTAGGGTCAACGGTTCAGAGCAATGGAGACTGTGGAAAAGAGGTGAAGAGGCGAGTGCAAGCAGGTTGGAACGGGTGGAGAAAAGTGTCAGGTGTGTTGTGTGATAAAAGAGTATCAGCAAGAATGAAAGGAAAGGTGTTCAAGACGGTGGTGAGAGCAGCGATGTTGTACAGCTTAGAGACTGTGGCACTGAAGAAAAGACAAGAGGCGGAGCTGGAGGTGGCAGAGCTTAAGATGTTGAGGTTCTCTTTGGGAGTGACGAGGATGGACAGGATCAGGAATAAGTACATCAGAGGGACAGCTCATGTTAGATGTTTCGGAGATAAAGCCAGAGAGGCCAGATTGAGGTGGTTTGGACATGTTCAGAGGAGAGACTGTAAATATATTGATAGAAGGATGCTAAGGTTGGAGCTGCAAGGCAGGAGGTCTAGAGGAAGACCAAAGAGGAGATTTATGGATGAAGTGAGAGAGGACATGAAGTTAATTGGTGTGAGTGAAGAGGATGCAGAGATTCACATTAGAGAGGCACATGATTCGCTGTGGCAACCCCTGAAAGGGAACAGCCAAAAGGAAAAGAAGAAGAAGACTATCTTACATTAATAAGGTCCTCAATGTCAGTGGAGAGAGAGGGTCTGTTGCTCTCTGTGAAGAAAACGAGCAGTCCTTGTCTCTTCCTTCTGCAGACAAAGGTTGTTATGGGGGGTATAACTATCTCGATCCAAAAGGGATTTAGCAAACACAAAACAGTCTTTAGCTCGTCCAGCAAGAACCTCTTTAGTACTAAGCCCATTTTTTCCTAACTCTTGTCCGAAATTACATACCCAAATAAATGGAGTATATCAACAACAACAAAGGCTATATGCATAATCTTGGTCTCAAAAGAAGTGTAGGGATTCAGGTATCTATACTCTGTCAGATAAAATGCATCTGGAAAGCAGTAGAAAATTAAAATTTCTACCTCCGCCTAAAAAACACACATCATTTATAGTGAAAACACATTTGAATCATTAATAAATAAGCCTAAACTTTGTAGGAATTATTATAATAATATCTGATAAGTAACTGTGCAAAAGTAGATGCTAAAAAAGTGAACCTAAGCAGTTTAACACACATTTTATCACAGATATTCCGAGGCGGAACCAGCAAATGTGCCATTTGGACCCATTTGGATCCAGATGTGCCATTGATCTGTCTTAGGTACCAGGCAGGAAAACTAATTATATTTCACTAATAGACCATTATGGTAACTCATTCCATCAAACTCAACTGTTTTTGAGGCATTTTGAGCTTGTAACCTGGATCAGATTCACCTAGGAAAAGCTCTTTGTAATACTGAATGCAGCTGCAGCAGCTGTATGGGCTGACAAAAAAAGGCATAACTCGGCAGCCCATTGGCCGATCTGAATAAATTACACCTCTTTGTGACCATCAGAGCCAATAGAATCGATTGACACCACCCACGTTAGAAACACCAATGACCATCCAGAAGGCAGTAAGGCCAAAGACAGTGTATTCTGCGGAGACTGCCCACCCCCCTCTGAATGGAGCATGTGTGCTTATGTAAACAGCCAGGACTCCCGCGATTGATTTCAAAGGGACAGTAAGACACGAGAGGATACAGTAGCACCGTCTTTTTGAATCGGAATATAACTTTTGACTTGAAAACAGCAAAGGTAAGGCACACTTTATGATTTAGTTATGTTTTTCTTTGTTATAGTTTTGACTGTAGCTCGCTGAGATTCCGTCGCACAGCAACGCAGCCGCCATTGTTTTCTGCAGCATCTGCCCTTTCAGACGGTGTATAGCTTGTGTGGGTTGCTGGAAGTGGCGAAAATAATGGAATCATGGAATTGTGAAATGCATATTTTCACGTTTTTGATCATAATGAATATAATTGCCTAGGGTGTAATTGTGTTTTGTTCTGGCTGTGGATGCTTGGTACAGGCTTTTACAGGGTGTTCTGCCCTTTGTGTTAGTGTGACGCATGTTAGGATTGGTGCTTCCTAGCCTGTGTACAGGCACTACGGCAAAAATCTCCTCTGTTACTTTGAAGTAACATGACATGAAAAACTTAGCTGGCTTAGCTGAAAATGGTCACATTCTGCTGACCAAAGGGGGGGTTGCGGGTTGCTGTCCAGATCCTCCGACAGTGACGGAGTTGTCGTTGAATGGAAAGAACCACAATTTCAGCTTCTTGGGATGGGGTGGTTGTTATCCGAGGGAGACTTCAAAGGGGACCAACCCGTGGCAGTGTTGACTAGGGAATTGTGGACATATTCTACTCAAGCTAGGCAAGTGCTCCAAGAGGTGAGGTTTAGGGCCCAACATAGCATAATGCCAGTTCCAAGTATTTTTATGCCTTTTAACTTTGTCCATTTGTTTGAGGGAAAAAACTGGAGGAAAGACAATGGTAAGTACTACAGTAGTTCCCTGAAAGGGGGACTGTCCAGTCACAAAATGTAAGCCAATATGGGACCAAGGTCAACTTGGAATGGCGAATGGCTCTAAGAGACCGGTCAGGGAGCAATAGGAAGTCTTGCCCCAGGTTCAGACTGTACATGCAGCCACGAATGCCACTCTTGAGGAGACTGATGGTGCGACTCACCCCAGGGTGACAAGAGAAACAAGTTTCGTACACCCATTGAAGCACCTGAAACCGGAAAGACTTGGGCACAAACACACAGCTGGGGGGTCCATGGCCAGGGTCAGGTTGGGTCGGTTGGGGCTCCTTAATGGCCCACTCAAGCTCCCACGTGAGGGCAGCCATGATACTGGTAGATGGGATGATGGTTTTAGGGCTCGACAAGGAATCAGCAAGAGTATGGTTCTGGGACAAGGCATCTGGTTTCATATTCCCAGACGATATGTGAGGGTGAATTGGAACCGATTGAAAAACAGAGCCCACCAGGCTTGACAAGAGTTCAGTCTTTTGGCCATTTGGATGTATGCAAGATTTTTGTGGGCAGTCCAGACCACAAACTCCCCCCCTTAAGCCAATGCCTCCACTCCTCTAATGCTAGCTTTACTGCCAACAGCTCACAGTTACCAATGTCATAGCTCTGTTCTGGTGGTGATGTTCAGTGTACCGGAAGCAACTCGGGGTTCAGTGTCTTGCTCAAGGACACTTCAACACATGGGCTGGGGGAAGCCAGGATTGAAATGCCGACTTTCCTGTCGATCCTTACACCTAGGAGGCTTGTCAGGATCACCAGCTGGGTATAAAGCAGATTTCACACGAGCGGCATGACAAAACGCATTCGAACCTCTGACCTCCCCTTTAACCCAATCAAGGAGAAGAAATTAGGTTAAGCTGGCGTACCTCGTGATGATTACCCGACAGGACCGGGGAGACGGGTATGGTGCAAAGAGTGACTTTGGCCAACAGGTGCCCGTCCAGTGCATTGCCGTTGTTCTCCAAACACTCTGTAGGTATTCCAAGCTAGGCTGCGGGGTCTTGGTCCATAAAATTATCATTGGCTCCGGAGTCGATCAAGAATGGGAGGGGGAAGGCGGACCGACTATGGCAAGGTTTGGCCTGAAGATGAGTGCGAGGCTGTAGAGGAAGAGTAAGATTGTCTTTGCTCATTGCTATCCCAAACACTAGCAGTGAGCGCCCTCTTTTGGCCACAGGAGGCAACGAGGTGGTTAGCACTGTACTGATGGGCAGTTAGCTCCTGCCATCAGTGTATGAATGTGTTTCAATGAGGTGAATGGGATATGTAGTGTGTAAAGCACTTTGAGTAGTTGGAAGACTAGAAAGGTGCTATACATGCACAGTTCATTTACCATTATATGGGAAGACTGGAGATGAGTTGTGCTTCCATGTATAAACATAATGTTTTTCTCCAAATGACTAACATTAGGTGGACTGTCTATTAGGCAGAGTGGCTTTACTTCCCTGCTGCTGACGGTGATTAGATGTCCCTTTGTCTCTGGATTTGAGTACAGATCATGATTATCTGTGTGTGCATGGGAGTGAACGCTATGTACTGTATGTATGATGGTCAATATGGTAATGACTTATAATTGACCGATGCTTCCTGCTCAACTGCCTTTACGATTCTGGAGTCCTGACAACATTATGCAGCCGTTTCAGATATGCTAATATGCCTGCAAAACTAAGCTCATATTATTTTGTGAAAACTGAGGCGCTGCTGAGGTGTCAGGAGGTCTGTGTAGCATAAAGGCAGACTGTGTGGGATTGGGATAAATTCTGTGTAGCAAGCTCGTTGCCACAGTAAGTCCTCCGAGACAGACACAGGTAACACAGTGTTCATCAGGTTTTTATTGTCACAAGCACGCACACACACACACATCATCTTTTACCACAACTGCTACAGACTATCACTACATGTTTCTTGTTGCCCGGCAGTTGTCGTGCTGGTCTGGTGGCCTCTCTCAGTGTCCAAAATATGTCAGTAAAACTTCAGTGGGAATCTCCTTCAGGTAGCCTGGCTGCTCCGTATTTCAGCGTGTGTGAGCCGCTCAGGTTCAGCATGCTACTGCATAGAAAGAGGAGCATACATAGACAATAAGTCTCAGCTGTGTCAATTAGCTCTCCCTGACACTGCTCACCGGATCCCCTCTCCCGCCCTCCCTGCAGCTGACTGCTTAACCATGCCCACCTCCACATACACCCCATTGGACTTGGGCAGGTGACGATCACTGCTGTTTTGTCTACTTCGGGATACACCTGCCCTCCGCCCAAGTGGTATCTCAGATACCATATCTCCCTCCCTGTCTGAACACACAACCTCATAGTCCATTCGCCCACTTGCCGTGGAGCTGGAAGAAGGGAGTAATACTAGCAATTTATCTCCCAGTGTGAATGTTGTAATCTAGCTCCTATGTTATACAGGTGCTGCTGATGTTCCTAGGCCTGGAGCAAATTCTCCCATAACAACTGCCCGAGTTTTGCTCTCATGTCCAGAACATACTGAATAAAACTTTTGCTCGGGCTTGGACCTTGCTCCCAGCTTTCTTTAATTAGGTCCAGCACCCCACGTGGTTTTCTGCCAAAAAGCAATTTAAAAAGAGAAAATCCAGTGGAGGCCTGGGGTACCTCCCGCACTGCAATTAAAGAGGATCCAGCCACCTATTCCAATTGCACTCATCATCGTGGACACATTTCGGATCATGGACTTTAAGGTTATGGTCAGACACTCAACGCGCCTGTCAGTCTGAGGGTGGTAAACACTAGTCTGAATTGATTTGATGCCCAATAACCCATAAAGTTCTCTCAGTGTGTGTGACATAAACAAGTTGCCCTCATCAGTCAGGATCTCCTTTGGGATCCTGACTCAGGAGAGGACCTGAAACAGTGTCTTTGCCACACTCTTTGAAGAGATGGTGTGCAGAGGCACTGTTTCAGGATATCATGTTGTGTAGTCAACAAGAACTAACACAAAGAGATATCTGAATGCACTGTGGTGAAATGGCCCCATGAGGTCCATACCAATATTCTCAAATGAAACCTCCATAAGCGATAATGGGTGCAAAGGTGCTCTCGGGTGTTTGGCAGGTTAACCATCTGACATTCTTAGCAAGATGCACACCAGCGATAAACGTCTCCCCAAACCCAGGCCAATTGAATCTGGCCATTATTCAGTCTAGTGCCTTATTAAACCCCAAATGCCCAGCCATTAGGTGTGTGTGTGTGAACTTCTCAGGTCCAGCACGCTACTGCATAGAAAGTGGAAAGCATAATTAGATAATTAGTCACTTCCCAACCTCTCCCTCTTTGCAGCTGACTGCTTAACCATGCCCACCTCCACAGCATAAAATCCTCCAGCTCTCTCAGAGAGTGCTGCCCCTTAACCTTCCCTTGTCTGAGAATCACACAATGCACAACAAACATGGAATCATAGGTAATGAGTTTACCGATGAGCTTTAAGGCTCCTGCAAACTCAGTCCTGCTTGCATTCCCTGCTCCATCCAGTTGCTTTATTAAGATTGAATCATTTAGCAGACGCTTTTATCCTAAGCGACTAAAATATGAGAACATTTACACACCAGGGGTGTGAAAGGTTTTGTTCTGACTGATATTGTGTGAGTGAGCACAGCTCATGCATTTCTTTGTGTGTGTCAGTCTTTTGATCAGTGTGAGTCTTGAGTTATCAAAGTCTGATATTGCTCAAAATACAAAGGAAGCAGCCGACAATGATCTCACACTGTGGCAAGGTTCTCATTGTGATGCACACACAGAAGGACAGCAGAATATCAAATGAATAGAAAAGAAGGGACTTCAGCTGTACGGTGATGGATTATGTTGTGATGGATGCTGACTGGCCACATAAGGCCCAAGAATGGGTTCAAATCATTGCCTTACCTGTTGGAAGTGCTCACTAAGTGATGCATGGCAGTTTCAGTGGTTTCGGATATGTAGCTCTGCTAGACTGAAGGCCTAAATAACCAGGCTATGTCCTGTCTTTCAAAATAAGACACTGAACCAACATGTACCAACATGAGCAAATACATTAGATTTTACTTATTAAGTATTTTAATAAGTCTATTTTGTATTATCTTTCCTAGTGGCACCATCCAGGCCTCGTGATCCCATCTACATCTAATTTAAGCCAATGAGTGTAAAAAGAAATCAATGAAACAATGGGATTCATGAATGATTGTCTTGGGATTCAGGTATCGTAGGTTTGGTTATTAACATAAAATATCAAATATTATTTATGAATATTACCCCTTCTTGAACTGCCACCTTATTGTGGTGGAGGGACTTGCATGCCTGAATGAACCTAGCAGCTATGTTGTCTGGGGTTAATGCCCCTGGTAGGGTCTCCCAAGGCAAACAGGTCCTCGATGACAGGCCTGACAAAGAGCGGTTCGAATCCCCCTTATGACAAATTTGAAATCCAGGTCCGTGACGTCGGTATGGCACAACCGGAGCCCCACCTTGGAGCCAGGCCCGGGGTTGGGGCTCGCATGCGAGCGCCTGGTGTCTGGGTCTTGCCCTATGGGGCAAAGGTGCTTTGTGGATTGGGTGGCAGTCGAAGGCGGGGGCCTCGGCGACCCAATCCCTGGACACGGAATCTGGCTCTAGGGACATGGAATGTCACCTCGCTGGGGGGGAAGGAGCCTGAGCTGGTGTGGGAGGTTGAGAGATACCGACTAGAGATAGTCGGGCTCGCCTCCACGCACAGCTTAGGATCTGGAACCCAACTCCTCGAGAGAGGCTGGCCTCTCTACTACTCTGGAGTTGCCCATGGTGAGAGGTGGCGGGCTGGTGTGGGCTTGCTCATAGCCCCCCAGATCAGCCGCCATGTGCTCGAGTTCACCCCGGTGAACAAGAGGGTCGTTTCCCTGCGCCTTCGGGTCAGGGTTAGGTCTCTCTTGGCGTCTCTGGGAGGGGTGCTGGAAAGTGCTCTGACCGGAAACTTTGTTGTTCTACTGGGGGACTTCAACGTTCACGTTGGCAGCGACAGTGACATCTGAAGGGGCGTGATTGGAAGGAACCGCCCCCCCAACGTGAACCCAGTGGTGTTCTGTTATTGGACTATTTTGCTAGTCACAGTTTGTCCATAACGAACACAATGTTCAAGCATAAGGGTGTCCATCAGTGCACGTGGCACCAGGACACCCTAGGTCGGAGGTCGATGATCGACTTTGTGGTTGTTTCATCTGACCTCCGGCCGTATGTCTTGGACACTCGGATGAAGAGAGGGGCGGAGCTGTCAACTGATCACCACCTGCTGGTGAGTTGGATCCGATGGCGGGGGAGGAAGTTGGACAGACTTGGCAGACCCAAACGTACTGTGAGGGTCTGCTGGGAACGTTTGGCAGAGTCTTCGGTCAGAGAGATCTTCAACTCCCAACTCCGGCATAGCTTCAACCAGATCCCAATGGAGGCTGGAGACATTGAGTCCGAGTGGACCATGTTCTCCACCTCTATTGTTTGCGCGGCTGCTCGGAGCTGTGGCCGCAGGGTCTCCGGTGCCTGCCATGGCGGCAATCCCTGAACCCGGGGGTTGACCCCGGAAGTAAGGGATGCCGTCAAGCTGAAGAAGGAGTCGTATCGAGCCTGGTTGGCTCGGGGGATTCCGGAGACAGCTCATGGGTACCAGAGGGCCAAGCGAGCTTCAGCCCGTGTAGTTGCAGAGGCAAAAACCCGGGTCTGGGAGGAGTTCGGTGAGGCCATGGAGAAGGACTATAGGTCGGCTTCGAAGAAATTCTGGCAAACCGTCCGGCGCCTCAGGAGGGGGAAGCAGTGCACTGCACACACTGTTTACAATGGGGGTGGGAATCTGCTGACTTCAACTGGGAACATACTCGAAGGAGGATCTCCTCAACCCCACCAGCATGTCTTCCATTGCGGAAGCAGAGGCTGAGGGCTCGGTTGTGGGCTCGTCGATCTCCTGGGCTGAAGTCACTGAGGTAGTTGAGAAGCTCCTCGGTGGCAAGGCAGCAGGGGTGGATGAGATCCGCCCTGAGTACCTCAAGTCTCTGGATGTTGTGGGGCTGTCTTGGTTGACACGCCTCTGCAACATCGCGTTGTGACTGGGGACAGTGCCTCTGGACTGGCAGACTGGGGTGGTGTTCCCTCTGTTTAAAAAGGGGGACGGAGGGTGTGTTCCAACTACAGGGGGATCACACTCCTCAGCCTCCCTGGAAAAGTCTATGCCAAGGTACTGGAGAGGAGAATTCGGCCGATAGTTGAACCTCGGATTCAGGAGGAACAATGCGGTTTTCGTCCCGGTCGTGGAAAACTGGACCATTCCTATACCCTCGCCCGGTTGCTGGAGGGTTCATGGGAGTTTGCCCAACCAGTCCACATGTGCTTTGTGGATCTGGAATAGGCATTCAACTGTGTCCCTTGTGGCAACCTGTGGGGGGTGCTCTGGGAGTATGGGGTCAAGGGCCCTCTGCTAAGGGCTGTCACTATATGACCGGAGCAGGAGTTTGGTTCACATTGCTGGCAGTAAGTCAGATTTCTTCCCGGTGCATGTTGGACTCCAGCAGGGCTGCCCTTTGTCACCGGTCCTGTTTATTATTTATATGGACAGGATTTCTAGGTTTGGGGACCACAGGATTTCGTCTCTGCATTTTTCAGATGATGTTGTCCTGTTGGCTTCATCAAATCAGGACCTTCAGCATGCACTGGCACGGTTTGCAGCCGAGTGTGAAGTGGCGGGGATGAGAATCAGCACCTTCAAGTCCGAGGCCATGGTTCTCAGTGGGAAAAAGGTGGCTTGTCCCCTCAGGTTGGTGGAGAGCTCCTGCCTCAAGTGGAGGAGTTTAAGTTTACTTCTATTTACTTTATATATGCTTCCTTTGGACAATATTATTAGAAAGCGCTCCATAAAGTTTCATTGTTATGCGGATGATACCCAATTATATTTATCGATTAAGTCGGATGAAACTCATCAGTTAGTTAAACTTCAAGCATGCCTTAAGGACATAAAAACCTGGATGACCAGAAATGTTCTGATGTTAAACTCTGACAAAACTGAAGTTATTGTACTTGGCCCCGAACGCCTCCGAGACTCACTGTCAGCAGATATAATTGCTCTAGAGGGCACTGCCCTGGCTTCCAGCACCTCTGTGAGGAACCTCGGAGTTATCTTCGATCAGGATCTATCCTTCAACTCCCACATGAAGCGAACTTCAAGGACTGCCTTTTTTTCACCTACGTAACATTGCAAAATTCAGGCACTTCCTCTCTCGAAATGATGCAGAAAAATTAATCCATGCATTTATTACTTCAAGGCTGGATTACTGCAATTCCATATTATCAGGCTGCCCGAAAAAGTCCCTTAAGATTCTCCAGTTGATTCAGAACGCTGCAGCACGTGTACTGACAGGAACTAGGAAAAGAGATCATATTTCTCCAATATTATCTTCTCTGCACTGGCTCCCTGTGAAATCCAGAATAGAATTTAAAATCCTTCTCCTCACCTATAAAGCTCTTAATGGTCAGGCACCGTCCTATCTTACAGAGCTCATAGTGCCTTATTACCCCACTAGAACACTGCGCTCTCAGAATGCAGGGTTTCTTGTGGTTCCTAGAGTCTCCAAAAGTAGAATGGGAGCCAGAGCCTTTAGCTATCAAGCTCCTCTCCTGTGGAATCAGATCCCAGTTCGGGTTCGGGAGGCAGACACCATCTCCACATTTAAGAATAGGCTAAAGACTTTTCTCTTTGATAAAGTTAGGGCTGGCTCAGGAGAGTCCTGAACCATCCCTTAGTTATGCTGCTATAGGCCTAGACTGTCGAGGGACTTCCCATGATGCACCTCTCTCTCTTCACCTCTGTCCTCCTCTCTATCTGTATGCATTCTCATCCCATAAATGCATGTCACTAACTTGACTTCTTCCCTCTCCCGGAGTTTTGTGCTTTGTCGTCCGTCTCTTCTTTCTTACTGTCACTTTCAGCAGGTATTTCAGTGTCCAGAGATGTATCTGGATCGGTGACTATGGCAACCTGCTGGGGCAGTGTTGCTGTGTCTATGGTGCAGGGGACGAGTGGCTCGGGTCCTGCTCGTTGGGCTCCACCTGGAGCTGCTCGGTTGTCGGTCTGTACCCATCATCTTCCCTTATGTTTTACATCCCACACTTTTCAACATAATTACATATATATACAACAATTTTGCCATTGCCATCATAACTGTATATGTTATGATTTTTATGCTATGAATCTATTCTGTACTTACGACATCTATTGCATGTCTGTCCATCCTGGGAGAGGGATCTCTCCTCTGTTGCTCTTCCTTGGGTAGTTTTTCCTTAATCGAATCGAGGGTCTAAGGACAGAGTGTATAGCTGAGCTGCAAGGCAAAGTTCTTTATTTACCAGTCGATCTACGTTCCTACTGTCACCCATGGTCATGATCTTTGGGTCATGACCGAAAGGACAAGATCCCGGATATAGGCGGCCAAAATGAGTTTCCTCCGCAGGGTGGCTGGGTGCTCCCTTCTATATGGTGAGGAGCTCGATCATTTGGGAGGAGCTCAGAGTAGAGCCGCTGCTCCTCCACATCGAGAGGAGTCAGCTGAGGTGGCTCGGCCATCTGTTCCGGGAGGAGGCCCCGGGGAAGACCTAGGACACGCTGGAGGGACTATGTCTCTCGGGTGGCCTGGGAACGCCTCAGTATTCCCCAAGTGTCTGGGGAGAGGGAACTCTGGGTGTCTCTGCTCAGACTGCTGTCCCCGCGACCGAGTTCCGGATAAGCAGTTGAAAATGAATGGATGGATGGATGGATTGATGAATATTAATAAGGCACTTAATGTTATTAAGTTATTAATATAGATAAATAATTACGGGGCACCACCTGGAATCCAGGAATAAATAACCAAACGTGAAAACAGTCTCAAAGGTAGCTGTCCACCTAAAATGTTGATAATTTAATATTACTGTACATTAATAATGGACAGTGAAGGATGAATCTGAGCACTATCTATCGCTACCAGCTATTATCACAACAAATACACACAATACCCAAAGTTAACTGCTCTTATTATATACAATAATGTTTATTTAACCTTATTATTGATTAACAATCAATAACTTCAGCAAACAATCACTATAGTCTAAACTAAACAAACAAGCATATACAATCAGCAAGCCGATCAGAGTGTGTGTGTGGGGACAATAGAGAGCGGGAGGAGGGGTTGCTAGGTGACCCCAAGAAACAAGATGGCGGCAGCCCATGAAAGTGAACAAGGAGAGGTCCAAACAAAATGGCGAACAACCGAATTGCTCTCAATAACTGTAAGCTTAGTTGTTCTAGGCTACCACATTATTTGAGCACCGTTTGAATGTGCGTGTAAAGATATGTGAGTTAGTGGAGAGGAAAGAGGGAGAGAACTCACACAAAGAAACACGAGATCCTAGCGCTGTGGATGAGGGTGGTGGCGTTCTCAGCAACAGCTGCTGCGGACTTTCACGTACCACAGCTGTGTTTACTGAGCTGGCTACAAACACACTGTCAGCTCCACAGAGCTAGGATAACAGTTAACATTACATTTAGATTTAGTCATTTAGCAGACGCTTTTATCCAAAGCGACTTACATATGAGAACATTCACAAACCGAAGGCGCAGCTTCAGGAGCACTTTTGGGGTTCAGTAGTTTGCTCAAGGATACTTCGACGCATGGCTGGGGGATCGAACCACTGCCTTGGCAGGCAACTGTTCTGCCACCAAGCCACTGCCGCCGTGATTGATATAAGAATGGTAACTTCTAAAGCAAAGAGAAAAACACACAGAGAAGCAAGAGATTCTCAGATGCTGTGGGAGACGTAATAACTCACTTCATCCACAGTAATCCAACCAGACTTCCGTCTGCGTCTTATTACTGGACCTAAGCCTGATGAAGTCATTTTTTAGCTCCACAGAGCAACAGCTAACGCTTTTAGCTAACTGGACTTTAACACAGCTAAAAATAGCACAACAGGTGGCGGTGCAGCAGCCGCGGTTTGCAATGTAAACAATCACAATTCACAAAAATAAAGCTTTGATGAAATAAAACACAGTTATAATATCTGAACTCTGCCCAGACACAACTTAACTTCTTACTTTGGAGATCGCTGTGTCCAGCAATCTAGCCAGTCCGTTATATCCAGAGAGGGGATGCCATGATCAGTGGCTCCGTAGATAAGCGAATATCCGCTGGCAGGCAAAAACGGGGGATGCGCTGTAGGCGGGAAGGCGGGCGGCACTAGCTCTCTTTGGTTCTCCGGCGGCTGTGGCGTGGCTCTTCCTTGAGCGGCGGCTCGTGATGGGCGGCGGCTCCTTCTGCAGGCAAGGCATTCGGATGAATGGTGGGGGATCCAAAAGTGTTTCTCAAAATACTGACAGTCTGTTAACTCGAAGCAGCAAATCTGTCCTTCCTAGGGAAATTTTAAGGTCGTCTTTTCGAGGTATAGTGGCGTTAACCGGAGAGAGAGACTAATGTGTCCTCCTGTTGCAACAGAGTTGCGGCGGAAAGGAACGATGGCGGATTGGCGTTGTGCCTTTTTATGAACTTGGTGAAGTCATTGTACACCGGACTTCCAGTTGTAGTCCTGTGCGCCTCACAGCCTGTAAAGTTGGGGTCAACTGAGGCTGCTTTGGTTCCGGGTCAGGTCTGAGTTTCTGTTCACACCTCGGTGCGAACAAACAAGCTTTGTCTTTTACAACAGGCCCAAATCTCTTTGTCTGAGTCCACATGGCAGTGATGCTCAACCAGCCTTAGCAAGGCACAACAACTGGCTTAGTAGCATAAGGAGGCTGTTACTGTTTGTATTTCTATCAATAACCTTCTGATTGCCAGAGAAACAGAGACTTGTTGCCGCTCTAGACCACTCATTTAGAAAAAAAGGTACAAAATTAGGTCTAATATTAACTATTTCCAGCACCACTGTTCTAGTGCAGTAGATGACCTCAACGCAACAAAATAGGAGTGGGCAATATTTGGTGATTTTAAAAGGGTTGCATTTCAAAATCATGCATTTATTCGACAAGACTTGGCTACTGCAATGCCCTTTAAGTTTGTATTTGTCAGGCCTACCTTTTACGCTTGAAGTTGGTCCAAAATGCTGTAGCTGCTCTTTTTACAGGAAAATGCAAGCAAGAGACATTTCCATCAAACTTCACTGGCTCCCTCTACATTTTAGGATTGATTTTAAGATTTTATTGTTGACCTATAAATCATTAAATGGGCTAGCTCCATCCTATATCACAGCCGACGGTCTCAAGAGCAAGGTTGAACAACAGAGGTAATTTTGCTTTTGCAGTTGCAGTCCCCAAACTGTGGAATAATTTAACTCTGTATGTCAGGCTAGTTGCATGAGCTCATCTGAGAAGGAAGTAGAGGGCAGATGGTGAGGTGCTGGTAAGCAGCAGGATAAACAGGTAATGAGGCAGAGGGAGGTGACTGGCTAGGTTGAGCTGTAGACAAAGACTGAGAGAGTTGAATGGTTAACATAGCGACTTGAACAGTTAATTGTATGATCTGGTTTACCATGGATTGGTTGTAGTCCAAGAGAGTCCAAATGATCTGTACGTGTTGTCTGAGAAGTTGCCCTGTATTGGGCTTCACAATGGTTAAAGGGGTACCAAACTGTAGGTGCAATCAATTACATTTGAGGTTGGCAAATTACTCTTGTGCAATGTTAAGGCAGCCAGCATAAGTATTTACACGCATTTATTAAAGATAATAAAGCAAATACACACAATATAAAATCTAGCAAGTCTGGGTGTGTGCCAAAAAGAATGTGTGTGATTCTTTGATCAGCCTCCATATGTCTAGTGTAACCCATGTCAAGTAAACTCAATTTCAGACTCAAGTTGTTTAGGGCTGAGCAACTATAACATCCGGTTGTCCCGTGTACACTTCCTCCTGCTCCTCCGCTGCTCACGCTGTGGCTGGCGTGCTCTGGATGGCGTTTGATTAAAAATCCCCAACAATGTCACCGGCCTTACGGATCAGTTTATTGAGTCTCTTAGCGTCCGCTACCCTCAACCTGCTGCCCCAGCATGCAACAGCATACAGGATAGGACTGGCCACCACAGACTCGTAAAACATCCTCAGCATTGTCCGGCAGATGTTGAAGGACCTCAGCCTCCCCAGAAAATAGAGGCGGCTCTGGCCCTTTCTGTACAGAGCATGAGTGTTCTTAGCCCAGTCCAGTTTATTGTCTATGTGTACTCCCAGATACTTGTAATCCTCAACGATGTCCACGCTGACCCCCTGGATGGAAACCGGAGTCACTGGTGCCTTGGCCCTTCGTAGGTCTACAATCAGCTCCTTGGACTTTGTGGCATTGAGCTGCAGACAGTTCTGCTCACACCATGAGACAAAGTTACCAACCACAGCCCTGTACTCAGTCTCATCACCACCACGTATATCCCACCACAGCAGAGTCATCAGAAAACGCCTGAGGGTGGCAGGATTCTGTGTGGTGGCTGAAGTCTGTGGTGTAGATGGTGAAGAGGAAGGGAGCGAGGACAGTCCCCTGAGGGGCCCTAGTGTTGCTGACCACAGTGTCCGACACACAGTGCTGCAGGCGCACATACTGTGGTCTGCCAGTCAGGTAGTCAACAATCCAAGACACGTGGGGGACATCCACCTGCATCGCTGCCAGCTTCTCACCCAGCAGGGCTGGCCGGATGGTGTTGAAGACACTGGAGAAATCAAAAAACATGATCCTCACCGTTTCCTCCTGTACTTCTCCTTGGCCTCCCTGATCTTTACCTTCAGGTCAGCCTGGATGGCCCTCACCTGATCCCTATTACCATCTGTAAAGGCCCTCCTCTTGGCATTCACAATGGCATGTGAGAATTCGTGTGGCAGATAATGTGGTCGGATTCCCACAGCTAACAGTTCAATGTCAGGGCTACAGATACTCTTGCTTGATAGTAACGTGACCAGGTTGACACCACCTGTTGTTAACAGGCAAGCCCGCCGCCTTTCCGCTTACCGCTCCCGGTGTGATACCTGTCCGCCCGAACAGTCTGAAAGCCGTCGATGGAAACGTTATGATCCGGGATATCCACGTGTAGCCATGTCTCTGAGAAGCACATCAGACTACACTTGCGGAACTCCGTCTGACTCCGGGCTAACGTCGTTAGCTCGTCCATCTTATTCGCCAGTGATCTCACGTTGCCCATTACGAGAGAAGGCAGACGTGGCTTGAATCTCTTGTTCTTGTTCTCTTTTGTCTGCACCCCTCTCTCTTCCCTCGCCGCTTCGTTCCATCTCTGCATCCTCGGTGTGTCCTCATCCAGATCTCCGTGGGGACATCGGTTGTCCTGGGCGCCATGCCGCTCGGCTTCAGCGTGATCAGCTGTTCCCTGGTGTAAACAATGCAGCCAAACAGCTGTTCAGCAGCGGTGCCCTGACCTGACCTGAAAAAAAGTACTAAAATACTTTCTACCCTCATTTTCTTAAGGAACCTAGTTTAATTTATACTTACACACAAGTTACTCAAGTTTCGAAGAAAAAGGAAAAGAAAAAGTAAGACGACGAGACGGAGCTACGCAAACAGGCAGCCTGCACCGCATCGCATGCGCACTTGGAGAGTATGATGTATTAAGTGCATTTTACCCAGAACTATTGAACGTTTAAGATGATTGAGGTTGATTGTATATTTATCATGAAAAACGATATTAATGGGTGTATATTTAGGGTGCTTTCACACCTCTAGTTCGGTTCATTTGGTCCGAACCAAGGGAAAACAATTATAAATTGTTGCATTTTTCAGCTTTTTTGGTTCCTTTTCACACCACACTGATTGCTTTGGTCTGAACCAGTTGAAATAAACCAAAATACAGTACAATACATCACTCATTGGCCATGGTGTACTTCCTAAACGGTTTTTCGATTGGTCAGAATTTATGTGCGGGAAAATTCAAACAGAAGAGGAAAAGCCAGCACGGAGACAACACAACTATGGAGAGATGACTGCGCGGGCTGTTTTTTTTTCCTGGCCAGAATCTGTTTGTATCCACCACAATATGCAAACAATACATTTCTATAATGAAGCGCGGATGCAGCTGGAAAACAGCGTTCTAATGCAAACGACGAGCGCATCGCTCGTCACTTCAAACAGAGCAGGGCATTAATTCTTCTTAAGTCTGACATGCTCATCTTCCCAAAATATTACAAAATATACTACGGCACCTCTCCAGAGTTTGATTGAAAGCATACCGAGACCTCCTTGAAGAGGTAGTCTTGAGTCACACCTGAGTGCGATTGCTGCTTTCATACCTGACCAAACGAATCGCACCAAAGGGGAAAACTAACTCTAGTATGATTCCTCCAAATTAAATAAGGCAGATGTGAAAGCACCCTTATTTGTA
The DNA here is from genome assembly GCA_011952105.1 of Coreoperca whiteheadi. NCBI lineage: Eukaryota > Metazoa > Chordata > Actinopteri > Centrarchiformes > Sinipercidae > Coreoperca > Coreoperca whiteheadi. The sequence goes on from WNGW01000037.1 coordinate 39,672, forward strand.
TGATTTTCATAAGCAGTGGTTTACTTTGAAAGGGTTAATGTTAATCTATTTTATTTTTGATACTAATTGGTGTTTTCCTTAGCCTTGTTTAGGTTTAGTTACCCCCCTACACCTCTGGTTGATTCTACCTTTAACTCAACTTCTTGGATGGTGAGTTGAACCCATCGACACATCACAGTGCAGTAGAAAATATTGGACACTTCATGTTTTCCCCTTTTCCCCGTGGATGCTATCAGGATCGGAATTATATGGACAGATATTTTTAGATTAACAACCACAAGGGTTGTTATCACCACCTCATGGACTGAAAGACTATTACTTGCATATTGACTTTTCTTTCAACTATTGTTGGTTATTGATCCTCTTTTTGTGTTTCGTTATTACTTATATACTTATATTTATTATTTAATGGATGCTCATACCTTATGATTGATAATCATTGTATGTACGTAGTAATATTTTTTTCCTTTTAATATACTTATCCTTGAACAGATTTATTGTGTATTGTCCCTTTATTCACACCCACTGGCTCCCCTGCGGAACCTATTGTACTGAGTACCAATGGTAGTAAATCACTACATATTAGGCTGCAGTCAGACCCCTAGCCCTAGAGCGTTACACTTGCATGCACTGTCCAATGTGGTCATAAACAAGAAAGCAGCAAGAGCTTAAAAGTTTCTCTCCACCATGTGTGTGGTTGTGTTGTGGAAAAGAGTGTTGCTCTGTCTGTGGTTGTCCTTACAGAGTTAACAGCTCAGTGTTAACTTGCTTCATGCTCCTGTTAGCATGTGAAGTTAGCTGGCAGGCTTTTTGTGGAAGTTGCTTTAAGATCAGAGAGATTGGGTCTGCTCTATGCAAGACATGCTGGAGAAGAGGAGAGCTTGCTTCTCTTGGTTAGCAGTGAGGGAGGCACCTGTGTGCAGCCTAATCTTTTATCTTTTCATTGGGGGTCTGCACCGAGCATGACCACGCCCTTTTTCAGAAACCCATCAGGTCCGACAATGAGAGAAGAGCGTAAAAAAGAGAGAGATGCTCGCTGACTCCTTTTATTGACCTGGGGCCTCATTTATAAACGTTGCGTACGCACAAAAGAAGGCGTACGCCGCTCTCTACGCAATAATTTGTATTTATAAAAAGCAAACTTGACGGGAAAATGTGCGGTCCTTCACGCAAGCTCTGACCCATGTGTACACACAAAAACGGGTGAAATGAGAAATGGCGACACCGTCGGCAGATGGAAGAAACATGTGAAAGTGTGTGAAACTGTAGACTGTTGTGTAAAAGAGATGCAATACTGCCTCTCATAAATAACATGAAGACTTCACAAAGCAAGTCTTTGATCGATCTGCAGTGTAAAACAAGCAAAATCAAACGAAAATTACAACAGAAATGCAAAGTAACACATATTTGCAAAAAGAAAAGAGAAATATGTTCTGCAATAATATTGGCATGTTATGCAATTCATCCTCATAAATAATATGGTAAACAAAACGAAATAATGTACAAAACTGGTATTCTCCAATGTGTCCTTCTGGCAGACCAGATATAGATGCAATTAGATAGATAGATAGATAGATAGATAGATAGATAGATGTATTAATTGCCCACTGGGGAAAGTTGTTTTCATAGTGAAAATGTCTTCATCAGCTATGGAATCTTGGTATTCATGCATATGCCTTCAGTTTGTTTTATTTTTGATAAAATAGCGTTTGACGTATCATTCAACCGTTCAGAAACCTCCAAGAAATTACATTTGCACTGCACTATTTCCCATTTCCACGTAGATTATAACCGACATCTGTAGCTTGTCAGATGCAATTAAATAGATGGAAATAAAATGCCCCATCACAATGCGTAATGACACACAATGGCTGATCTTGCGCTCCGAGAACATATGGCAAATGGAAGGATTCGGAGTGAATGCATCTTCAGACCTCTCATCAAGAGGGGTCAGCTCCGATGTCCCCTTTCCTCCACCCGTGGCAGACACACTCTGGCGATGGAGCGCTAGACGCTTTTTTGCCTCGACTTTGATGTCCGACCATTTCTTTTTTCTTTCGGCCACGGTCCGAGGTTGTGAGGCTACAGCATTTATGGTGTCTGCAACCTTTTGCCTGTAACTTCTTAAGTGCCTTTTTGGCATTAGTAATGCCCAAACTGTGCCCTCCAAACAACATTTTTCTCCTCTTTTCCACCTCGCCAACGATAACTTCTACTTCACATTGAGTGAAGTTACGTTTTATTGATTTCCTCTCTGTGTTTGCCATGATTTCGCAATCGATGAATATTAACATGTGGGCGTTTCACGGACTATTTATGTGCAACTATGGGCGTGACATGAAGCCACAAAAGCTGCGCTACATTTAGAATTGGTTGTGATTTATTAAGGGAAAACTGCGTAGGATGTGCGTGCACACGGTTTTATAAATCCGAATATTTCTGTGCATCCTGTTTCATTCGTATGACACTTCTGACGCAAATCCTTCGCAAAGTTTTATAAATGAGGCCCCTGTTGACTACCGGGTCATTGGTCAGACTGGCCAATGCTGCTGCATTCAATGGCTTGTGGGAAAAAAGGGATTGCAGTCTCCTAACAAAACTTAAGTTAAAAATTACACAAATTTGTGGTGGTTTTGCCTCTGCACTCTACTAATCTGCAAGTGTGTGTGTGTGTGTGTGTGTGTGTTTGAGAGAGAGAGCGAGAGAGAGAGAGAGAAAGGGAGAGTGCCTTCACATCCTCGGATGCGAAGGACCCCCTGTCGTCAAGGTCATCAAGCAGGTTGACCTGGTATGCCTGCAAAACAGCCATGGTGTGCAGACATACTCCAGCCTGACCTGCTGCCATGTAAGCCTTGCCCACTGAAGAGGAGGTAGTGCGGAATAACTTAGTAGGCAACGATGAGGTCTTAAGGGGGGACTCGGCCTCCAGTGATAAATACGCCGCCAGCATCTCCTTAATACCTGGCATAGTGTCGTAGCCATTCTTCTTACACCCACTGATTGACGCACACTGGCGACCAGTCAGGCTAGAAAGCCTTGCAGAGTACCGCTTGGACCAAGATTTAGACACCTCAGTGTGAAGATCTGGGAAGAATGGCAGGTCCTGACATGGGCGTGGAGGTGGGGCTACAAGGAAACGGTTGTCGAGCTTACTCCGGCGACTAGTATCCTATCCCTGCGATGACAGGGCTGACGAGACACCCACGTCACCGTCTTCCGCTCCCAGGAGATCCAGTTCCGAGGAACTGGAGTCTCTCTGGGCAGGCTCCACATCCAGGGCGGAAGAAGCCGCGGAATCCTTGTGGGCTCCCGGGTTCCGTAAGTGGGAGAAAGAACCAGCGGAAGAAGGCAAAGAAAAGGGCAACGTCCCCTAGGTCCATTTGTGAACCCCACCAGTGCAAATGCCGGGATGCCTCAGCAACCGCCGGCCCCTTACCTCGTGGAATGCAGAGCTGTTCGCTTTCCTCAAAAAGCTCCAGAAATATTATCTAATTTTATTTTAATGAGTAGCCTGTAGAAATTGATGTATGTACTAAATGTTAATTGAGAGAAATGATCTGGCCTTAATTTTAGGTCAGGTTTTGGTAAAGGGTCGGGAACATCGAGCAGCTGAGGTCCACCCCATGGAGGCGCACGGATCCATGTGTTCCAGACACCCTCAGATTCCACTGATTCCCAGTCCAGTTGGCTAGGTGGCGAGCTAATAGTGATTTTGACTTTAGATGGATTGCCAGGATCTCCTTCCTCGTTCATCATGGTGGTAGGAAGAATACCGACACAATCTCATAAGGGCCCAAACGTTTGAAGAAAACCTGAACTGAAAAAGTGAACATAATGAAGAACTGAGCTCAAGGAACTAAATATGTTATATTTCTCATGCACACTTTATTATTTTTTGTTATTTTTCATACCTGTTTTCTATGTATGTACAATCAATATCCCAGTGTATTTAATATACTTTGTTCACACTTTTATTCTGGAGTTGTGCTCTCTTTATTGACATTCAATTCTCTGGCTTTTAACAATCTAGTTTCTTCTGATACTGGTCCAAATTCACGTTGACGACAACCTGTGAGACTATTAAGATCTATCACAGCAATGTACATTATTACTATCCTGTAATACGGGTTACACGGAGCTTCCTCACCGGGAGACACTCACAATGCACACAGCCAGCCCCCTCGAGGGCCCCAGGCAACTAACACACATATCATGTGTATCGCAATCGGGAATATAGCGTGAGCAGGGATACACGCACTGCCGAAACTGCTTCTCACTTGTCATTTCCAGAGACCCAGAGCGCTCGCTGAAGATCAGAAGACTGACGACGACAGTGAAGCCGACTCTCCGGTTCCACCAGCGTGCGTCACGTGTTGACGTTAAAGCCAATCAAGATTGGACTAGTTGGTACAGAGATTCAGAGGCAGTCACGCTGAGGGCGTTCCCCATAGCGTCAGCTGACGCAGCGTTGAAGTTCCCTTGAAAGGGAACTATAGTTTAGGCTTTTTTGAGTCTTGTGTGATGGGAAGTTTTACACTGCTCTCCCAGTCTGTCTCAAGAGCAGTGCAGTTTACACAGAAACACAGCTGATGCTGATTGGCTGAAGAAAGATCAAAGCACTTTGCCCTTTTGTTCTGATTGGTGGGCTGATGAGCTATTTTATTGTCTCTGTCCTCAAATTTTGAGAAGTTTCAGGTTTAATTCTGAATCAGACTGTTGGTCTGTCTTTACTACTACTACTAAAACTATTTTACCTCTCACAGTCTCAGGCAAAAACACAAATGTGCCTACTTTTGCAATGCATTTGGGCTTTAAGATATTTTAGGCATTTCATTTCAGACTTCTTTTCAGCAGTGTTTTGCAAAAGCATTTCAGCTTTTCGCATTCCCATGTTTTTTTCAGCAGGAAAGGCAATTTTTCTACTTATCTTTGAAATTCAAATCTAATTGATTGCACCTACACAGCTTGGTGTCCCTTTAATAATGGTAAACCCCAACATTTTTAACAATGCAACTGCCTTACATTACCACGGCAAAAAATCCTAAAAAAATGTGGTGGCTTGTCTCTCAGGAGGCAGCAAAGAAAATGCAATTTAACTATACAGCAATTCTACAGTGTAGTTTAGGATTAGGCTACTTGACCTGTGGTGAAATTCATTTGAAGGAAATACATGGTACTAATTTTTAAAGTGATATTACACATATGAATGAACTGAAAATAAGTTCAATCAGAAAAGACACCACAAATAAAAAAAAATGCAGTTTTTTTAACAAAGACACATTGGTGTTGACCCTGTCAATTTGATTAGTTTACATTATAGGGGTGGATCATTTAATAACAATCAGTTATCACCAATCACCCCCGCCCCAGAGGTAGCCATAGGTGGGGCCATGACTAGTGGCACTGGTGTGAGGTGCCATGGATTCCAATATGACAGCAGTGAGACACAACACATAAAGTAGATTAAGTATTCTTCAGATCCCAGTAAAATCAGTGGACAATGACTGACAAGTGGATGACCAAATTACAGTGATAATTGTCTTCCTGTTTGAACCTGCTAAAAGCTCCATTAGTAGAAGCAGACACAATACACACTACAAACTGTACATCCATTTATATTTCCATGTAACCTTTGTAATGCCTCTACACCTCCAGTAAACCAGGTCATGTGTGTGTCATGTGACCTGCCAACTTATCCCTTCATCTAGCAATTGACCAAGCTGAATGAGATATTGATCTGGGTTTGTGGCAGAGCAGGGTGTGTGCAGTGCTGGACCCTGCACACTTTAGGTAAGGAATCTGAAGGGCTCTGACAACATCTAGTGGCTGAAGTGTGAGTTGCACAAAATGGAAACGTGGCTTATGGCAGAAATGTGAGATAAGTCAGATGTCATGCAGACAAAGTAAGTTGTAAGACCTCATAACTTTTTATATTAGTAATTAATTTCTCAAAGTGGTGACACTGCAGATTAAAATCACAGCCCCTGCAGCAAAGTCCGTTTCGTTTTTCAAATCAGCCATCATGCCATCTCAGAGATTTTTTGTGAAACATGTTTCCACCATTTCCAGCATGGTGTCGATGGGTGATTATGAACTTGTGTAAACAGAAGGTTAAATGCCATATGTACTATGAGGTGGGACTTTGTCTGTGCAGATGTGGGGATCAATAGGAAAGTGACTGATATGGAGTCAGGTCCTTTCAAAATGGAACCCTGATTCAGTGTGACTCAGCACTGATACTGAAAGGTACTGTATGCCCTTAAAGGATAGGCTTGGACTGTTTCAAGCCGATCTTAAAACCATACTCACATGCCAGATGATTGACTGAATGATTACAGCAACCATTAACTATTTCAATGCACATATGACATTAATATGATATGTGTACAGAGGTTCTCAGTGCTTCTCAGAACAAGGACAGCAAACTTCAGAGGGAAAAATGGAGGAGATCACACTGATTGATTTGGTATTTTCCTGATCATGAAACTCTGTTTGACCGTCTGTGTGGTATTTTGGTGCTCAGCGCAGAGCGCACGGTGCCCAGGTTCATTCTGATGAGACAGAGCCCCGTCCTTCAGCCCCTGGTGTCCCTACTACAGATGGGATACAGTTAGCTCTAGTACTTTTTTTAAATAATTCATTTTGATCTGAGTGAACAGGAATCAGAATGAATCTGACTTAAATCTGTGTTCTGGTTTGGAGTTCTTCTAAGCATACTTGATTCCACTGTGTAACTACAGTCTGCAACAGCAGGGCTACTGCAAAGATGACAAAAAACTATCTGGACCACAGAAGTGCAAAGACAAAGACCAAGACTTGGTTGTGTGTTTCCCTGCTGTGTATACATGTTGGCAATCACTGTTGGCTCAAGGGCTGATGACCGTGAGCTGCTAGAGGGACCTAGCTTAAAGATCAGACCAGAAGCTAAGACACCAGAACCCCCCCCAACTTTGGATACACAAATGGAAATGGAAAAACAGGCCAAACTTCAACAAGATTTTAAAAATAGTTAGGATACCAACAACAACATCACAGGACTGGGACTGTGCTTATTAGAGAAACAAATGATCTCTGATGGACTGCTGATTCAGGTAAATGCACACTTCTCTTACTGCTAGATTTGACTGCAGCATTTGATACAGTCGATCGCAATATTCTTATTAATAGACTCGAGCACTGTGTTTAATTGGGGCACTGAATCCATCATACTTGCTTTTGTGTTTAGATCAAAGTAATGGTCTCTTAACACTAGACTGCCAACAAAAACCAAGAAATTAGATCATATTACTCCACGCTTTACCCTGGCTACCAGTTTATTACAGAGTCGATTTGAAGATGTTACTCATTACTTTTGAAGCACTTCATGCCCACAGACTATTTCTCAGAATTACTGTTTCATTATCAACCTGCTTCAGTCTGAGGTCATCAGGCAGGAAAATGTTAGCGGTTCACATGGTGTACAATTAAAGGAGAGCATTTGCTTCTCAAGTCTGGAACGACCAGCCTATCAAACTCAGACAGTAAAATCGCTGCTCTTTTAAATTGCTTCTGAAAATGTACTTTTATCAAAACGCTTGATAACAACCCTATTTAATTTGGGGAAATGTGTCTGCATGTGTGTATTTATGTGTGTATGTAAAATGCATATGTTAAATGTATGTTTAAATTTAAGAAAATAATTACAGTTTACTTTCCTCATGCTGTATGCTTACAGTATTTAATTTTTGTATTTTATTCTTTTTTCCTGGTCTTGGGTTGGCCAGTTTCCCTTTTGATAAAGGTCAGCAATGATTCAAGCCAAAATTCTTTATTTGAGCAACAATGGTCAGTTTACTCACCCAAAACTCCATGAATATTTCGCTGCAGTTTTTGGTTGTTTTGAAGTAAATGTGATAACTCTTCACTAGTGCAAACATCAGCAGTCACACAGGTGTGTGTGTGTGTAGTTGGTTAGTGCAGTGAGTGCAAAGCATCCCATTGCCTGGTGTCTGGGAGGCTAATTCTACAAATAGATTAAAAGCTCCTCTAAACTTTGGAGAATGACATTTCCTGTGTTGGCCGTGACATTTGTGGTGACATTTGATCCTCAGAGGTTGGTGCTGACCTAATTCAGTCTGGTATGCAGGACCTCAGCTGTCATGCCATTTTGACCACCACTCCCAAAAGAGCCTAGACGTAGAATGTAAAGATGTGTGGACCGTGAGTCTCTTCAGGGTCACACATCAAACAGGGCTCTTTGTTCCCACACAAAACACCTATGTGCAAATATTTTTAATATTAAAGATTTCTTAAATTGTGTTTTTTTTTTTTTATATTAATTGTATCAAGCCACCCTTTTCTGGCTGAGAAAAGGGTGGCTTCTGGCTTCTGGCTGAGAAAAGGGTGGCTTGTCCCCTTCAGGTCGGTGGAGAGCAACTGCTTCAAGTGGAGGAGTTTAAGTATCTTGGGGTCTTGTTCACGAGTGAGGGAAGGATGAAGCGGGATATTGAGAGATGGATCGGTGTATCCTCTGCAGTGATGCGGTCGATATACCGGTTTGTTGTGGTAAAGAAAGAGCTGACCAGTCGATCTAGGTTCCCACTCTCATGAGCTTTGGTTCATGAACGAAAGGACCAGATCCCAGATACAGACGGCCGAAATGAGTTTCCTCCACAGGGTGGCTGGGCGCTCCCTTAGAGACAGGGTGAGGAGCTCGGCCACTCGGGAGGAGCTCAGAGTAGAGCCGCTGCTCCTCCACATCGAGAGGAGTCAGCTGAGGGACCACCACCCCAGTCTGCCAGTCCAAAGGCACTGTCCCCAGCCGCCACGCGACGTTGCAGAGGCGTGTCAACCAAGACAGACCCACAACATCCAGAGACTTGAGGTACTCAGGGCGGATCTCATCCACCCCCGGGGCCTTGCCACTGAGGAGCTTCTCAACTACCTCAGTGACCTCAGCCCGGGAGATCGACGAGTCCGCAACCGAGCCCTCAGCCTCTGCTTCCGCAATGGAAGACATGCCGGTGGGGTTGAGGAGATCCTCGAAGTACTCCTTCCATTTTTCAATTCACTTTTTTTTTATTTAATTTAATTTATATAGACCAATATCACAAATCACAATTTTTCTTAAAGGGCTTTACATTCTGTACAACATACAACACCCTCTGTTCTTTGACCCTCGATTTGAATCGAAAAACTACCCAAAAAAGAAGCTGCATCTCTGGAGGTAGAAATACCTGCTGAAAGTGACAGTAAGAGAGAATAGAGGGACGAGAAAGCACAAAACTAAGGGAGAGAGAAGATGTCGAGTTACTAACATGCATTTATGGGATGAGAATGCATACGGGTGGAGAAGAGGAGAGAGGAGAAGAGAGAGAGAGGGGCATCCTGGGTAGTCCCCCGACAGTCTAGGCCTATAGCAGCATAACTAAGGGATGGTTCAGGTTCACCTGAGGCAGCCCTAATTATAAGATTTGTCAAAGAGGAAAGTCTTTAGCCTACTCTTAAATGTGGAGATGGTGTCTGCCTCCCGAACCCGAACTGGGATCTGATTCCACAGGAGAGGAGCTTGATAGCTGAAGGCTCTGGCTCCCATTCTACTTTTGGAGACTCTAGGAACCACAAGTAACCCTGCATTCTGAGAGCGCAGTGTTCTAGTGGGGTAATAAGGCACTACGAGCTCTTTAAGATACGATGGTGTCTGACTATTAAGCGCTTTGTAGGTGAGGAGGAGGATTTTAAATTCTATTCTGGATTTCACAGGGAGCCAGTGCAGAGAAGCAAATATTGGAGAAATATGATCTCTTTTCCTAGTTCTTGTCAATACACATGCTGCAGCGTTCTGAATCAACTGGAGAATCTTATTAAGGGATTTTGTCGGGCAGCCTGATAAGGAATTGCAGTAATCCAGCCGCGAAGTAACACATGCATAAACACACTTTGCATCACTGCATCACTTTTTCGCAATTTCACTTTTTCACTTCACAACAAGGGAGAAGGTGTAGCTGGACGAACTGCAATCCTTGAAGTATTTGCAGAAGCAACAGAGTTAAAAGAGCAATACAATCAGCATGATAATTCCTGCTATACTCGACCTGAAAATACATCTGATCCATATCGAGGTGTCACACACCTTCTGCCTTTGGTCAAGGCCCTTTGACTGTCTCACCAGTAAGAGTTTTGCACTTTCACACGAAGAAGGACCAAAATAACCTGATGAACAGTTTAGTCATGAACTCCATGGCCTGGGTCCATGCTGGACCCACAGTTCAGGGTGAGCTGGATTGATATGAATGTGAAGAAATGTGGCAGTGCTACAGCAGTGAATAAAATGAGGAAATAAATCTCTTTATTAGGGCTTTTGGTCCAACTGAATTTTTCTTTCCAGACCTGGGGGCTGTTCACACTGATGGATCACCTCCAGGGCCTGCTCTCCACCTCGTGTAATTAAACGATGCACATCTCATAAGAAATGTGGGTTCAGGAGAGTGATAAAATGTTTGCATTTGCTTCTGTATTCCAGTACGCCTAATTTGTCTAATCGAATATTAATGATAAATATACTGAAAATGTGAAGTTTAAAAAATGTTTTCACCCCACCTTGGGACACCAAGAAGCCAGCTGTCTTTATAAGAATTATCTTCCAGTTCAGGGGAAGCTGCTATGGTAGAAGTGCACTGGTCAGCTCATCAGTTCCAAAGAGGAGGTTGGCCTCTACCTTCAGAACACCCTGAGTTGGTTTACCAGGGGCAGCTATGGTGAACCAGTCAACCTGATGGAGTTTTATATAAGGGAGCTCAGCTGGAAGGTTTTCTAGGAGATGATGCAAGCAAGTGTCCAATGAAGTGTAAATATGCTGCCCAAAGCAGCTATAGATCCTATGGAAGATCATGACAACTATCTGTGGCTTGCACCCTTATCCCATCTATTTTAGAGAAACAAGTCAAGAGCCATGGCAAGATATTCAGTTTTCATTCAACCAGCCCTTGAGGACAAAGTGACAGGTTTAAACAAATGTAAGAAAGGTAAATGACAGTTCCTGATTCCTAAACAATACAATTCTACAGATGTCTCTTTGCCTTCTGAATGTACATAAAAAAGACCAGTCTGGTGTCCTAAATCGCACCATATTTACTGTATAATTCATGATATTTATCCTCTGCCATTTTATTAGAAGGTCCAAATTAGGAGTGAAAGTTCTGGAACTTTTTATTGGACTTTGTTAGTTGTAGCCCACAGAAGACAATCCACAAGTGTGTACCATGACCCGCTTGCACATATGCATAACTTACTCTGTAAAAATGTATTTTAATTTCACATGATAGAGGTTTTATAAATGTAAATACTCTCACCACAACAAATACAATACAGTGAAATTTACGCATTTGTTGATCCATTTTTACATATGAAACAAGTTTTGCACATTTGCACATTGCTTCATGTCAGCTTGTGGGCCACGTGACATTTGTTTTTTGTGTAAAACAAATAAATAAAGTGTAAAACAATACAAAACATGATGTTGGAAGACAGGACAGAAGAGATAACAGAGGCACACAGTAATCGGATGTTATCAAAACACAACAAAAAGAGGTGACAAACCAACAGACAACCAGAGAGAGAAAGAAAAAAAACAAAGGAGGAAACAAAAGGTTTAGATCAGGGGGTGTATGTCTGTGTAGTAGTGTGTAAGGCAGGGGTCTCAAGGGGGTTTTGGGTGTTGTGGGAAGGAATGGGAGGGATGGGGGGAGCCACAGGAGGTGTTTGTGACCGGAGCTCCACTGCAGATGAGAGGGTGTTGTGGGATGAGTAGAGGAGAGGAGGGCTAAGGAGCTCGGTATGAGTGGGCCACGTGACATTTGTGACTTCCCGTCTATTTATTTGTGGAATTTTGTCCAATTCCTACCACAGCAGATCTGTAAAAAAGAATCATCAATGTGAGGTGCAATTTGTAGCTACAGCAGCAGGTGGCGAGAGTCCCTCACATGAGCTGACAGAACTGTCTGTACTGGAGGAAGAGTCCGCTGTAGACCCACCCATACTCTGCCTCTGATTGGCTACACCTTTCCAAAAAGAACAGAAATCAACATGGCTCTTTTTAATGTACGGGTATTACGGGCAAACAAATCTTTTTGCATCAGTGACCGCCTCACTGATCACAATCTAGACTGTCTAAGATCCTTGTTGGGCACAGATGCACCTGCCACATTAGTGAGGCCTGTCCACTCACCTCCACCTATTGCTAAATGTCCAGAGAGGGAAGGAGGGTGGAGGGACAGCTGCAACCTACAGAGAGACACTGAAGGGCAGGGATGTGGACCCAGGCACATGTCATGCCTTCGAACATAATGCTACTGTCATGGTACGGCTCTGCCGGCCCTCCCTTTCCTGGTGTTTCCTGTTTGTCCTCTCTCTCCCCCTGTGTGTGTGTGTGTGTGTTAGCCTGGGCTTGGCACTCCAACTACTCACCTGCTGCTCATCCAGTAATCAAGTTCCTGCGATCTACTCACCTGCACACCTGGGACTCATCCATCATCAACCCTTGGAGTATAAAACTCCCGGCTGCCTTTCGCGAGTCATTCAACGTGTATTTGTTAAATTGCCCTCAGGGAAATCCCTGAGCTACGTGTCCTGGCAGTTGTCTGAAAAACTGAATTAAACTTGGTGAGATCAACCCTTGGAGGGCTGAGGGAGTGAGTCAACAACGATGGTCACTCAGAGGTGTATATCACCCACAATGCCTTTCAGTTATGCATTTGGTGCAAGAAAAAACATCCATGGTCAGGTGGCAGTAATGTACCCTACATAAAACTCCTGTTGTCACGTTAGCAGATAGTTTCTTAAGAAAATCTCATAGATAGCTTGATATTTTACTGAAAAATGTCATTACTGATATTTACTTGCATTGTTGTACTGTTCAGCTTGAATGATTTCTTTATTCCCAACATTATCTGTAGATGGACTGAAAAATTGCTGTTTTTAAAGTTATGATAAACATGTAGCAATAAAAGTTATGATAATCATGGTAAAGATCCCAAATTTCTAAAACTGGTGCAGGTCACAGTGCTGACATTGCAGTTATCTGCAGAAGACACCTTTGTCTAAAAAAATGAGTGTGCAGGTGTTTCTGATGGTTTGTAAATAGCAGTATAGCACTGAGCCTACAGCTGGTGGTCAATCCCTGATAGTTTGGGCTGAAAGTGTGAAAGGGCAAGTGCGTTACATTTAACACCCTGCTCCTCCACTCTGCTCTCCAAGTGGCCTTTGTACGATATGTGCTGTTACGTAATACCAAGGCCTGAGGGAAGTGGAAATACTAATGAAACGCAGAGCTGGCCTCTCTTCTCCAGTCGTCGGCAGATCATGCAATTCGCCAGTATTTGTGCTTTTGAAAACATTGACTCACCTGTAGTTTCGTTGTCTCCTTGTCAGTGTACACCTGAGCCTTCCGCCTGCCTTCCTCATTCAGCAACACTGCCTATTTACCAGCCTGCCTCGTTCAGCAATGTTACCTGCCTGCCTGTCTACCCCTCGACCACCAACTTGCTCACCTGTCTGCCTACGCAGCGGTGAAAACGTCATCTCTACTCCCTCAAGTTCATTCATTACTTGGAAATTGAAAAATAAACTGTTAAACCTTTTAAGGATATCTGCCTGTGGTCTGCTTTTGGGTAAAGATCTATAAGCTGCATACAACAGCTACTCTTTGAATTTCTCAGCTTTGTTTCTTTGCATTAACAATAGGTAGATCTCCTAGATTATTTGTTTTTTTTAATTGAATTCTCAGACCTACTATCTGTCATCCACAGAGCTATGACTCCTGTATTTTAATTGGTGATTTTAACATACATGTTGATATTCTGGCAGATACCAGAGCCAAAGAGGCTTAGAATTGTTGGAATGAATGGCTTTTAAACAGCACGTTAATATACTGACTCATAAGCATGGACACACTTTGGATTTAATTATATCATGTGGTCTGAACATCATCTTCTGTCATTGATCTGGCTCTGTCCGACCACCACTGTATTTAACTATTTTGATCTTTCTCTGCCAAGTACCACAGAAGGTTTGGCAAAGAACGCTACAATAATCCAGATCCACAACTCGCAAATCACATATTGCAACTTACAAAAATAACATCTTATTGACATCCTGTGAAAAATGTACCATTTAACACCCAGCAATTTTAGACTGATTTTAAATCTCACATTTTTAAGCAAAATTTTAGAAAATTTTGTTTTTAATCAGTTACGTACTTTTTTAAACTCAAACACTAAATTGGAAATGTTTCACTCAGCTTTTAGAACACATCACAGAGGCAGTCCTGCTAAAAGTAGTGAACGTTATCAGAACAAATCTCGACAGCAAGTCTTCAGTTCGCGGTCATGCCGGAAGTATCAGGGAACCATGGTTACATACGTATCCTGGGACATTCCCTTTCAAGGGAACTGAATGCTGCGTCAGCTGACGCTATGAGGAACGCTGTACCAACTCCGCCATGCTGAGGGGATGACTGTCCGAGTGTGAAGCCAACGGGGCACACTTCAGGACAAGAGAGCCATTGACCCCGGATTATTTAAGAGGTCTAGGCTATAGAACCTCACAAAGGTGTGAGGCGAGGTCCATCCCGCAGCATCGCATATATCGGAGAGAGGGGTTCCCGACCACCAAGCTATGGAGGATGCCATACTCCATGTGGAGTGGGCTTTTATCGACAGAGGTGAAGGCAATCCACGCACCTCGTAAGCTGAAGCGATAGCCTCAACAATCCACCCGCTAATAGTGTGTTTGGTAGCCGGGCAGCCCATCGAGGGGGCCTGAAGCATACCAGCAACTGGTCCAAATTGCGCCACTAAGATGTCCTGCGGACATAAATCTCAAGGGCTCTGACCGGACAGAGCAGTCGCAGCCTATCTTCCTGTTCTGCCAATACTGAGGGAGGATGGAACGCCTGCAGGACCAATGGCCGGGCCACCTCAGTGTGTACTTGGGTACATATCCCGGCCTAGGATGCAGGATTGCTCTAACTGCACCTGGAAAGACCTCCACATAAGCAGGAGCCACCGACAGGTGCAGCCCACTCTCTTGAGAGAAGTTATGGCCAGCAAGAATGCTATTTTTAAGGCCAGACTCGTGTCTGATGCATCGTCCATTGGCTCAAAGGGTGCTGTGGTAAGCCCATCGAGCACCAGTATCAGATCCCACAGAGGGACTCTGACACAAGCTGGAGGCTTCATACTCAGGGTGCCACGAAGGAAACTAGTAACAAAGCGGTGCTTCCCAAGCGAGCAGCCATCCATACTGTGGAATGCTGCAATTGAAGCCACAGACTCCTTCAGTGCAGTGGGGGAGAGTCCAGCCGAAAACCGGCTTTGGAGAAACTCCAGCACTGAAGCCACCGGGTAGTGAACTGGGTCAAGGTGGCAACATATAGTGAAAATCTTCCAGTTGCCCGCATACAGTATCCTTGTGGAGGGGGCTCTAGAGTTTAAGATGGCCTCAACTACTTCAGTAGCTCAGCTCGGAAGTGGTCCCCCTCAGGGGCCAGACCCACAGCTTCAACTTCCCCGGCTGGGGATGAAATATTTCACCTTGACCCTACGACAGCAGGTTTCTTCTGACGGGGATCTCCCATGGGGGGCCGTTCAGGAGGGTTACCAGGCCCGAAACCAGATTCTGATGGGCCAGAACGGGGCCACAAGAAACAGCTGGGCCCCTGTTTGGTGAATCTTCTCTAGAAGCCCTTTGAGAGAAATGTGATTTGTGATATTGGGCATTATAAATAAAATTGAATTGAATTGAATAGAACCCCCGGGAGCAGAGCAATCGGGGGAAAAGCGTACAACCGTAGCCTCGGCCACGGTTGCGCCATGGCATCCAGCCCCAAGGGCGTCTGGATACAGACTTTTTAAAAATGGCTCTTCTCAATGCAAGATCCCTCTCTAACAAAAACTTTATTTTAAATGATTTTATCTCTTCTACTGATTTTGATTTTATGTTTTTAACTGAATACTGGTTACGTCCTGGTGACCACAGTTAGCTGCTGGAGTTGTGCCCTCCAGATTACGACAGCTTTAGCCGCTCTAGGGATTGTGGTCAAGGTGGGGGGCCTTGTTACTGTCTATAGGAAGCATTTAAAGTGGAATCTCATAGTTTGCAACGATTTTTCCTCCTTTGAAGTGCTCATGATTAAACTTGGTGGCCCCCTCTGGATCCTATTTGCTATTATTTATTGCTCCCCTAAACCAGCTGGCTCCTTTGTGTCGGAACTCCCAGAGTTTTTATCCAGTCTTGTGTTAAATTATGATAGAATTCTTCTTTGTGGTGATTTTAATATTCATGTTGATGACTCCTCAAATGCCGTTTCTGCTGAATTTTCAAAATCACCAACTCGTTTAACTTTCAACAACATGTATCTGGCCAAACTCATTCCTGTGGCCACACCTTAGACCTAGTCTTTAGTCTGGGCCTGAAAACCCCATCTGTGGAAATCAGGGATATGTTTGATATGTATCTGATCATCTTTGCATTGTTTTTAACTGTTAATTAGAGGCTGTTAGTACTGTCTTATCCTGCTCTAAGTACACACGTGTCCTTAATGAGCAGAGTGCCTCAAAATTCTGTACACTGTTCAATTCTCCTGGCAATGTGATTCCCAATTCCTCCAACACCAACGATTTGGTTGATTATTTTAACTACCTGTGTTCTTCAACCTTAGATCTCATAGCTCCTCTGAAAAATAGACCAAACCCAAAGACCAGAAAACAGCCATGATTAAATGACAGTATTCAAATCTGTAAAAGGAAATGCAGAAGAGCAGAACCCAGATAGAAAAAATCTGGTCTCCAGGTCCACTTTGTGGCCATGAAAGAGTCATTCCACCTTTACAATAGGATGGTGAAGGATGCAAGAACATGTCATTTCTCTGCACATCAGCACAACTCTAGATTCCTATTTAAGACTGTGGATCAGTTAGTAAACCCTGTCTCTCCTTGTGCCCCTGCTGACTGTGATGCTGATTGTGAAAAGTTTCTTTTGCACTTTGCCTGAAAGGTGGAGTTAATAAGATCAGATACCCCCGACCCTGCTTTTTTAGATGTGGATCACCCGCTCAGGGATTCTTTGAGCAATTTTTCTGCTGTTATGCTGCCTGAACTCGCAGACATTATGTCTCGTATGAGAGTGTCATCCAGCCCTCTGGACATAATCCCAACTAGATTTTTATTGGAAGTTATGGATTATATTGTGCCCCTTCTACAAATTATTTTTAACAGCTTGCTGTCTAGTGGCTGCGTCCCTGAATTCTTTAAAACAGCTTGTGTCCAGCCAGTCCTTAAAAAACCCCTGCTTGATCCCACCCTCCTGGATAACTACCACCAAATTTCCATATTGCCTTTTATTTAGACAATTCTCAAAAAACTTGTATCTAGGCAGCTTCTTGCTGCTGTAGAAAACAATAACACCTTTAAAAAGTTCCAATCTGACTTTCGTCAACACCACAGCACTGAGACAGCCCTTCTCAAAGTCGCAAATGACCTTTTAATGAATGCGGACTCAGGCATGTCCTCAATTCTTGTGCTGCTGGACTTAAGTGCTGCCTTTGATACAATTGATCATGGCATTCTTTTGGATAGACTGAGGCACTAGGTGGGCATACCTGGCACTGCACTGGACTGGTTCTCATCCTATCTGTCCAATAGGAAATTCTGTGTCAGCATTGATAACTTCATGTCATCCTTCTCCCATATCAAGGCTCAATACTGTTCTCCTTATACATGCTTCCTTTGGGTGATGTAATCCGCAGACATGGTATTTCTTTTTAATGTTTTGCGGATGACACACAGTTGTACCTCCCAGTCAATCCCACTGACCTTAGTACACTGAGTTCTCTGCAGGACTGCCTGTCTGACGTAAAAAATTGGATGTGGAAAATATTCTTCAGCTCAACTCAAAAAAACTGAAATCCTTGTTATTGGGGCCCAACACATCACTAAACAAATACTGACATCTACTGGTAATCTGTCACAACATATCAAGCCTGTTGCAAGAAATCTTGGTGTAGCAATTTATGTTTTGAGCAACATATCACTAAGCTTGTTCAAATATGTTTTTATCACCTCAGAAATATTGCTAAAATACTATCTATTTTAAGTCCTAGTGATGCAGAAATTGTTGTACATGCTTTTATCTCCTCACGCCTTGATTAATGTAACAGCCTGTTGACTTGTCTTAACCAGAAAACTTTGAAACGACTGCAAACTGTACAAAACTCAGCTGCTAGGCTGTTAACCAGGACTAAGAAGTACGACCATATAACACCTGTTTTAATTCAATTCAATTCAATTTTATTTATATAGCCCAGTATCACAAATCACATTTGCCTCAAAGTGCTTCACAATCTGTAACATAAGACACCCTCTGTCCTTAGACCCTTGATTCGAATAAGGAAAAACTACCCAAAAAAACCCTTTTAACAGGGGAAAAAATGATAGAAACCTCAGGAAGTGCAACAGAGGAGGGATCCCTTTCCCAGGACGGACAGACATGCAATAGATGTCGTAAGTACAGAATAGATTCATAGCATAAAAATCATAACATATACAATTATGATGGCAATGGCAAGATTAAGTATGTATACATATAATTATGTTGAAAAGTGTGGGATGTAAAACATAAGGGAAGATGATGGGTCCAGATGGACAACCGAGCAGCTCCAGGTGGAGCGCAATGAGCAGGACCCGAGCCACTCGTCCCCTGCACCATAGACACAGCAGCACTGCCCCAGCAGGTCGCCATAGTCACCGATCCAGATACATGTCCGGACATTGAAATACCTGCTGAAAGTGACAGTAAGAAAGAAGAGACGGACGACAAATTTCTGGTCATCCAGGTTTTTATGTCCTTAAGGCATGCTTGAAGTTTTACTAACTGATCGGTTTCATCAGGTTTAATCGATAAATATAATTGGGTAGCATCTGCATAACAATAAAACTTTATGGAGTGCTTTCCAATAATATTGCCCAAAGGAAGCATATACAAAGTAAATAGAATTGGTCCAAGCCCATAACCTTGCGAAACTCCGTGACTAACTTTGGTGTGCTCAGATGATTCATCGTCATATGAAAGCCCCCTTTAAAGGGGACTGTACACAGTCCAGCCCAGTCCTGGCCCGTCTAAATGAACAGTACACAGGCTAGGAAGCACCAATCCTAACATCCTACTCACCAACACAAAGGGCAGAGACTCCTCTAAAAGCCAGTACTAAGCATCCACAGCCAGAACAAAACACAATTACAACCTAGGCAATTATACTCATCATGACCAAAAACACACAAATATGCAAATCACAATTCCATGATTTCATTATTTTCACAACCTCCAGCAATCCACACAAGCCATCAATGGCGGATCCCAGTGTTTTTCCACAAGCACAAACAGTCGAGTCAGAGGGGGGAGGGAGCTCACAAACAGAATACACTGGCTCTAGCCTTACTGCCTTCTGGATGGTGATTGATGTTGCTAAGCCAACCGTGGGTCAATTGATTCTATTGGCTCTAACGGTCACAAAGAGGTGTCATTTATGCAGATCGGCCAATGGGCAGCTGAGCTGTGGCTCTTTTTGTTAGGGCACACAGCAGCTCCAAATGCATACTTTATGTGTGACTAAAATGACTCAAAAACAGTTGTATTTTATGGAATGAGTTACCATAATGATATATTAGTGACATATAATTAGTTTTTACTGCATGGTACCTAAAACAGGTCAATGGCACATCTGGATCCAAATGCAATATTTGCTGGTTCCGCCTGGAAATATCTGTGATAAAATGTGTGTTAAACTGCTTAGGTTCACTTTTTAAGCATCTACATTTGCACAGTTACTTAGAAAATATTATTTTAATCATTCCTACAAAGTTTAGGCTTATTCCTTGATGATTCAAATGTGGTTTCACTATAAATGATGTGGGGGTTTTTAGGCGGAGGTAGAAATTTTAATTTTCTACTGCTTTCCAGACGCATATTATCTTACAGAGTATAGATAGCTGAATCCCTACACTTCTATTGTAATCTCACAGGTCTTAGCTTTCTTTTGAGACCAAGATTATGCATATAGCCTTTGTGGTTGTTAAGATATACTCAATCTATTTGGGCATGTAATTTCGGGAAATTGGAATAGGAAAAATGGGCTTAGTTAAAAGACTGTGGTACATAACCTGTCAGTAAAGACAGATTGATCATATCTACTAAATACGTGCTAACTAATGGAAGAACATCTTTAAGCAGCCTAGTTAGAATTGGGTCTAAGAGACAGGATGATGGCATAGATGAAGAAATTGTCGACATTAGTTGAACAAGGTTGACAGGAGAGAAGCAGTCAAAGTACACCTCAGGTTTCACAGCTCCCTCCAAAGCCTCTATGCTTGAAGATCGGTTGGCACCAGCTGAGGGCAGGACGTGATTAATTTTCTCTCGAATAGTTAAACTTGTATCATTAAAGAAGCTCATGAAGTCTTTACTACTGAGGGCTATAGGAATACATGGCTCAATTAAACTGTGGCTCTCTGTTAGCCTGGGTACAGTGCTGACAGAGAGCTGTATACAAAGCTAAGGATAGGAAGGGTTTTTTTTTATTAAATTTTTTTTGAGCAGAGGTAGAAAGGAAGAAGAAGTTAGTGATTGTTAGTTAGGTGTTGACGGTAGAGATGCGTTTTCAAGTGCTTTTTAAAGGTGGCTACAGATTCTGCTGATGTTGTAGAAGCAGGCAGATCATTCCACCAATGTGGAACAATCCAGAGAAGGTGCGAGAGAGTGATTTTATTACTTTTTTGCATGGTACCACCAGACGTCGTTCGTTTGCAGAGCGCAGGGACCTGGCAAGAGCATAGGTCTATATGAACAAACAAAACATGTTGGTGCAGAACCAGTGGTGCTCTTGTAAGCCAAGAGCATCGCTTTTTACTTTATGCGGGCGACAACAGGGAGCCAGTGTAACCTAATGAAGAGAGGGGTTACGTGCGCTCTCTTCGGTTCATTGAAGACCACTCTTGCTGCCGCGTTCTGGATCATCTGCAGAGTCCAGCCAGCAGTGCATTGCAATAGTCCAGTTTGGACAGGACAAGAGCCTGGACTAGGACTTGTGTAGACTGCTTCAATAGGAAAGGTCTGATTTTCCTGATGTTGTAGAGGATGAATCTCCAGGACCGGGTGGTGCTGGCGACATGGCTTTTGAAGTTTAGTTGATTTTCAATTACCACCCCCAAGTTTCTGACCGTGTTGGATGGAGTAACGGTCGTTGAGCCTAGTTGAATGGAGAGGTCATGGTGAATCTTTAGGTTTAGGTCACAAGCAGTTCCGTTTTGTCCAGGTTCAGCTGCAGGTGATGGTCCTTCGTCCAAAGCGCGATGTCACTCAGGCATGCCACTCTTCCACTGGCCAGGCGATATCGAGCCTAGCCACTGCATGGGAAACCACCTCCAGCAGCTCCTCGTACTGCGGTGACTGGGCTGACGAGCCACCCACATCACCGCCCTCCGCTCTGAGCACATCCAGCTCCTCGGAACTAGAGTCTCCGTCAGCGGGCTCCACTTCCAGGGCAGAAGAGGCCGCGGACTCAGCACAGGCTTCCAGATCCCGAAAGTGGGAGAAAGAACCCGCGGATGAAGGCAAAGAAAGAGCCGATGCTGCCTCGCCCTCATCCCCAAGGTCCATCTGCGAGTCCCACGAGTGCAGACGCCGGGAGGCCTCAGCAGCTGCTGGTCCTTTACCGTGTGGGGTGCAGAGCTGGCTGCCTTTCTCAAAAAGCGCCAGCCGAGAGAGGAGCTTCCTAACTGGGAGATGCTCACAATGCACACAGCTAGCCTCCTCGAGGGCTGCTAGCACATGCTCTCTTCCCGAGCAGCTAACACACAACTTGTGTGTATCGCCATCGGGAATATAGCATGGGCAGGGATACATGCACGAAACCGCTTCACACTCGCCATGTCTCAGAGACCCAGAGCGCTTGCTGAAGATCAAAAGACTGATGACAACAGTGAAGCCGGCTCCCTTTGTAACCTTCGGTTCCGCCGGCATGCGTCACATGTTGACGTTACCCTAATCAAGATTGGTCTAATTGATACAGAGATTTAGAGTCGGTCACACTGAGGGTGTTCCCCATAGCGTCAGCTGACACAGCGTTGAAGTTCCCTTGAAAGGGAACCACATGCTCCCTTTAATTTTATAATGGACATTTGTGTTGTGATACCTAAACTAACTATTCGTCAACAGGGAAATAACAGCGTCTTGTGTGTGAGACTGGTCACTCAAGAGGGCTCCAGCCAGCTCAACGCGGGGTCTGTGACTGTGCCTGGCCAGCTGGCTTGCTAGCAGCCCCTGCAGGCGCTAGCTTGCTGTCGTGGCAGTTTGTTGAGTTTCTCTCTACTGCTTTGGTGCCAACATAAAGCTGCCAGGGCCGAGTCGCTCTCCGCCGGGGCCTCTAGGTCTTAGTGCCTGTTGGAATCATAGCTTGGCTAGCATTAGCATTTAGCAGACACCTGGAATGGTATAGCCAATCGGAGGCAGAGAAGGGGCGAGGCTAAAACATCTCGAATTAAAACATCATTTTGCTCTATATAGTTCCCTCAGAAATTACAACAATGAAAATGGCATGTTCACTTCTCTTTGCTCACTGTCCCACAACGTAATGCGTAATTTACTGCTGTGACTCTAAACCAAAATGCCGATGATTAGTAATTGTCCAAAATCTCAATTTACTGCTCACTATACAGTGGTTTAAACTATCGAGTGTCTGTTACATAGGGAGTAGTGAATGAGAGAGTGATTTCAGCGACTCTTCAGCCATGCTAGCAGCTCTGTGAGGCTCTACTTAGACACAGCAGGGATTTGCTTTGCTATGAGCAGTTATTAAGTAATTAAGTAAACTTTTCACAAACATAAGTCACAAAGTGCTTTAAAAAAACATTAGCATGCAAGAAAGAAATAGCTAAGATCAACACCCAATCCACATGTCGAAAAGTACAACTTAAAACACAGTACATAATAAAACTACAAAATAGATAAACATTATGTAGTAAAATATACTGTAGATATACCGTATGTCGTTAAAACACACAATAACTACATAAAATGCAGGCCTGGTCCATACAGGGTACCCAAACGCCTGTCTAAACAGGTAGGTCTTTAGGTGCCCTAAAAGAGTCTACAGAAGCAGCAGATTGTAGGTGGGCAGGCAGAGCATCCATAGTTTAGGTGCTAAGGCCTCAAAATCTCAATCACCATGGGTCTTAAAGGCGAATGAATAGGACAGACAGTGCATGCGATAGCGTTATAAGCACCATCTGTAGAACCAGTTTATTTGAATTCATCATGCTTGAAGCAGTATGAGCACACTACAACTCATTATAAAACTCCGTGTAATTGGTTTTCAAAGAAATAGTTCCCAAACCACTCCATGATCTTATATACAGCATTTAGAACCACTCATCTTAGATTGAAATGGTAATCACCAAACATATGATGCATGTTATATTGGAAGCATTTCATTTTCAGCCTCACAGAACAACACTGGTGTTTGTTAGGAAGATTAATTTCTCCAGACATTCAATGAGAAGCACTTCTTTTACCAATACAGCCTGATTGTACAGAGATTCCTGCAGATTATTTATATTTATGTATGTATCTAGGTTTTCAGGTAATGTCACAATGACACTGACATTCTCAGACTTTTTCTTCTTTTCTTTTCGGCTGTTCCCTTTCAGGGATCGCCACAGCGAATCATGCGCCTCCATCTAACCCTGTCCTCTGCATCCTCTTCACTCACACCAATTAACTTCATGTCCTCTCTCACTACATCCATAAATCTCCTGTTTGGTCTTCCTCTAGACCTCCTGCTTGGCAGCTCCAACCTCAGCATCCTTCTACCAATATATTCACAGTCTCTCCTCTGAACATGTCCAAACCACCTCAATCTGGCCTCTCTGGCTTTATCTCCGAAACATCTAACATGAGCTGTCCCTCTCATGTACTCATTCCTGATCCTGTCCGTCCTCGTCACTCCCAAAGAGAACCTCAACATCTTAAGCTCTGCCACATCCAGCTCTGCCTCTTGTCTTTTCTTCAGTGCCACTGTCTCTAAGCTGTACAACATCGCTGGTCTCACCACCGTCTTGAACACCTTTCCTTTCATTCTTTCTGATACTCTTTTATCACACAACACACCTGACACTTTTCTCCACCCGTTCCAACCTGCTTGCACTCGCCTCTTCACCTCTTTTCCACAGTCTCCATTGCTCTGAACCGTTGACCCTTAAAGTCCTGCACCTTCTTCACCTCTGCTCCCTGTAACCTCACCGTTCCACCTGGGTCCCTCTCATTGACACACATGTATTCTGTCTTACTGCGGCTAAGCTTCATTCCTCTGTTTTCCAGATCAGACCTCCATCTCTCTAGATTTCCCTCCACCTGCTCCCTGCTCACACTACAAATCACAATGTCATCCGCAAACATCATAGTCCATGGACATTCTGGTCTAACCTTATCTGTCAGCCTGTCCATCACCAGAGCAAACAAGAGAGGGCTCAGAGCCGATCCTTGATGCAGACCCACCTCCACCTTGAACTCCTCTGTCACCCCTACAGCACACCTCACCACGTTCTTAACGCTCTCATACAAGTCCTGCACCACTCTAACATACTTCTCTGCCACTCCAGATTTCCTCATACAATACCACAGCTCCTCTCTCGGCACCCTATCATACGCTTTCTCTAAATCTACAAAGACACAATGCAACTCCCTATGACCTTCTCTGCACTTCTCCATCAGCATCCTCAAAGCAAATATTGCATCTGTTGTACTCTTTCTAGGCATGAAGCCATATTGCTGCTCACAAATGCTTACCTCTGCCCTTAGCCTTGCTGCCGCTACTCTTTCCCACAACTTCATTGTATGACTCATCAGCTGTATTCCTCTGTAGTTGCCACAGCTCTGCACATCTCCCTTGTTCTTGAAAATTGGCACCAGTACACTTCTCCTCCATTCCTCGGGCATCCTCTCACTCTCCAAGATCTTGTTAAACAAACTAGTCAGAAACTCTACTGCCACCACTCCTAGACACTTCCATACCTCCACAGGAATGTCCTCAGGAACAACTGCCTTTCCACTCTTCATCCTCTTCAATGTCCTCCTCACTTCACTCTTGCTAATCTTTGCTACTTCCTGCTCCACACCAGTCACCTCTTCTACTCTTTGTTCCCTTTCATTTTCCTCATTCCTCAACTCTTCAAAGTACTCCTTCCATCTTCCCATCACACTCCTGGCACCTGTCAATACATTTCCATCCTTATCTTTAATCACCCTAACCTGCTGCACATCCTTCCCATCTCTATCTCTTTGTCTGGCCAACCTGTACAAATCCACCTCTCCCTCTTTAGTGTCCAACCTAGCATACAAGTCCTTATATGCTCTTTGTTTGGTCTTTGCCACCTTTACCTTCACCTTACACTGCATCTCCTTGTACTCCTCTCTTCAGTACTCTGTGTCCCACTTTTTCTTTGCTAACCTCTTTCTCTGTATACACACCTGAACTTCCTCATTCTACCACCAAGTCTCCTTGTCCACTTTCCTCTTTCCAGATGACACACCGAGTACCCACCTACCTGTCTCCCTGATCACATTAGCTCTAGTGGTCCAGTCATCTGGGACCACTTCCTGACCACCCAGAGTCTCAGCTCCTCCCTGAAAACTACACGACATTTCCTTTATCAGACAATGACTGATATAATGTCAAATCAGACATTATATTCAAGGTACCTGATATCAGAACTTCACTGCCCCCCTCTGGTTGCTGTTACAACAGCATTAGAGCAGGACTTGAAATAACCCTACTTCCTCCATGTGTGATCATTCATACAGTTGAAAGTGATGTCTGGAGTTCACACATTCTCATTTGGGATAAATTTAAGAGAGTTGACACTTCACTTATTCATACTAGTGCAGTGCCAGTTCAAAGTGTGCCTGTTTGGAACGGGCTGATGGCTTGACCTCTGCTATTGCTGCTTCAACACATAGGAAAATGAATACTGTTGTGGTGTGAATGAGTATTTACACCAACAACATGAAAGAAAGTAATATCCCATTATACACAGTTGTATTGTAATAGTGAATATGTAGTCAATTCAAGTATAATGAAGGCTGCATTTAAAAATAATAATACAGGTCCTCAGCAATAGACCCACCAAGTGTGAACTCGATTGGGTGAAAGGTTCTCGAGATTTGTAAAGGACAGACAAAGATACATACAGCGATTCCTTCCTTTATAATTAGATGTACTGGTTGTGGTAGGGTGTGTGCAGAAACTTGTTTTTGCTATGTTTTCAGAGGTACATTTATTTGTTGTGAGAGGTATAATTACCTGCAGGTGATGCCACTCCTCTCAGCTTAACTTCCTTCTTGGAGAGAAGTGTTGTGTTATATAAAATCAAAGATACTGTTTATACTACCCACTCACTTTTTCCCCCTCTTTAGTAGAAAGTAATTCAAGTGAACTCTTCACAGTGACGTCGTTGAGAAACTAGGCAAGTCCAGTCTAGTTTGGTTTATTTATACAGCTAAAAACCACACATTTGTCTTCTAAGGCTTTACACAACATACAACACCTCAGTTCAGATAAGGAAGAACTCCATAACAAAAACTTTATCAGGGAAGAAAATGGAGAGATCTGAGGAAGAGCAACAGAGAACCGAAGGCATTTAAAGGCAGACATATATTACTATAGGTGTTTCGTGAACAGAGTAAAGAGAAGTAGCAGTAGTAGAATCACAC
The DNA here is from genome assembly GCA_011952105.1 of Coreoperca whiteheadi. NCBI lineage: Eukaryota > Metazoa > Chordata > Actinopteri > Centrarchiformes > Sinipercidae > Coreoperca > Coreoperca whiteheadi. The sequence goes on from WNGW01000037.1 coordinate 66,468, forward strand.
TGTAAAGAGACTTTCTTTGATTATTTCATGGATCTTGTTCACAGTTGCTCAATGTTTGTATGAAACACACCAAACTTTAATCGGTAGAATCCAATACCTTTTCTGCGGCAACTAAACATTCACCAATAATCAGTCAGTAGGAAACAAGCCAGATGAGATTCAATGCGATCCACATCCATAAATTCAGGGCCACATGCCTCATACCCTTCACAGAGACCTGGCTTATAGTTGAGGACCTGATGACCAGCGGCTTTGGTTCTGAAAGTTATAAATGAAAATGTTAAGATGGTATTTATAGGTTAACTTTTTCTATAGATCTTAGCCTAAAGTAGAAAAAGAAAAGATAATTTTATGTGCTGGTTTTCTTTGGAGATTTTTTTAAGACAAATGTTCCATTTGTCTTAATGGAACATTCACTGAGAAACTTTAGTCTTGTGAAAACAATTATCAGCACATTGAATAGTTGTAATGCCCCTTTTCTGAGGTGTCATTTATTTGTGATCTCTGAGAAGGAACTGCACAGGTATTGTGAGGCCAAGGCTGTAAAGTGAAGCAAAATAAAAAAACATGGCTAATCAAATCCCTCCGTGAACCTCCACCTTACTGTGGTAGAGGGGTTTGAGTGCCTGTATTACCCTAGGAGCTATGTTGTTTGCCCCCTGCCCCTGGTAGGTTCTCCAAGGAAAACAGGTCCTAGGTGATGGGTTAGACAAAGAGCGGTTCAAATCCCTCTTATGATGAGCACTAGAACAAGGACTGTGACGTCGCCCGGAATGGCGCAACTGGGGCTCCACCCTGGAGCCAGGCCCAGGGTTGGGTCTCGCATGTAAGCACCTGGTGGCTGGGTCTTGCCCCACAGGGCCCGGCCGGACTCAACCCAAAGGAGCAACATAGGGCCGATCTCCTGTTGGCCCACCACCTGCAGGAGGAAATGTAAGGGGCTGGTGCATTGTGGATTGGGTGGCAGTCGAAGGCGGGGACCTCGGCGAACCAAGCCCTGGACACGGAATCTGGCTCTAGGGACATGGAATGCCACCTCGCTGGTGCAGGAGGTTGAAAGATACCGACTAAAGATAGTCGGGCTCACCTCCACGCACAGCTTGGGCTCTGGAACCCAACTCCTCGAGAGAGGCTGGACTCTCTACTACTCTGTAGATGCCTGTGGTGAGAAGTGGTGGGCTGTTGTGGGCTTGCTTATAGCCCCCCAGCTTAGCTGCCATGTGTTGGTGAACCAGAGGGTCGATTCCCTGCGCCTTCGGGTCGGGGATAGGTCTCTCACTGTTATTTGCGCTTACGGGCAAAATGGCAGTGTAGAGTACTCAACCTTCCTGGGTCTCTGGGAGGGGTGCTGGAAAGTTCTCCGACCGGGGCCTCCATTGTTCTACTGGGGGACTTCAATGCTCACGTGGGCAACAACAGTGACACCTGGAGGGGCGTGATTGGGAGGAATGGCCCCCCCGACCTAATCCCGAGTGGCATTCTGTTATTGGACTTCTGTGCTAGTCACAGTTTGTCAATAATAAACACCATGTTCAAGCATAAGGGTGTCCATCAGTGCACATGGCACCAGGACACCCTAGGCCAATGATCGACTTTGTAGTTGTTTCATCTGAATTCCGCCCAAATGTCTCGGACACTCTGGTAAAGAGAGGGGCGGAGCTATCAACTGATCACCACCTGGTGGTGAGTTGAATCCAATGGCAGGGAAAGAAGATGGTCATGGCAGACCCAAACGTACTGCGAGGGTCTGCTGGAAATGTTTGGCACAGTCTCCAGTCAGAGAGATCTCCAACTCCTACCTCCGGCAGAGCTTCAACCAGATCCCGTGGGAGGCTGGAGACATTGAGTCCGAGTGGACCATGTTCTCCACCTCCATTGTTCATGCGGCTGCTCGGAGCTGTGGCCATAAGGTATCCGGTGCCTGTAGTGACGGCAAGCCCCAAACTCAGTGGTGGACTCTGGAAGTAAGGGATGCCGTCAAGCTGGAGAAGGAGTCCTATCGAGCCTGGTTGGCTCAAGGGACTCCGGAGGCAGCTGATAGGTACTGGAAGGCCAAGCGAGCTTCAACCCAGGTCTAAGGAGGAGTTTGGTGAGGCCATGGAGAAGAACTATTGGTCGCCCTCAAAGAAATTCTGGCAAACAGTATCAGAAGGGGGAAGCAGTGCCGTGCACACACTGTTTACAGTGGGTGGGAATTTGCTGACTTCGACTGGGGACATCCTCAAACGGTGAATGCAGTACTTTGAGGATCTCCTCAACCCCACCGACACATCTTCCACTGAGAAAGCAGAGGCCAATAACTTTATGGACTCGTCGATCCCCCGGGCTGAGGTCCCCAAGGCAGTTGAGAAGCTCCTCAGTGGCAAGGCACCGAGGGTGGATGAGATCTGCCCTGAGTACATCGAGTCTCTGGAAGTTGTGGGGCTGTCTTGCAACATCACGTGGTGGCTGGGGACAGTGCCTCTGGACCTGCAGACCGGGGTGGTGGTCCCTCTGTTTAAGAAGGCGGACAGGAGGGTGTGTTCTAACTACAGGGGGATCACACTCCTAAAAGCGTCTGCTAAATGACTGAATGTAAATGTATATAGGAGCTGCCCATCAGTACAAATAAAACAACAATTCATGCACCCCGAAGGGACAGCCCTCTGGAGCAATTTGGGGTTCAGTGTCTTGCTCAAGGATACATCGACACCTAGGTCGGAGGAAACCTTTTGATTGGTGAACAACCCGCCCCAGTCCAGTGGTGGACAGTATTCAGAGCAATATCATACTGTAGAAATACTCTGTTACAAGTAAAAGTCCTGCATTCAAAATTCTACTTAAGTAAAAGTACAGAAGTATTAGCAACAAAATTGATGGCATGTATTACGTAATGTTCCCACAGATGTTGGAGTTGTTATACTTTAAAACTCAGCCACTGCCTACATGCCTGACATCTGGTATCTAGTGGAAAAAAACATTCCTGAATTGTGCGTTGCAGTCTCAGCAAACTGTCGGTCTCAAAGGAAAGCCAACGCCCAGTGATCAGACACAATCGAAACTTTCCCACGTGTGACGTAAAGCTGCTGTACACCATCAGCCTGTGGCACAGGTTGGTGATGACAGGTGTAGCTTTTGAAGACTGTGATACCTGTAGTACAACATATTCCCTGAGTTCCCTATGGCTTTAACTCTGACAGCCCCTGTGCTTTCCTAAAACAAGACAAGTATGACAAGTTTTTGGATTAAAAACATAATTTACTGCATCAGATTTCAATGACTAAAATTACTTGGTTCAGTTTAAGACAAATAGCACTAACCCCCACCCCCCTCCCCTGTTACACTATAAGAAAAGGCTGTTTCTATTTCTCATAACAGCCAAGTGACTTCTGACAGCATATTTTCTATTCAGACTTTTCTAGTTACAACTTGAGGTAGGTAGCCATATGAGAAAATCCAGCCCTAAACGTGTAAAAGAACTACTTTCTGCTCTAATTTTTCCTTTTCCTTCAGTTATCAGTGATGTTGCTAAAGTTTATTTGAAAAGTGTGTTTAAAAGCTCCCCAGTATTCTGTGAACAGTGTGGTCTTTCTATGACTGACCTGAGCTCTCACCTTACAGTACCACAGGTTTCCCATTGCTAAAGGGTCATGTTCCAGTCAGGTGAAAACCTGAGAGAAGGAGGGAGGAGCGGAGGCTGAGCAGAGACAAAGAAGAAGGAAAGCCTCTCTTTCTCTCTCTCTCATTTCCTTGTTATCCCCCCACACACACTTAATACTGTTACAGACAAGCCATTTAGCTTCACATGGAGTGTCCTGGCATGACTGGATGAATTATTGAGAAACACTGTATGTTACTCTATCGCCTAAGATATCTCCTTCATTCAGACATCAACATGAGTCATTGCTTCACTTGTGTGGTAAACATACATCACCACTTTAAAATTCTCCTTGCATTTTTAAAACTGTATTAATACACAAACAACATACATACTGACATAAAAAATACAACGTGCTATACAAAATATCACCCACCCTCCCAATACCACTCCACCTCCAACAGAAACTAAATCTGTATGAAAATCTATATGAACATAGAGAGTAACTTACTCACAATCACTGTACTGTCAGTTGATTTTGGTTCCAGCCTGTAGTGTTCTTTGCAATGGCAGGTTGTTTTCTTTTTCCAGAAGAATTCAGTAATTCTGCCCTCTAGATAAAAAAAAATCTGTGAAATTTCTGTGATCAAGTACAAGTTCACTCCACTTTTATATACGTATATACTTTAATTTACTAAAGTAAATGATTTCAATACAACTTACAACAATGGACAACATTAAAATCCCCTGACTGTGCAATAACTGTGCTCAAGCATAAACAAAAAACCACACACAGGGAGAATATGAATTAAACTTACACCTCATAACATTTAAATTTACATTTAGTCATTTAGCCGACGCTTTTATCCAAAGCGACCAATGTGGAACGGATCCAGAGAAGGTGCACGAGTGATTTTTTTCCTTTTTGGCATGGTACCACCAGACGTTGTTCGTTTGCAGAGCGCAGGGATCTGGCAGGAACATTGGTCTGTATTAGCGAGTGAAGATATGATGATGCAGAACCAGTTGTGGTCTTGTAGGCCAAGTGCATCGCTTTGAACTTGATGCAAATGTCAACAGGGAGCCAGTGTAACCTAATATAGTGAGCCTACTATGCACTCTCTTCGGTTCATTAAAAACCACTCTTGCCGCCGTGTTCTGGATTATCTGCACAGGTTTGGTTGTGCTAGCAGGGAGCCCAGCCAATAGCGCATTGCAATTGTCCAGTTTGGACAAGACAAGAGCCTGGACTAGGACTTGTGTAGACTGCTCAGATAGGAAAGGTCTGATTTTCCTGATGTTGTAGAGGATGAACCTACAGGACCGGGTGGTGCTGGCGACATGACTTTTGAAGTTCATCAATTACCAAACTAGATTTCTGGCCATGCTGGACATTGTAACAATTGATGAGCCTAGCTGAATGGAGAGGTTGTGGTGAATCTTTGGGTTGAGCAGAGACAGTTGAATTATCAGGTTGAAATGACAAGTGGAGTTGTGTGTCATCCACACAGCAGTGATAGGAAAAGCCATGCTTCTGAGTGACCGAGCCGAGGGATGTCATGTAAATAGAAAAAATTTGCGGTCCAAGCTCTGAGCCCTCCGACACCCCTGTATTGATTCACGATTTGAATCGTACCTCTTGGGTAGGGCATTCAGACTATCCTGGAGAGATGAGGTCTCTGAGTCCTTACATCTCAATATGTCTGGTGGTACCATGCAAAAAAAGGAAAAAAATCACTCTTGCGCACCTTCTCTGAAGCCATTCCACATTGGTGGAATTATCTGCCTGCTCCTACAAAATCAGCAAATTATGTAGCCACCTTTAAAAAGCACCTGAAAACGCATCTCTTCCATCAAAACTGAAGTGAACTGACAATCACTAACCTTTACTTCCTTTCTATTTCTTCTCTTAAAAACAATAACAAAAAAAATTCCTATTCTTAGCTTTGTATACTGTGCTGGGCTTTAACAGACTAGTTTTTGGTGCACTTACACATTGTGTTACCTTGTGTTGTTATAATTGCTTCCATTCTCTTCCTCATATGTAAGTTGCTTTGGATAAAAGCTAAATGACTATATGGAAATGGAAATTGAAGCAGAAGATCGGATGAGAAAGGGCAAGCTGATTGGTTTTGCTTTGTTTGAGGTTTCAGGGTGCATGGGGATTGGATGAAAATGTAATAGAGGCTTGTGTGCCGAGAAGGGTCATAGGTCGGTGAGGAGGTGGTGAATTCAGGTGAATTCCATGTGGACCGCATGGTGGAGCTGTCGGGGAAAACAAGGGGAGGCGGAATCTGCTTCTACATAAACGAAGGTTGGTGTGCAGATGTCACAGCACTAAGCAAATCATGAAGCCTTCATCAAGAGACTATTTTTATTAACTGTAAACCGTTTTACTCACCGCGGGAGTTCTCCTTGTTTATACTGGTCGTTGTGTTTACATCCTACCTCAGGCCTGTGTTAGTGAGGCATTACAACACCTGTCTGACCAATAACTAACGTGGATAAAAAACATCCTGACTCCCTGCTTATTGTTCTTGGGGACATGAACTGCCAAAATATAGACAGCACATTAAGTGTCCCAAGGAGATGGCTTACAGATGAGGGGACAGAGTCCTGTATAACTAGGCCAGAAACATATTAACAAAAGAGATCGAGGTAGCCAAGAGGAGATACACTGAGAAGCTGGAAAATAAGTTCTCATCCAACAACCCTGTGTTAGTGTGGAGAGGCCTGAAGAAGAAAACCATCTACAAGAAACCATCCCCCCACACTGTGGAGACTCACCAACTGGCTGACCACCTCAACATGTTTTACCGTAGGGTCTGATAAGCTGACATTCACACCCCTTATCCGCTCCGACACCAATCAACCTCCTACACCCCCTGCCAGGCCCTGCTAGAGGATGGGCCTTCTTGCTTATGCCCCAGGTGGCATGTTGGCTGGTGGGAAGGCTGGCAGTTTGGGGATGATTGTTGTTGTCGGTAGCTGGATGTGACTGGATGTTGCACACCAGGGGAACGCATGCTGCGAACACGCGCCAGTATAGCTCTGGCTCAAGGGTGCCCCAGTAGGTGCCCTGGTTAAATTGCTGTCTTTGGTCTGCAGCCTAGGATACAAAAGGGATGTGGTATGTGAACCAAATCCAAGATTTTCAAAAGGTTGTCGTCCAGCTCAGCCCTGCAGTCAGGGAAGGTGGAAAAAAAAGGTGTCACAATAAAGGGAGAAAGCAAAGGTGAATTCCACTGCACTGGAGTTCTCTGGAGCGTGATGGAAAGGGGTGTCTGAGCTGGTGTTGAGAGCTCCCCAGGACTAGCGGTGGTGCAAATGGATGGTTGAAAAAGCCAAGTGAGGTCAATATAATTACCCGACAGAATTTGCTGCCTGAGGGAAGGTGAAATGGGGGAAGGTCAGGTGGCCAAAAGTGGGCAGATGGGGGGAACAGTGGAGGGCAAAGTGAAATAGCTAATGGTCATAGGATTAATGATGGGTGGAGCAAAAAGAACAATGAGGGTGGTTGCTGTAAGAAATGCAGTGGGATGTAGGGAGAGGGATATGGGCAGTTTAGGGAGGAAGGGGAACAATGATAGGACAGGAGGAAATAGAGTGAGTCCAGAATAGTGAGCGCCATGGCTTGTTGATGCTTTGGTGGTATGGACTGCAGCATTAGTGGTGGTTCCTGCAAGGGAAAAGGAAGAAGGAGCTGCTGGAGTTGGCAGGGCCAAAGAAGCTATGTTAGCTGCAGCTGAAGGAAGGGAAGAAGAAAGGATGCTGGGATGGAGGGATGCACGTGTGGGAATAGGGTGTGAAGCCCACTGGGACAGGGATGAAAGAAAATGAGAAAACACAGGGGGAGCAGGCACATGCGGTGATTCGACTTTGTCCTTAATGAGGGCTGGCTTGAAGCAAACCTCACGGACTGCCTTTTTTCACCTACGTAACATTGCAAAAATCAGGCACTTCCTGTCTCGAAATGATGCAGAAAAATTAATCCATGCATTTGTTACTTCAAGGCTGGATTACTGCAATTCCATATTATCAGGCAGCCCGAAAAAGTCCCTTAAGATTCTCCAGTTGATTCAGAACGCTGCAGCACGTGTACTGACAGGAACTAGGAAAAGAGATCATATTTCTCCAATATTATCTTCTCTGCACTGGCTCCCTGTGAAATCCAGAATAGAATTTAAAATCCTTCTCCTCACCTCCAAAGCTCTTAATGGTCAGGCACCGTCGTATCTTACAGAGCTCATAGTACCTTATTACCCCACTAGAACACTGCGCTCTCAGAATGCAGGGTTACTTGTGGTTCCTAGAGTCTGCAAAAGTAGAACGGGAGCCAGAGCCTTCAGCTATCAAGCTGAGCTATCACGGGTTTTTTGGGTAGTTTTTCCTTGTTCGAATCGCGGGTCTAAGGACAGAGGATGTCGTATGTTACAGATTGTGAAGCCCTTTGAGGCAAATGTGATTTGTGATATTGGGCTATATAAATAAAATTGAATTGAATTGAACTGTGTGGTTTGCTGCGTCGCTTTAGGTTGCACCTTGACGTCATCAGCATCAAATACTTAAGAGTCCGAGTGGCTAAGAGTCAGCTTGCAGTCCATGGTGTGTAAATTAAGCTAAGGATTATTTGCTAAGTTTGAGTAAGTAATGTTGTGTCTGAGCTGAGACAAAGGGTCGTGAGAACCGAGACAAATGGGAGAGAAAGGGGTTAGATGCATTTTACATTTACGTTTTTAGTCATTCAGCAGACGCTTTTATCCAAAGCGACTTACATACGAGAACATTCACAAACCGAAGGCCCAGCTTTGGGAGCATTTTTGGGGTTCAGTATCTTGCTCAAGGATGCTTCGACACATGGCTGGGGGATCGAACCGCCGACCTTCCGATTGGCAGGCAACCGTTCTGCCACCAAGCCACAGCCTCCATTTATATAGGCATTTATATTTATATAGAATTGATAAAACCAACCACGTTTATAACAGTTAACTTTTGCGTCTCTGTAAGTAATATTATAAAGAGTAGGGTCAAAGTGCAATGAGATAACTTATGTTATGAATCGGTGCTATATAAATGAAAATGAATTGAATTTAAAATCGAATTAATATTTTTCATTTAATTCATCATTATGATATGATATCTTATTCCAAATAATTCTGATGTCAAACGCTGTAAAAAGATATTTAAAAAAATACTTAAGATATCTCAAATTCAAGAGGCCTTTTTATTTAGAACCAGAGAGAGAATATTCCAATAAATACTTAAAAAGGGGCTTATATTTGCTTACAACTACACTGTGATGTGTTCCAGAACATTTATTAAGTGTTTATATACTGCTTATAAATGCTACAGATGGGGGTTAAAGTGTTACCAGGAGGATTATGATGTCTAATGAATTCTACATGTTTTTATGAGAAACCACGTGACTGACAAGATTAACATGATATGCAGGGTGTGTCACTCTGCAACGTTTCTCAGTAAACATTACTGGACATGTTATTTATGCTGTCTGTTTTTTCTCTGTGTGTGTGTGTGTGGCTGCTCATGCTTTTCAGCAGTTTGGCAGTAGACAGTTTCCGGTAGAACCGGTTTTCACCCTGAGAACACTGAATAGAATCTTTCTATGCCTGTAGTCAACAGGGCTGAGAGACACATCTTCTATATCTCATTTTCAACAGATGTCACATGTTGACTAAAGAAGTCAACGTGGCTGCACATTTGTGGGTTCATCAATACAGCAAGCTGCAGCAATATTCAAAGTGAATGCAATGATTATCATACATTAATTTGGGGGTATTTGGGCTATCTACAAGAAATGTGTGTGACAGTGTAAAAATTTACTCGCACAATTTGGTGAAGATATTTACCACCTTCACTTTTGCTGTGTTGAATCTCATATCATGTTACATAACATTTGTTATTGAGTTTTTAATTCTTTGGTTTATTGTTTCATGTAATAATCTAATAAGATGGGGAGGAGGTCAGCAGCTGTTTAACATTATTTGTTTCCATCATTTTTCTTGTTTATGAAAGGCTTATAGCAGCATAGCTAAGGGATGTTTCAGGACTCACCTGAACCAGCCCTAACTATAAGCTTTATCAAAGAGGAAAGTCTTTAGCCTACTCTTAAATGTGGAGTTGGTGTCTGCCTCTCAAACTGGGATCTGAGTCCACCGGAGAGGAAGCATATTTAAGGTGAATACAATTGTCCAAGAACAGAACATTGTAGAACTCTGTGACTAACTTGTACAGACTGAGATCGATGCAATAGGTTGTTCCAGTCCCTGAAATAGGGTGTGATGGTCAATGGTGTCGAATGTAGCACTAAGATCTAACAAGATAAGTACAGAGACAAGTCCATTATCTCTGAGGCTGCAGCATTATCGACAAGAGGATCAATCTGGGAGGGACCACATGAATATTAGAATCACCTACAACAATTACTTTAGCTGTTTTAAGGACTAAACTCGATAAACTCATATAAAAATTCAGGATAAGGACCAGGAGCGCGGTACACTATAACAAATATGATTGGCTGTGATGTTTTCCAGGTTGGGTGTGAAAGACTTAGAACAAGGCTTTTGAATGAGTTATAATTTAGTTTAGCTTCAGGTTTGATTAATAGGCTTGAGTCGAAGATGGCTGCAACTCCACCTCCTCGGCCGGTGCCTCGAGGAATGTGAGTATTAATATGACTGGGCGGAGTGGATTCATTTAGGCTAACATATTCTTCATGACCCAGCCAGGATTCAGTGAGACAAAAAAGTCTATGTAATAATCTGATACTGGGTTCAGATTGATTGCTTTCCCCATCAAACCCCATTCTAGTGTCTCATCTGTCCTGTTATTGTTGTCATGGTTTTGGGTTATGTTTGATTATTTCCCATTATTATTTGAAACATTCTCCTCTTCTCATGTGTCTTGTAGTTTTGCTTCCTACAATTGATTGCCCTGATTGTGTTCACCTGCTCCTGGTTGTTTCCCCTACTTGAGTGTATATAAATTGGTGTTCTTCCATTGTTCTTTGTTCTTTGCACAGCGTAGTTTAGCTATGCTACCACGTTATGCTACACGGTCATGTTACTGAATTGGAGTATATGGCAACGGTTATCGGCTCCACAGTGGCAAAGCTAACAGTTACCGGCGTGGCCAGTACAAACAGTAACTTCTAACACAAAGAAAAACATGCAGAGAAGCAGAAAATCAAATGCGGTGGGAGATGTAATACGTAACACAAATACCACAAGAACAGCATGGCGGCCATTACTTCCCAAAATAAGCAAATGTTTAGAGAAAATTGTTTGAGAAGTAAAACAGAAACTCTTTGGAAATCTTGTAACATATTTTCCTCTGTATTTCTCAAACACTGCCAAGAACCTGAAGGAGCGACTGGCCAGGCCCGGAAGCACACCTTCAGTTGTTTTTATTTCTGCACCACACAGGCTCTGACCACATTATCATGCCAAATCTCTTTGCATGAACCACATTGCCAATGGCACCAACAGTCCTAAGACAGACTGTGACAGACATCACAAACATTTTAATTTTCTGGCTCTATGACTCACAGACACACCTGCATTTAACTGGAAATAAAACACCACACCCTACCTGTTATGTCGACTAGTTTAGAAAGTCATGCTCACACACATACACATCCCTCCAATGAATAATTTGTTTTGTTCTAATCATACAGTTCCACAGAATTTCTTTCCCCCTCATTTCCCACTGGCACTGAATTATCTCTCTGAATTATTTCCAAAAATAGCAAAATTCTTACATATGATCATAGAAACATGAATCATGTCAAACTTACAGCTTGTAGAAAATTGTAGAAAACCAGTGGGACTTCCTCATGTGGCCGCACTGTCAGAACACGTCACAGGCAGTCAGCACTTGCCCCAAACCTTTCAACACCTTAAGCTCTCTGCTGGTACACCATAATGTGACAGCTGTGTGGAACACTACAGCAGTGAAAGAGCAAGAAGCCTGGACAAGAGTTTGAATGACTTCAGATATCAGCTGTCTGTGTACACCAGACCATCCACTGTCAAGAGTGGTACACTGCTATGCTAACCCAGGCTCATGATAAATTATAAATCTAAGGCTAGCAAGCCCATAATCTAGTGCCTCTCCCTGCGTGGTGTTGTGAAACATGTGACCTCGACTCCCCCGGGTGAATGTAACCTTTCCTATCTAGGGTGTATGTGTGTGTATGGTTGACTCCCTCCCAGAAGCCTGTACTACAAAGCAAGATCAACATACCCCGTTTCTCTGTCCGTCCTCTGGCTTCACTAACCCTCACAACCGCAGTCAGGATAAGTCACTGGTCATCAGTTCCAGAGCTGCAGCTTCTGAACAGGCAAGCCAGGCAACTGCTTGGGGCCCCAGGCCATTAGGGGTCCCCGAGGGCTGACAAACTCCACAGCTTTGTCTCAAAATGTGGCCACCGTAGTGACTGCAAACCCCCTCCCCTTTAAACAAACTTTTTACCATGAAATCTCAGTAGGAAATCTCCCCGAATGGGCCCCATGCCCCATGGAAGTGAAAAAAACAGACAAAAAAGAGGATGAGGAAATACGGAAGCAAGACAGCGCTAAGTGGAGCAGATATGATGCTAAATAACTGTCTGAATATAGATATTTAGTTTAACATTAGCCTCACCTATGGGGAAGACACTTGACTGTTAGCATTAAAATAATGGTGTTTAGTCTTTCACGTTTTCTGTTAGTTAACCTAGCTAGCGGAGTTGGAGACTCAGCCTGGAGTGCAGGTCCAGCTCTGCTGGCCGTGACCCACTCGACTAACTTGTTATCTAGCAGGCTGAAAGGAGGGCGAATAATGAAAGCTATGTCCAAGGAGAACATTTAAAAGCTGAACTTGACAAATAGTGTGAAAGCTTTTTGAATAGAATTTTTAAATATATTAATTGATTAATATGCTGCTATAATAAGTATCATATAGGCTCTTATATCACTTTCTCATCTCTCCTCAGGATCGTTACACAAAGTTTCTGACAGCAGCAAAACAAAACAAGTGATAAGATAAGCCCTCTAAAGATTCTTTATAACAATATATACCCTGTTTTTTAATTATTATTTTTCCTCCCCGCCGGCCTGTCATAAGCAGGCAGATCATTGCTGATACATACCCTAGATTCTTTATAACCATATATACCCTGTTGGCATTATATCAGTTCCTGAAGTTATTTCATTATTTATTTAGTTTTTTTTATTGTTCTTTTATAAGGTTTTCAATAAAATTTATACTAATAGTGTTTATAAAACTACTAATGTGAACATTTTAAATAAAACATATTTAGATTGCATACATTTTTCATCAGTCTCATATTATTTATAACATAATGGTGATAAATGCTGGTTGGAGGGGCCCCCTGGGAATTTTTGCCTAGGGCCTCGCCACTGATGAATTTGGTAAGTCAACCCAGGGTTTCCCAACCCAGCCACAAGCACGTTCACATGAAAGGGCCAGAGTTTGCAGCACATGACCAATCGCAAACATGGACAAGTCTACTGGCAGCAGAGCGAGAGCAAAATTGTACCAGGTTACGTATGTAACCATGGATCCCTGATAGGGAACTTCAACGCTGCGTCAGCTGACACTATGGGGAACGCCTTCAGCGTGACTGCCTCTGAATCTCTGTATCAACTTAGACCAATCTTGATTGGGTTTAACGTCAACACGTGACGTACACCGGCGGAACCGGAAGTATAAGGGGAGCCGTCTTCACTATTACCGTCAGCCTTCTGATCGACTGAAGCAAGCCGCTCTCAGGCATGCAGGAATTAGGGCAGCGAGGCGCAGCATCTAGTTCCCTATCAGGGAACCATGGTTACTTACGTAACCTGGTACATTCCCTTTCAAGGGAACTTCAATGCTGCGTCAACTGACGCTATGGGTAACGCAGTACCAACTCCGCCATGCAGAAGGGATGCCTGTCAGAGTGTGAAGCCAGCAGGGCACACTTCAAGAGAAGAGAGCCACAGATCCCGGATTATTTAAGCGGTCTAGGCTGTAAAATCTCACAAAGGTGTGAGGCGAGGACCATCCCGCAGCATTGCATATATCGGAGATGGGGGTTCCCAACCTCCAAGCTCTGGAGGATGCCATACTCCGTGTGGAGTGAGCTCTTCTCGACAGAGGTGAAGGCAAACCGCGCACCTCGTATGCCGAAACGATAGCCTCAACTATCCACCTGCTTATAGTGTGTTTGGTAGCCGGGCAGCCCTTACGAGGGGGCCCGAAGCATACCAGCAATTGGTCCGAATTGCGCCACTGGGATGTCCTCCGGACATAAACTCCAGGGCTCTGACTGGACAAAGCAGTTGCAGCCTACCTTCCTGTTCCGCCGACTCTAAAGGAGGATGGAACGCCTGCAGGACTACCGGCCGGGCCACCTCAGTGGGTACTTTAGGTACATAACCCGGCCTGGGATGCAGAATGGCTCTAACTGCTCCTGGAACGATCTCCAGGTTAGCAGGAGCCACCGACAGGGACTGCAGATCTCCCACTCTTGAGAGAATTCATGGCCAGCAGAAATGCCATCTTTAAGGCCAGACACCTGTCTGATGCATCGTCCAGTGGCCCGAACGGTGCTGTGGTCAATCCATCCAGCGCCACTGTCAGATCCCACAGAGGGACTCTGACTCGAACCGGAGGCCCATCCTTAAGGTGCCACGAAGGAAACTGGTAACAAAGCGGTGCTTCCCAAGCGAGCAGCCATCCACCAAACTGTGGAATGCTGCGAACGCAGCCACATACACCTTAAGTGTAGCGGGGGAAGAGTCCAGCCAAAAACCGGCTATGGAGGAACTCCAGCACTGAAGCCATCGGGCAGTGAACTGGGTCAAGATGGCGCTCCAGGCACCATTTAGTGAAAATTTTTCACTTGTCCACATGCAGTTTCCTCGTGGTGGGGGCTCTAGAGCGTAAGATGGTTTCAACTACCTCGGTAGAGAGACCGGCAGCTCGGAGGTGGTCCCCCTCAGGGGCCAGACCCACAGCTTTAATTTCTCCGGCTGGGGATGGAATATTTCGCCTTGGCCCTGCGACAGCAGGTCCCTCCTGACGGGAATCCCCCACGGGGGGCCGTCCAGGAGGGCTACCAGGCCCGAGATCCAGATTCTGGCGGGCCAGTATGGGGCCACGAGCAGCAGCTGGGCCCCTGTTCGGCAAACTCTCACTAGAACCCCCGGGAGCAGAGCAATCGGGGAAAAAGCGTACAGCCGTAGCCTCGGCCACGGCTGCGCCATGGCATCCAGCCCCAGGGGCGCTGGATACACAAGGGAGAACCAGAGGGGCAGTGAGCGTTGTCTAAGGACACGAACAGGTCCACTTGGGCTCTGCTGGATCTCCTCCAGATCATCTGCACCGTCTCGGGGTGCAGTCTCCATTCCTAGGGCCTCGGCCCCTACCTCAACAGGATGTCTGCTCCCACATTTAGGTACCCAGGTATGAAAAGTGCTCTGAGAGACCACAACTTCCCCTGGGACCACAAAAAGGATCTGGCGCACCAGTCTGCACAGAGGGCGCAACCTCAGACCGGCTTGTCGATTTAAGTAGGAGACCACCGCTGTGTTGTCGGCTCTCAGCGGACAAGCACGTGGTGGCCCCTGAGGTCTGGAAGAAAGTGCCATAAGGCCAACAAGACCGCTCGCATCTCCAGGCAATTTAAGTTCCATAGATGCGGGGTCAACCACAGACCTCAGGCTGTGCGGCCTTCCAAAACCATCCGGTGCTGGAGGCGTCCGTCGAAAGTGTGCGACGGTGATACACCATTAACAGCACTGGGCCCTGGGTCAGGAACACCCGTTGGCTCCACCTGTCTAAGGCATGCATGCACCTGCGTGTAACCTTCATCAAACGAAAAGGATTGCCCCTCGGGGAAAATCCGGCGTCCCTGAGCCACCACTGCAGCTGCCTCATGTGCAGCAATCCAAGCGGAATCACGGTAGACGCTGCGGCCATGAGGCCTAACAGTCTCTGAAAGTGCAGTTAGATGTCGGGCCTAGCTGCACCCTGAGTACCATAGTCAGGGTTGACTCGACGCGTGCGGGCACAGTTGTGCACGCAACGTGACTGAGTCCCACACTACTCCTAGGAACGTTAATCCTTTGTGTTGGAGTGAGCGTGCTCTTGCTCGTGTTGAGCCTTAACCTCAAGCACCACAAATGCGCAAGTACGACATCTCGATGCCGTACCGCGTGACACGAGACTGGGATAAAATCAACCAGTCGTCCAAAAAAATTGAGGATGCAGATCCCCTGGAGTCTGAGAAGAGCCAGGGCAGAGTCCATACACTCTGTGAAGGTGTGAGGGAAAAGTGCTAGGCTGAAGGGAAGCACCCGATACTGGTAAGCTTTGCCCCCAAAAGCGAACCGCAGGAACTTCCGGTGTCCCGGTATGATAGAGACGTGGAAGTACGCGTCCTTTAGATCGATTGTGACGAACCAGTCCTCTGACTGAATCAGACTCACAATCATAGGGATCGTCAGCATCCAGAACCTAAGTCTCCTCAGAGAATGGTTAAGGTGACGAAGATCTAAAATGGGACGCTCTCTCTCGGGACTATGAATTACCGGCTGTAGAACCCGGTATGCATCCCTCAGGTGGGGTTTAGTTTTATGGCCCCATTGTACAAGAGAGAATGTATTTCTCGCTCCATCACCTATGCTTGTACTTGGTCGACGCCTATTTTCCAAGATTCTTCGGAATCATGGGGGTGTGGACTGGAACCGAAGGTTGTAACCTTGTCGGACAGTGCGCAAGCTCAGTGCAACATGCCAGGTCAAGCTTCTCAAGCGGGCAGAAGAGTCCCTTAGGGGAACCAACCGCTCGAGGCTAGTGCCTGGGGGACCTGGAGTGGCGGCCTCAGTTTCCAGAAGCGCTGCAGCGGCGGGAAATCCCAGAGGATCGGCATGTACATACCTGACCGCCCCCCGAACCTGCAATGTGAGAGCTGCGGTACCCCGAAGCGATAGAACGGCGGGATTTAACCGGAAAGGAACATCTACAGGCCTCAGTAGAGGACGCAACTCTGGCCTGACTGCTGCACAGCCGTGCAGGTCTAAAGGCAGTGGTTGCATGGAACTCGCCATGCCCCGAAGTGCCACCGGCGGCAGGGTTAAGAGGCTGAGCTCCCGAGGGCACAATGGGGGAGCAGCCATGTGCTCAACCCCGACGGGAGGGGCACCCTCTGAGGCCCGACTCACGAGTCAGGGCCTCTTCTGTGAGACCTGCTGGGCGAGACGCAAGGCCCTCAGGTCCGTCTTCTCCCTCTTAGGTCCTCTCCGAGCAGGCTGGAGTGATGAGTGTCCTGCTGCTCCGCTGGCCAGGCGATATTGAGCCTAACCACCATTTTCCTCTCTTGGGAAAATCACCTCCAGCAGCTCCTCATGCTGCAGTGACTGGGCTGATGAGCCACCCACATCACCACCTTCCACGCTCAGGACATCCAGGTCCTCGGAACTGGTTCCTCTCTGCGTGGGCTCCACATCCAGGACGGAAGACGCTGCAGGCTCAGCCTGGCTTCCGGATCCTGAATGTGGGTAGACTGTTTCAACAAATAACAAACAGTCAGTCGACAGCAGAGTGTCTTATCTCTCCTCAGAGAGGGCACTTACCTTGCTCACAGTCACCCCTCAGGGCTGACAGAGCCTGCTCTCCGTGCAGACAGCAGACACAAGTGTGTGGCCTCTGAACACGTCCCCCGTTCCGGTCGGAAGAAGCCGCGATGCGGGCTTCCGGTCCCGAAAACGGGTGGGAATTAGCGGATGAGCCGTGTCGCTCCCATTTCTCACCGCGGGCTGCCACAGCAGCCACGGGACCCACACCAAGCGAAGCGAGCTCCCGAGGAGACGTTCACGCTGCTCGCGGTCAACCTCGAGGGCTGACAGAGCAAGCTCTCAACCTAAAACAGCCAACCAAAACACGTGAGTTGCTGGTGGGGATAATCCACAGGCAGGGAGGACAACAGTGAAGCCAGCTCCCCTTATACTTCCGGTTCCGCCGGCGAACATCACGTGTTGACGTTAAACCCAATCAAGATTGATCTAAGTTGATACAGCGATTCAGAGGCAGTCACGCTGAAGGCGTTCCCCATAGTGTCAGCTGATGCAGCGTTGAAGTTCCCTTGAAAGGGAACTAATATTAGCGAGATACGAGGACGTTATCCAGCTGGCAAAACATCACCACTGTGTGAATGTGTAAATGAATTAATAGAATTAATTAATTAATTACTATATCACTGCCCCATCATTAGGGCTCGACATCTGAATATAATTACATTTATAATAATAATAATAACGTTTATTTGTGTGCCACTTATCAAACCCAGCGTTGGTACTTTACACATAAAGCACAACCATAAAATACAGTGACTAAACAGGCCGGCGGGGAATAAAAGGGGAATATAACTTAAACCCAATGGATGATTCAAAACAAAGGATAAAATAAAAAGACAATGGGTGAATTAAATCTTAGCAGTGCACTTAAGTGCAGCATCAAGAATAAAATATAATGCTACCCAATACGTATAATACAATACAATTCTCAAAGCCTTAATCTTCAGCTGCAGCCCGAGCTTTGTGAAACGGACTGGGGAGCAAATAAAAGTGAAAACTATAAACCTGATTCAAAGTGGTGAGTAGCCTCTCTTTCTGATCTTATAAGCACAAGTACAAGGCTTTAGTGTTTCAACCAGCCTCTGTTGGAAAACTGAACTGATACTGTGTCAAACTAGTGTGAAAGGGTGACTCATAGGCCTACATTCAGCTGTTAACAGTAAAGGTGTGATCCTGCCAAAGGCCTTACCTGTGTCACCTGACACCTGTCATAGTGCTGTGTGAGCCTCCTCTGGATCAGTGTGTGTACTGGACACGCACTGACTTGTCCAACACAAATGTAACTAATTAGCCCACATTACATTACATGAGGCCTGGATTAGTTCAGGTGTTACCTACCTCAGGTAACGTGTTTGTCGCAGCCATAATGTGATGGAACACTGTCCGACAACAAACCGATGTTTCTGAAACATTTCACCGGCAGCTGACAGCCTCAGTGACGGGGTGGGGGTGGGTGGAGCACTCCTCTTTCATAAGCCTCCCCCTCGCCTCTATATGCTCACAGTCCGTCGGGAACTCTTGTCGGCGCCGTCGGGGCTTCATCGGTTCACCTGACAGTTTGTTACATTTATAATAGGACTCTTCTCCGCCGTGATGGGTGTTTCTGGGCCCGGGTTCGCGGTGCTGCTGCTCGTGGTGAGTAGCTACAGAACTGCTTTCCTGTCTGTTAACTGCTGAGCGGCTGCTTAGAACCGGCAGGGTGACTGTTCCTGCTGCCTGAGAGTCTGCTCAGTTTCCATCAAGGTCCAAGTTCACTTGGTTTTAATTATGGGTTTAGTTATGTAGCCAGAAGCTACGTTTCAGCAGAAAAAAAGAGTTCCAGATGAATATGCCAGATCACCTGCCCAAACTTTTGTGTTTAGGTGTGTCATGTTGACCCTAACAAATACCTGGCTGCCATGGCAACACAGGTGTGGGTGCTGTCAGACAGAGCTATGGCATCAGTTCTCATGTAGCCAATGAGAGCAGGTTTACATGAGTAAATCATCAGTCTATAAAGCAGGAATTCCTTTTATGTGACAGATGCAGATCATTTCACGTAATTTGATACCACTTTGACAGACTGTACACAGCTTCTGTGCTTGTGTACATCTGCTTTGTATTAACTCATGATCTTATCATAATTTCTGCAGTGCTCAATGTGTAAATGGATCATAAAAATGCATTCTAAAACATCTTTATAATTTATGATGTCTTCCAATGCCCTACGAAATGAACAAGACCGCGGCAGCACAAGCACACCAAGCAAACTTTTTTTGAACTATTTATTTGTCGTATGAAGATTGATTTTAAGCAGGGGGAAAAAAATCGATTTAAATCGCAAATCGGATTTTTTGTGAAAAAATCGGGGATTTTTTTTTAGGCCATATTGCCCAGCCCTATTGGACTCCATTAAAAACGCGTATTCATGTCCTCTAATGGGCCTTGCTATTGGTTAATCCCATCAATGCCCTGTCACCAATAATGAAGCCTATTTGAGGGCGGCACACATCTATACTGGAGTTAAAACCAGGTAATTCTATTATTACGTCCACATCGTTTACCACAGGGTTTACAATGTGAGCAAGGTGGAATGGGGTTTGAGCAGGCCAGGAAACATGACTTACCTGTTCTATAGAGTCCAAAGAGCAGAATGAGAGGGCTGATGACAAAGACTGCTCAGTGTATCATCATTTTCAACATGTAGAAAGCTATCTTTGACAAGCCAGACTGCCTCTAGCAGCTCTGCTTGCAACTCTTCTCCCCCCCCGTTTGCTGTCCATCACGTGGCGGTTACACTTCACTTCACCCTGCAGCAACAGACACAAGAAAAGGCAACAATCCTTACTGAACAACAGATCAGCCCCAGCCTCGCTCTCAAACCGGCTGGTCAAATTTCAGCCAGGCTGAATTCTGCACGAGCAGCAGGAGGTCAATGCATTATTTCCACGACTGGGGTGCAAAAGATCAGCCCTCTCCTCAGATCTGTACAGGCTGTGCTCGACTGACATCTCGCGGACTATCCCCTGTTTGTTTTGTTCCTGTTAGAATGGGACACCTTACAGATGTAATTCTGCGTTGTA
Source organism: Coreoperca whiteheadi (assembly GCA_011952105.1). Lineage (NCBI taxonomy): Eukaryota > Metazoa > Chordata > Actinopteri > Centrarchiformes > Sinipercidae > Coreoperca > Coreoperca whiteheadi. Next base: position 86,747 of record WNGW01000037.1, read on the forward strand.
CACTAGAAATGATTGGCAGTTCACAATGAAGAGGTGGTGAAAATCTGAAACAGAGATATAACTTGATAGCATATGGCTGTGGCTTTATCCAGCTGAGCCACAGAGAAAGGTCTGTGATTGGCTTGTCACTGCTGCTACCGTCAGTCACTCTTTTTTCAATGTTTTCTTGCTTCCGTGACTTTTGCTATAAGAATATGTTCCTCATGCTGTTTGACAGATATGTATGAGTCCACTATAGGGGAAATCTACCCAGATACTGCTTTGGCCTAATATACACAATACAAACAAAGTAAAGATAAACCGTAATGCAGGACTAATTAGCTGAACTAGGCTAGACATTCAAAGTTTGAGCTCTGAATAAGAAGTAGGTTTGCGTTCAATATCTGTACAATCCGATATTTGAGGGAATGCTGGCCATGTCTGCTTTTACAAAAAGGAAGAGGAAGACGGTCAACCTGAAAATGTTTTTTAAGAATGGATTTCAAACAGGTTACTACCGCGTCGATAGGTTAGGAAGAGGCAAGAACATGAATTTTATTTTCTGAAATCTGTTTTTGCAGTAGAAGAAGCTAATGGAGATGAGAGGGTATGTTTTAGCCCAAACAAAATTACCATGAATCAAATCAAATAATAAACTAGGGCTGCAACTATCGATTATTTCAATAATTGATTAATCTGTCAATTTACTTTTTCGATTAATCGCATAAAAAACCCAAAAAGAATTATTTTCCAATCCTTTTATTCAAAAACAGAACTGACAGTGCAAACAATTTTCAGAAAGTGCACAAACAGGTTGCTCCTTGAACATCCCTGAGCTGTTAAAGTAATAAAAAGCCAAAAACATCCACGTGTCCGCTTCCCACCTGCCAAATACACAGGCTCTTTTTAAATAAAGGGCACAGAGACATGTATGTGTTTGTTTAAAGGGACCTGAGCTGTCAGAACACTCAATCTTTTTCTAGTTTGTGCGTGGTCATGTGACTGCATCGCTACGTCTGATTGGTGAAACAGAGTCATGTGGTAGATGCACTGGCGGCGCCTCTCTGGCAAAAATAAAGCGTAGAATAAATGTAAAAAACCCCTAAAAAGTAAGGAGTGGAGTGTAGCGGAGTGAGAGCAGAGTTTCTTCTTCACAGATCTACTCAGGTACAAGTAACAAGTCTGGTGCAGTAACACTACTCTTAGAAGTACGTTGTTTTTTCCAAAAAGTTACTCAAGTAAGCGTAACGGAGTAACTGTAGCTCGTTACCCCCCCCCCGTGGCTTCTGCATATCTTGCCATTAACACACCTTTTCCATGTGTTCAGTGTGAAATGCTGCCACACCTTGGATGGCTTGGCTCCTTCTGATTTCTCGTTTCAGAACATGCGATGGTCTGTCCGCTACCTCCGCTCTGTTTTTCTTTCTGCGTCGTTCTCAACCGCTTTTTTATACTCCTACGTCTCTGCGTCTTATTGAGTGGCGTAAAAACTGCGCGACACAACGAATCGATAATGAAATTTGTTGCCAACTCTTTTATTAATTGTATTTTATTGATTTTTATCGATTTTTAAATTTTTTTTTTGTTGCAGCCCTACAATATACATTAATCAGACTTAGTGATCCATATTGACTTCACTGTTATGTGTGAAAGAAACTCCTGCACCACTTGCTAACACTTTAGCATAATCCTTAACAGATTTTCTGCTTTCTCATGCAAATATGACTCTTTCATATTCAATGAACGCTCGATAAGTTTAAACCACTTTCGCTGTTTCTTCAGTAGTATTTGTATCAGAGCATAGAAGTCTCAAATCATATTGTCAGCAGCAGAGAATATTTTCAGATCGATTAAAATCACTGATATAAAAAAGAAACAATAAAGGCAGATGCTTGTGGTACACCACATGCTGCGCAGACTGTGTTGGAAGCCTGAACATTTGTTATTTCAAACTTGATTTTGCTCCATCCCACTCATTATGTTAACCATCCTTTGCTGGTATTTATTGATATGCCAACTTTTATTGATATGCAGCTGACTTTACATGTGTGCACCATAGGGGCTTCATTGTGAAGTAATTGCATCTATTGTATTACAGCTGCAGGCTGTTGCCACCTCTGGAGTCAATCTGGTAAGAAAAAGAAGAGAATGGATCCTCCCTCCAAAGCCACTGATGGAAAATGTAGACTATACCCAACAAGAATCTATTGCCAGGGTGAGTCACTGATCTCTAATTTGCTTTCATTCTACCCACTAACTCTGACGGATCAAAACTTGTCCTCTGTGCTGGACTGTAGCCTTGGGTGAGGAGTCATTTGGGACCATGAAAATGTTTTTTATTTGCACCGAAGATACTGGAATCAGAATCAGAATCAGAAATACTTTATTAATCCCCGAGGGGAAACTCTTTGTAACAGCAGCTCACTGTCACGTCAGCGCACACAAGGATGGAAGTACTCAGCAAAAAATATAATACACTATTGTAAACAGCTCAAACACACACTTGTTAGAAAACTGTATTGTTCGAGATAATAATAGAAAATAATTCGTCAGCTACTCCAGTGGATCAAGCAGAAGACTGACTGCATAACAGTTCTCGTAGATAAACAAGATAGCAAATGACCCACACACACATTAAGTTACATGTCCACAAACCTCAGTTCCACTGAGCTTCAGTATGGGTGGTCAAAGTTTCAATAAGAAAATAAAAACCCCATCCGTCACCAGAGGGGGCCACAGGAACATTGAGAGAGGTGACTATCTTACCACGGACAAGCACGGATCTGCAGGGCGCAAATGTTGTTGTTTTTTCTGGTGCCGTGAATTGATCAGGTCTTCTGCTTTGTGTTTCAGATTCGATCGGATTTTGAAGTGGGGGAAAATATTGAATACTCTCTAGAAGGCATTGGTGCAAACCAGAATCCCTTCCACGTGTTTGTAGTTGACCCTAAAACTGGACTAATTCGTGTGACCAAAGTGCTTGACAGGGAGTTCATCGATACGTACAATGTGAGTGCTGCGTGACAGATTCTGTTCTATTCTACCTTCCGAAGTCGATGTCACTTTTCCCTTCATAAGATTTCATATTTAGTTGAGCTATTTTGCAGCCATTTGCTTCACATCAATGCCACAGGCTATTTATGTTTGTAAAGGCTGCTGAGACACATGATGAAGACAGCAACATTTGAGTTTTCTGTTTCAGCTGTCAGGTGTCGCTAAGTACAGGGATGGCGGTGAAGCAGAGAAAAAAATTGACATACGAATCAAGGTTGAAGATCAGAACGACAACCCTCCAGTGTTTGGAGTCATCAAACCCGGGGAGGTGAATGAGCTCAGTCCTGCAGGTTAGTGTTTCTGCTTTTGTGTACAATTCACACAAATCCCCATCCTGAGGTGTGATGGCAAAGTAACCCTACTGTACATGGCATTTAAAAGAAAACATCGGGGTTTTGTATATGCAAGATTATCTATTTTGTTACATCTTTCTACTAAAGCTGCCCTACATTGCCCTCAAAACGGAATCTTAAAACCTGAGTTGCAGACACAAAAAAGTTTCCAGTAAACAATAATTTCATGATATCTACTGATTCCCATATCTTACCTTTAGTACATGATGTTTGCGCCAATCTTGACTTCATCATGGTGGTATCTGAAGCTGTTTCTGGTTTCCTTCTATACAACACATTGATTGGACATGTGATCAATATATCACCATATACCATGTATACAAAACTTTACAGTCATCTTTTTCTTCATATATACTATTTACAAAATCGCATTGTCCTTAGATTATACAAAATCTGCAAGGAAAATATTTCTCACCATAAATTTAACATTTCAATCAACTTTTTACGTTATTCCTTAACAAATCCAGCCAAAAAGGCTTGGTGAATAAAGCATAGTGGGCTATGTTTTAATGTTGATGGACTGCTGCTTGCTGCGTGTGCGCTTTCAAAGTAAGAAATTGCAGTTTTTAAGTGTTGGAATTTACAATGGTTTAAGGGGCACCTAATTGTGTAGCTGCAATCAATTAAATTTGGCTATCAAAATCAAAGATAATCATAAATAACTTAATAAAGTCTTTGAGAGCACCACACTTTTAAGAAGAGAAAAAAATAATCACCAAATAATTGATTCAGTCAAATAAAAGATTAATACACTAAAGATTGATTTGGAACTCAGATTAATAATGGAATTAATAATTAGCATTTATAGCTATATTTACATTAAGCAGACACTTTTGTCCAAAGCGACTTAGATATGAGAACATTGACAAACCGAAGGCGCGGCTTCAGGAGCATTTTTGGGGTTCAGTATTTTGCTCAAGGATACTTCGACACATCACAGGGGGCTCGAACTGCCGACCTTCCAATGGGCAGGCGACCACTCTGCCACCAAGCCATAGCCACCCACAGTTAGCAGGTTGAAAGATTTGGAGTTCAACATAGAAGAGGATGGCAAATTCTTCACGCTTGTGCAACATTAAAGAAACCAGCGTAATTATACACAAGCATTTATTAAAAGCAAAAACACACTATGAAGCCTAATTTTAAATGCACAAATCTACAGAACAAAATGGTAGCTTAGGCCCATGGCGAAAGTCATCACAAAGAAATTTCATTCAAAATGATGGCGAGGCCACGTGATGTTAAACAAAAGAAAACTAATTCAGTATGGCGGCTAAACCAGATATACCGCATGGCATTAGATAAGGAAAGTTCATTCAAAATGGTAGTCATAATAAAAAGTTCAGTTAAAGTCCCACAAATTAACAAATTCTTCTGTGGAGTCCCAGTGGTCCCAACATAAGATTAACATTTCTCCCCAAAGCAATATAGGAAACCTATTTGTTTGGGAAACAGCAGTAGTTTCAAGAATTCTCCACCATAATATGTAATTTAAGTTTAGGTTAGTTACAGCGTTAATCAGAATTATTCAGCGGAACTAACTCTTCGTAGAGTGATATCATTTCAGGGTCCTCATAAGAACACTGATTAATGTTCTCTTGGTGATCAGCCAAGAGTGTCTATAATGGCCAAATTAGCTTTGGAAATGAACCTGAACTCAGTAGCAAGAGGTAAAACAAGGAACAATACATAAAGTGACTGAATGTAAGTTATAGAAAACCAAGGCAACAACCTTAAATTTAAAACATTTATTACTAGCACTACTAACAAAGAAAGACACAATGACTGAATGCAACATTAACTACACATACAATGACACTACAGTGAAGGAATATGAATGCAGAAATAGAGTTTGGCCGGGATGCAACCGATGAATAAAGCAAATGAGAGTAGTGGCCGTCATTGGAAGCAGCTGGTGTAGAAGCGGTGGTAAATTTAGAATCACGTTGTAATAGAGACGTCACTTGAAATTATGAGTTCACCTGGTTAGCAAAGAAGAAGCGTGCTACATGCGTGTCCATGCTGGCAGCTGAGTCGCCACGGTGATGTCAGGACAGGACGCTGTTAGAAGATTAGTTGAAGATTGAAGTTGGTTTGGCAATGCAAAGACAGAATGGGACACCTTGCACAGGTAACAAAGAAAACCCCCTGGGGCATTCCAGTGAGGGTCTTCTTTACATAAAGTTTGTAAGGAAGTTCAGAGAAGCATCTGTCCAATAAGTGAGTGTCCCAGGGTGAGTGATAAGCAGCTGTGCAGTTACGTGTTCAGGAACACATTTTAATCTGGCTGTTCCATCCTTGGTTCTATTTTCAGAAGGAGTTCTTGTTCAACATGTAAAAAAACCTAAAAATGAATTGCTTTTAAAGGTTTGTACAGTATGTAAAAAGCTTTCTGCTTGAACTGATATTCAAGGTATGTAGCAGATAGCATCTCTAAACAAATTGACATCACTTGGGTTTTCAACCAGGGGGCAAGTCATCATACAGTATCAACATTCATGTCAAAATGTTTTATGAGCTCAGTGTGTGCCTTCTGACCTAGTAGCCAGGGTGAAATGTAATGAAATGTAATTCAAAGCTGTCTTTTACAGGGACTACAGTTATGAAAATAACTGCAACTGATGCTGATCAACCAGAAACTGAAAACTCTCAGATATTTTATAGCCTTGTAGACCAGAATCCACCTCATGACATGTTCTACATTAAAGATGATGGGACCATCTGTGTCAAAAAGGCCACCCTGGACAGAGAGGTACAGTATGAACTACACCAACACATCCACAGGGCCAATGGCAGGTGCAGAGAGCTGAAATGTTGCACTCCGTCAGCTGATCAATGTCAGCTAATCCAACCACCAATCACATTCAGTCAAGAAGGTGTGGAGCTAATGTACCATCAACCTCAAACCAACAGCAGTTCATGATTTCCTCCCCTTACTTTAACATCTAGTGGAGAGGAATTGCAGCATGCTTGTTGTCTCAAATAAGTTTAAGAACATTTACCAGTGTAGAGTATTTATAATTAATAATTAGCAAGCTCACTAAGCTCACACTTAGAGTGATACAGGTTTTGCAGCATTAAAGAGAAATGTAGAGTTCAATACCTTCTCCACACGATGTCTCCACAAGGTTTTTCATTGTTTATGCCTGTTTCCATTTAATGTTTTTCAGTTGCGTAGTTGGCAGTTGAGGTCCGAGTGAGAAAAACCCTGTGATATATTATTTCAGGCACTGAAAACCTGCATGCCTCACATAGTTTGCAGTACTTAACAGTACTGTTCATTCTGTAGCTTGATCATTTCCCATCTTATTAGATCATTTGGGGAATTTGAATGACATACAGCAAAGTCCTTAGTCCCTGCTCTCACTCTGAGTGACTTTGGACAGTGGGTGTGCATCCTGTAATGGTGTAATGATTTTATAATGTGTTCTAATTTCAGACAACAGATCAGTACATTCTGACAGTGAGAGGTCAAGACCTGAAGGGAAAACCAGGGGGAAACAATGGAACCGGCACTGTTACCATTAATGTCCGAGATGTGAATGACAACCCCCCCACTCTGGAAAAAATGGAGGTAGATTTATTTCTCTATATCATACTGCATATGAAGAAATGGTTTCCCTGAGGGTTTTCAGCGTTGCATGGTTTCAATGTTGTTGTTGTTTTGAGGAAAAAAGAATGTATGGAAATGTTGATGTTGCTAATGTTACTTATCATGCTTTAAAGTCAAAGAAATCCTAACCAATGAATGCATTGTTAAAACAAATACTGCTGAAATAACCCTGTTACTTTCGACTCATAATGTGCTTTACCTGCAGTATGAGGGCAGCATTGAGGAGAACACACAGGGTGTGGAGGTGATGAGAATCAAAGCAGAGGACCGGGACCTGAAGGACACAGACAACTGGGAAGCTGTGTTTGAAATTGTCAAAGGCAACGAGGCAGGGTACTTCAGCATAAGAACAGACCCCATCACCAACGAGGGCATCCTAATGCTTGACAAGGTACTGCAGTTTTAATTTAGAAGACTTATATGTGTTGGTATCCCAGTCTTTTGTAGGATAAATGGCAAATACAATACACATGCTCCATACACAAAGAATGAAAAAGTTACAAGCCACCTCAGCTGCCTCCTCTCGATGTGGAGGAGCAGCGGCTCTACTCTGAGCTCCTCCCGAGTGACCGAGCTCCTCCCCCTGTCTCTGAGGGAGCGCCCAAGCACCCTGCTGTAACATGCGGCCCATTATACTATATGTATGCCACGCAGCCACACACTCACCCTATTTCTACCAACTGGGAAGGAAAAGGACAGAGCCCACCTTCTCTGCCGAGTGACGATGAATGATTCCAGGTTCGCTTTCATTCATCAAACTGTATTTACATACGTAAATGTGACCACAGTATATTGAATTAGCTCTTTATTAGGACCTTCTGTTGAGCACTTTATTTGTCAGCAAATTAAAAGGAACGCAAAGAAAGTGAAAAATTCTTCAGGTTAATGGCATGACAGTGCATTAACCTGATGGTATGTTTATATAAAGAAGAAAAATCCTGGAGCATGACCCAAACAGACAGCCATAGCTGCTCACAAGGAAAATGATTCAACTGAAGATGGATTAGGCAAAGAAATGAAATGGATAAATGGTAAATGGACCTTAGCGGCCCAAAGAGCTTTACAGGTTGCCTCTCATTCACCCATTCACACTCAACATGATCGATAGAACCTGCTGATGGTCAATGAGAAGGACCAGACTGCTGCATTACACACATCTTCTAAGGACACACCCTGAAATGAGCCCATGAAATGGACATCTCTCTGGTAGAGTGCACCACAAGCCTCTGCCTTCAGGACTGTACCTGCATGCTCATAAGCAAGGGAGATTAGGTCCGCTATCCAGTGGGCCAGATGCTGCCTAATGTGGTTCCCCCATATCTGACAAAAAGCCTATCGGAGGAGAGAAAGGACTGCAGTCCACCTGAGGGCTCTCACTGGGTTGTAAAGTTGTAAAGCCTCTCAGCCTCTGCAGAGAGGCACAGAGGAAGATGGAAAGACTTCATCACCAGAGGTCTGGACAAAATTCCACACCAGGACTTTAGGCTGGAAGGCTGGGTGTGGTAGAAGCTGGACCACCCAGTAGTTGTCACCAAACATGAGACACTCTGCGTGTCCCAACAAATCTTGGTATACCAGAAGAGGGGCCTGACTCTGGTTCCTGGGGTCCCGTTCCAGCGTTGAAGCTCTAGGTGGAGAAGGCAGAGGAAGAACGCCAACAGCCATACGCATTTTCTTCAATTAAGATCCACATTTGGATCACAAACAACAGATTTCCACTTCCTGCTGCACTACCTCCATGCAACTGGAACCCCTGCACTGGGGGGAACAGGACACTGGCCCGGGCGGCACACTGTCTTCGGGGCCAAAGTGCATATGTAGTGCAACTATCTCTCTTCCAATAATCTGGAGGATCAAATAAAGAATAAGAATTACACTCCAAAAGCAGAGGTGGTGATAGCACACCAAAACGCAGAGCGCCAAACACCGATCACGAGAGATGAAGACAAGGCCAGAGCTAACGCTATAAGCCAAAGCACTGCTCCTCTGTGCTGTGCTAATTTCCAACTCAATCAACGATCCGGTGCAGAGTTATAGCTTTGAATGCAATGAGGGAAACCAAACCGTGAGAATTAACAGCAGCAAATTACAGAACCAACTGGTAGAAGTCTTTTCTGACCAGGAGGATAGAAAGGGTGAGTATGTGGGTGCACAGCATTCACACAGTATAGTGCAGCGGGTGACGTCGCACCCATAGGTGTGATTATTTTTTGGACGGGGGTGATAGTTGAATGTTAACCAGTTCTCTGAAATGAAATAATGCCATTTGTCATTACTCACCAAATCCTGCTCTATGTCTACCGGTTTCTGTTCCACTTTCACCTCCTGCTTATGATGCATGTAACCTTTTAGGAGCTATGGTCTTCAGGGCATGGGCCTTTATGTTTTGGACCAACAAATATGGAGAATCACAAACAAATGTATCGTTTGGAATCATATATTGATCATAATTATTGATTGATTTCGTTGACTTAGACAGGGGAATTCTTAGATCAACATACTTTCAGGGGTATGTGTAAGATCTAAAAGGCCTGTCGTAGGGTCAACGTCAACTCAAGGCTGCCCTCTGAGGTCACATTTTGGCCCATACAGGAGTAAGGGGGGATTTACTAAGCAATCAATTTTTAGTACATTTCAGGAGAATAGTATACAAATAACCCTTTAACTCAGATGACTCAGGTTCAGTTTACTTTAATGTGAAGAACAGGTAACAATGGCGCATCCATGGCACATGACCTTAAAATGGTGGATTTACATTAAACACAGCATCTGCATTTCAGTCCTCCATTTTTCTGATCTTTGGGAGCCTGTAAGCAGTACTCTTAATAAAAATCTGTGTTCTTTGTGTTTGTGTCTGCCATTCCACAGGCTGTGAATTATGAAGATGTGAAGGACCTTGAACTAGGACTAGCTGTGAAGAACAAGGCTCCACTCTATGATGGATCTTGGGGAAATGGTGAAGCTGCTATAAGTTTTGGAGGGGGAGCAGGGGGAGGAGGGGGAGCAGGGGGCGCAAGTGGTGCCAGTGGTGCGAGTGGTGCCAGCGGTGCCAGCGGTGCGAGTGGTGCTAGTGCAGGAGGTGGGTCTGGAGGATCATCATGGCAAAGTGGGACCCCATTTAAAACCTACCCAGTCAAAATCAATGTGAAGAACCAGCCTGAGGGGCCAAATTTTGACCCCAAAGTCAAACCTATTCCCATCTCAGAGGGAGACCACTCCATCAACATTAATGATGTTATTGTTCGCTACACTGCAATAGATGGAGACACTGGGAAACCAGCTGAGAATGTCAGGTCAGTGCATACACAAACACACACATGAAAGCCTCTGCAGTTAAAACTACAATGTTATCTTAATGTTCTACACTCAATGATAATAACTGACAGCTAATTTCTGCTGTAGGTATGCCAAGGGCTCAGACCCTGACAACTGGCTAACCATCGACCCAAAGACAGCTGAGATCAAACTGAACAAGATGCCGGACAGAGAATCTCCATTCCTGGTCAATGGGACATATTTTGCTCAAGTACTTTGCATTACAGAAGGTACACTCTTCCACTATGTGTCTGCTCCAGCTTCAGATACCACCATGATGAAGTCAAGATTGGCGCAAACATCATGTACTAAAGGTAAGATATGGGAATCAGTAGATATCATGAAATTATTGTTTACTGGAAACTTTTTTGTGTCTGCAA
>WNGW01000037.1:100092-113292 GCA_011952105.1 Coreoperca whiteheadi
CCCCTGAAAGGGAACAGCTGAAAGGAAAAGAAGATCTTACAACAGAATGTTTACAGAAACACCTAGTGTTGGTAATAAAGAACTGCATGATTGCTTATTACAAGAGAAGACATAACCACATTGTATTGTCAGGTAAATTAAAACTGCACCTCCTTTTTGGAGGACCACTGTAGTCCCAACATCGTACTTTGGTAGCCATTGATCTTTACTGAAACTTTGTTTGTTTTTACAGTCATTCCTCTGTTGCTGCTCTTTTGCCAATGTGGGGGGGCTGCCAGTCTTCTAGGGGGCTTTACTGAAATGCCTTTTGACACTAAATCACACCTCATAAACTACCGCACTGAGGGCCAGGGAGAGAACACGGTAAGACCAACATATTAACCTTGTAAACACATGACCTTCACTGTTGAGGACAGAAAGATTTCCATATATACTGGTTTCTTGCTTATTGGCATGATGTCTTCTTGAAAGCTGCATTAATTGATTTTTGACATTTGGATCATTGGCCTGTGATAGGAAGTGCCGCTGCTCAACATGCCAACACACCTGGATGGAGATATGGTCAACATGGGCGTGGGCATGGTTAACAAAACTCCAGTAATGACGCCCATAGCAGGTTTGGATTTCCAGAAATCCGTCACTTCCATGGATGGGATGAACGGGTTCATCAATCAAGAAGGTTTTGGAAGTGGCCACAGAGATAGTGCATGGGGGATGATGAATCAGCAAAGCGGCAGCGGCTTCTACTCTGAGTTTGATGGCAGAGCATCAGGAGTAGGTGGAGAAATGTATGACGGCATGGCTCTTCCAGACCACTTCTTGGGACAGTACTACACCCAGGTGTGGAATCATTGAAATATTTCTACTCTTTCCATTCTGTAACCCATAGAAGGCTTTTGTTGGCCTGGACGTCAATATTTTGATGCATTTCAAATGTTGGGAAAACAAATCAAACTGGATAAAAGATGTATAGCTGGAAAAGCTCATTTGCGCATTTCATTGAGCTATTGGCTGAAATTGAATATAATATTTATAAGTAAGTTTGCATTAGTGTATAATCACCTGAAAATAAGAATTGTTGGGTTTTCATCACCTTAGAATAAGCCCTTTATAACTACAGAAGGAGCTGGTCCCCTTCCACTTCCAATGTTTCTACATTGAACGGACAAACCAAACACCAAACACTGTTAGATCCCACTAACTACTACTCAGTCAGTCAGTCATTTTCTACCGCTTGTTCCCGTTTTGGGGTCGCGGGTGATTGGAGGCTATCCCATCTTAGGCACTGGCCAACTCGCCTCACTGCTGACACAGACAACCATTCACACTCGCATTCATCCACTAGGGACAATTTAGAGTCACCAATTAACCTAAACATGCATGTCTTTGGACGGTGGGAGGAAACCGGAGAAAACCCACTGTAACACAGGGAGGACTACACCCAGAGAGATCTGGTCCGGGATTCGAACCCACGATCTCCTTATTGGGAGGCAGGGGCGCTAACCGCTCTGCCACCTAACTACTACTCATTGGACCTTTAAGCTAACTAACTCATTCTGTGTTCATGGACACATCAACCGCTTATGAACACAAAGCTAAAAAGCTTTTAAGAACATGTTCATGGGCACCACCATTGTTTTCCAATAGGATGACTGGCATTAGTTTCGGGGTGGCTGTGGCTTTGAGGAAGAGCGGGTCTTCCACCAATCGGATTGTTGGCGGCTCGCCCACATGTTGAATAGTGTCCTTGAGCAAGATACTGAACCCCAAATTGCTCCCACGGCTGTGCCTTCGGTGTGTGTGTGAACGGTTAGGTTACTTTGTACTGATGGGCAGTTAGCTCCTGCCATCAGTGGATACTTCGACACATGGATGGGGGAAGCCAGGATCGAACCACCGACCTTCCAATTGGTAGACAACCCGCCCTGCCACCAAGCCATATTCGCCCCATTTGAGTTGAGAATTCTTTAAATTTGCTGATACTAATACATTCATTAAATGTTCAATTTAAACACAGTTTGCATGGTGAATGCTAAAAAATAACTGTGCACAGTTAAGAAAAAAGGTAACCTTGGTGATGTTTTCTATTTCTGCAGAAGGTGACCAGTGGAAACGAGAACCTTGGTGTGAAGGACGGTCTTTTGGTTTATGACTACGAGGGCCAGGGCTCCCCTGCTGGCTCAGTGGGCTGCTGCAGCCTCCTGGAGTCTGACAACGACCTGCAGTTCCTTGATGATCTGGGGCTAAAGTTCAAGACCCTGGCTGAGGTGTGTGGAGGCAAGAAGATCCCAACTGAAGTCAAACAAGTGTTCACTCCTCTGCCCAGTGCCTCCATCAACACTCAGAGCTCAGCATCAAGTTTGGTGGCTGCCAAACAGCTGCCCCCTCCCCCCAAGCTGCAGCCGACCATCCCCAAAACAGGGCAGACTGTGGTCAGGGAGACATCTGAGCATTCTCAGATGGTGAAGGAAAGCACGGCCACGGTGAGGGAAGGGATGACCACATTGAAAGAAGGGATGGCAAATCATGGCCAGATTCTCCTGCTACAGCAGCAGCAGCAGCCTGTCTACTACACCACCACCCCTGTGCTGCAGCCGATGCACTATGTAGTCCAGCCACAGTTTCAGAACACCATGGTGCTGGCTGAGGCACCGTCCACCAACATGCAGGGTATGGTACTGGTTAACGGCACCCAGACTGGACCTGCCCAAGGCATGGTCGTTCAGGGGCAGACATTGATGTCCAGGGGACAAGCCCAGGGCCCCGGCATGGTGCTGGTGGAGAGGAGCAGGGTCCAGGGGGGCAATGCCAACCTGATCCACACTGGTAACCTCTCTGGATCCCAGACCATGATGGTTGTGGAGGGCAGTGTCCCTGCAGGGTCAACAAAAGTGCTGAAGGGGAGCCAGACCTGCCTCGTGCAGGGGGGAACTCTACAGCCAGGAGGGATTTCAGGATCTCAAAGAGTCCTGGTGGTCGGAGGGCCGACAAGCAGCGGAGGGCAGCCGGTCCAGGGGGCAGGTGGTGTGTCCCAGAAGAGTCATGTCTCTGGCTCTCAAAGAGTCCTCTACAGTGGCTCTCAGAGCAGTGTGGTGGGTTCCTCTACCACCACAGTGAACACAACCCCCACCTACCACAAGGTGGAGGTGCAGGAGACAATAAAAATGAATTGAATGAGAGACTGTCAGGACAGCAGAGGACCTTTTCAGTGATGCCAATAAAACTGTTCCTTTGGCCTGGGCCTCGTGGTGACGGGATACTTGTGGGACTCAACTAATGCAAGACAGATAATGGAGATAGGGCAGGTCCGACAAATTGACAATAAATGTAAATGGCCTGTTCTTGTATAGCGCCTTTCTAGTCGTCCGACTACTCAAAGCGCTTTCACATTACATATCACATTTACCCATTCACACACTGATGGCAGGCTCTAACTGCCCATCAGTACAAATTAAACTAACCATTCACACACACTCACACACCGAAGGCACAGCTTCAGGAGCAATTTGGGGTTCAGTATCTTGCTCAAGGATTCTTCGACACATGGTTGGGGGAAGCCAGGATCGAACCGCCGACCTTCCGATTGGTAGACGACCCGCTCTGCCACCAAGCCACAGCCGCCCCACTCGCACACAATACAATTCTCCAAAAAAAGTTTGTCAATACCAAATGAGCAGGCTTCCTTCAAACAGTGCCCTTCCAAAGATCTGGGGATGACCCCTAAGCAGAGGCAACATTACAGTACATGGTCAATACAATGGTAGCTGAACCTCCAAAACTGTTATCTGAGATGATCTATGTAGTGACTCTACCCTGCCCTACATCTCTACTGCTATGGACTTGGCTTGGGCATAAGGCACTCAGCACAGCTATTTCCATACACCTCCCTTCCCTCACTGTTTTGTGGAAATGTCTTACAAAATAATACTTCCGTTTTTGTTTAGTTTTTTGCCTTCTCTTTCTTCAAATTTCTCTGCAGTGACACAGAATGCACACACAGAATACTGTAGCAGTCGCTGATAAGCCGGGGTGCCAGTCGGAGTCACAGTCTGACAAATATCTTTTATACTTCTACAACCAGCAAAACCCTACAAAGTATCTGGCACAGCCATCGACCACTTCAACAACCAGTATACATAAAATCCGGCAAGCAAGAAACATACAACACTGCCAACTTAAATGTTACCCACAATGTATCAGGTATAAGGTATATTTATTTGTTATTCTACCACACAGGGCTGCATATTAAAATTAAAGTTGTACCTCACACACAGAACATATAAACAAATATTATGTTAGAATAGCTCATCATGTTCGGTATACAATCAGTATGTCCTCATGCTGTGTTTCAGTGTTGTCTCTTGTTCTATTGCCTTGTATTCTCGCATAAAGGTATATGTTGTCTGTTGTTTTGCACCAATAAAAAAGGGACATTTGGAACATATTGGATTTGGTAGATTATTTTTGTGGTGTATTAGGTTCCTATATATGTCACCTTCAGTAGCTGTCATCACGAATGTCACTAATGTAATTTCAAATATCAAGGGACACGAGAGGCAGACTCACTCTCACCAGTTATAGTCACAGTTGCACTTGAACCTCTTGCTGCAGCTATCAGATGGAATATACATTTTCTTGGAGTTCATATCAGCCATCCAAAATGACAATGAAAATAGTTGGGTATCACTGTCCCTCCTGTGTTGTCTGATCTCTGTAAAGGGAATATAGAGCCCGCTCTTCAAAATTTCAGTTTGGATATTGGCAGGTAGTCATCCTTACATTTGACAATGTGGGGTAAAGTTCATGTTACTAAGATGAGTGTTCTTTCTAAATTTTGTTAAATCTTACAATCCCTCTCAATCAGGATTCCCACTAAATACTTTAATCAATATAACAAACGTCATCTGTAATTTGAAGCGACCTAAAGCTCAGGTAATTCAATTTCATAGAAGTGTAGATCGGGGTGGACTGGGGCTGCCTAATTTCCTTCTCTATCACAACTAATTCCGTCCCTGGCATTTATCACAATGGTCATTACCACCTCAGCGTACATCACCTTGGTTTCATGTAGAGGAATCTATATTCACTGGGACTTGTGGTAAATAGGTTTACTGGATCACTTCCCATCTCTCTTATAACTCAACATATCTGTCACAGGCTTTGGAAAACCATATTCTTCACTTTAAACCTGAAGCTCCTTCAGTTAATTAAGTCTTCTTTTCCTTTGGGCTGTTCCCTCTCAGGGGTCGCCACAGGGAATCATGTGCCTCCATTTAACCCTGTCCTCTGCATCCTCTTCACTCACACCAATTACCTTCATGTCCTCTCTCACTACATCCATAAATCTCCTCTTTGGTCTTCCTCTAGACCGCCTGCCTGGCAGCTCCAACCTCAGCTTCCTTCTACCAATATATTCACAGTCTCTCCTCTGAACGTGTCCAAACCACCTCAATCTGGCCTCTCTGGCTTTATCTCCGAGACATCTAACATGAGCTGTCCCTCTGATGGACTCATTCCTGATCCTTTCCATCCTTGTCACTCCCAAAGAGAACCTGTTTTATATCAATTGTGTTCACGGTTCTAATGTTCATTGCATCAGACTGGTTCGCAGTCTGCGGTTTATCAATATCAAGGAGGTTTTGGTATCATGTTTTATTTTTATTTTTCTCCTTTTCGTTAATGTGTACAATTTCCGTTGCACCGTGGATTTTATATTGTAATAGAACGGCCTGGTCCTCCGTAGTAAAATACATAGAAAGTGCTTATGACTAGCAGTGGGAGAACATTATGCTACTCAACCTGGAATGTCTTATACTGAGACACCTAAAAACTAAAAAACAGGATGTAGTATTTTTTCAGGAAACACATTGCCATCCCCAGGAATCAGTTAAATTATGCAGGGATTGGGTAGGACATGTGTCCTTTAGCACTGGATCATCGAAAAGTCAAGGAGTGGCCATATTAGTTAACAAAGGATTACAGTTCAAACTCAGGAGGGAGGTTAAAGATAAGGAAGGTAGAATAATTATAATACTAGCAGAGATACAAGGACACACCTTAATGCTGGCCAATACATATGCACCTAATGTTGAGCACCCTACATTTTTCATAGACATAGAAAATAAGCTGCATGATATCGGTCAATACCCTATAATTCTGGGAGGAGACTTCAATATTGTCTTAGATCAGATCCTTGATAGAAGTAAACCAACGCTAAGTAGAACGCCTAACTCAGTTTTGCTGTTCATCGATGGGTCTGACAGACGTGTGGAGGCTGAATCACCCAACAGACAGGGATTATACTTTCTACTCAGGAGCTCATAAAGTATATTCGAGAATAGATTTTTTTCTAATTTCTAGCTCATTGCTGCCTGCCACATTATCTCCTACAATTGATAGTATTCTGTTAACAGATCATGCGATAGTTAGATTACAAATGACTCCATATCAAGAAACAGAAAGATCACAGATGTGGCGTTTTAATTCATCTTTATTACAAGATGTGGGATTTAAGGAAGATCTTCGAATGCAGATTAAGCGGTATATGGAGACTAATGTCCCCACAGCCCCCTCTGCTACAGTGGCTTGGGAGGCCATGAAGGCTTTTTTAAGGGGAATCATTATTCAATATTCCTCACATAAGAAGAAAGTCAATGCGGCTAAACTCACAGATTTAGAAAGGAGAATCAAGAACATTGAAACTAAATCAAAAAGGAATATATCTGAATCTAATTTAAAAGAACTGACCCATCTTAAATATGAATATAATATGATAATATCCAAGAAAATTGAATATCTTTTGTTCAGGGCTAGGCAGACCATTTTTGAATCAGGCGATAAAACAGGGAAATTTCTGGCAAGATACATTAAACAGAAAGAATCCAAATCTTTGATAGCAGCAATTTTTACTGGGGATGGAAACCAGGCAACTAAACCTAAGGAAATAAATGACGCATTCAAGAAATTTTACATAAATCTTTATACATCTGAAAGTACTGCCACAGACAAAGACATCATTTCATTTCCAAAGCTGAGCGTTTCACAACAGGAAGACCTAGACTTACCTATTTGCCTATTAAGAATTATTACCACTATTTGAAAACATGCTGGCAGAAGCATTCGAACTTGGCAATTTACCTCCTTCCTTAAACCAAGCAATTATTACACTTATACTTAAAAAAGAAAAGGATCCAACAGATTATAAATATTATGTGGTCATTGCGGGACTCTAATGATCCAACAGCAGCTATATCCCTTGACGTGGAAAAAGCATTCGATAGGCTGGAATGGAGGTATATGTTCCACACACTTAAAACCTTTGGATTTGGTCGAACATTTCTCAGATGGATAGAAATTCTCTACAAAGACCCACAGGCTGCAGTGAGAACAAATGGCCTGATTTCCTCGTATTTCTTTTGTATGCGGACGACATTTTATGGCTCACCTCAGACCCAGTTCGATCTGTCCCAGCACTACTGGATACTATAGAGTCGTTCTCCAAATTATCGGGATACAAAGTCAACTGGTCGAAATCAGAGGCCCTCCCACTGACTCCATACTGTCCAAAAAAATTATTTCAGGTGGGGCTGTTTCAATGGCCTACTAGAGGCGTAAAATATCTTGGCATTCTTTTCCTTCATCAAATTGACAAAATAATCGAAAGGAATCTGGATCCATTGTTTAATAAAATTTCAAAATCAGCTTCAATGTCTCCCTATTGCAATATCTCCAAAGTACTTCAAAAGATTTGACCAAATCTGTAAAAAAAATTCATTTGGAACGGGAAACAGGCAAGGATAAAATTAGAAAGGCTTCAGGTGTCAACCAATAAGGGTGGCATGGGCCTCCCTAGATTAGCCCTGTATCATTATGCCTTTTTCCTGAGACATATAGCTCAGTGGACATTACCACCTAAGAGAGCACCCCCAACCCCCCCCCGGTTTGAGATAGAACGGAGTTTCCCCACTTAACCCCATAAATGCTTTAACTAGAAATATACCCTCCAATTTAAAGTCTCACCCTATCATATCCAACCTCTTTAATGTATGGAAGAAGTTCCTAATGCTTTAAATATCAATGTTTATCTTAATTCTGAATCTTGTATTTGGAATAATCAGAAGCTACATATTAATAAACATTCCCTCCTATGGAAATACTGGGTAGAAAAGGGAATCACTACACTTGCAAACCTATATGATAGGAATAATATAAAGCCATTTGAAAGGTTGGCTGATGAATATAATTTGCCCAGAAATGATTTTTGGAAATATTTACAAATTCCACCTGTTAATATCTGTCCTAGGGAAAGGAATAGAACTTCAGCACTCAAACCTTATTTTGCAGATTACGAAAATAATGGGGCTGGGGCATGAGGCGGCTATTTTTTATAACATGCTATTTCAGCAGACAGTCAAGATATCTTATGCAACAATGTTAACGTGGTCGGCAGATCTGAATATTGATGTTACATGCAAAGAATGGGATCACATTTGTGAAAATATTAAGAGGCTCTTAAGAGACATTAGAATAGGATTAATTCAATTCAAGATACTTAACCGCTTTTAGTGGACGCCGACCCGGTTGTTTAGGCTGAAGCTGAAGAATGATGCAGACTGTTGGAAATCTTGCAGCTCGGAAGGAACACTTCTTCATTTGCTCTGGGAATGTCCGATAGTTCAGAATTACCCCCTAAAGATTCTAGCATATTGAAAACATTACCCGGAAGCTTGGAGTTCTGTCCGAGGTTCTATGTTTTGAATGATCCACAAATGATAAGGAACTGTGATGCAGCGCACTTTATTCAGACCAGTAAAATGATTGGGAAGCAAATAATAATGAGAAACTCGAAGAAACTGGGAGAGCCTTCTTTACAGGAGTGGAGCACTGAGTTGGCAAAGGTGGCATCATATGAGAAATAATCTTACAACATAAATGATAGGGCGGAAAAATATGTGGCGAAATGGGGGAAATATGTGCAATATATTGCTACTGGATGAGAGTGCGAGGCCTATTGAAAGATTGTCACCTCTGTTCCCTTCACCTACATGTCCATTGAAATCTGCACCAATCACCACTCTCTCACCTCTGGGGATGCTCTGCATCACTTCATCTAAATCACTCCAGAATTTCTCCTTCTCTTCTAAATCACATCCTACCTGTGGGGCATAACCACTCACAACATTGAACATCACCCCTTCAATTTCCAGCTTCAGACTCATCAACCTGCCTGACACTCTTTTCACCTCAAGAACATTCATTACAAAATTCCTCTTTCAGGATAACTCCTACTCCGTTTCTCTTCCTATCTGACCCATGGTAGAACAACTTCCTGCTCCTAAGCTTCTAGCCTTGCTACCTTTCCACCTGGTCTTCTGGACACACAGTATGTCCACCTTCCTTCTCTGCATCATGTCAATCAACTCTCTAGCCTTCCCTGTCATAGTCCCAACATTCAAAGTCCCTACTGTCAGTCCTACATTCTTAGCTTTCCTCTTCTCTCTCTGCCTACGAACACACCTTCCTCCTCTCCTTCTTCGTCTTTGACCAACAGTAGTCCAATTTCCACCGGTACCCTGTAGGTCAACAGCACCGGTGGCAGTCGTTGTTAACCCAGGCCCCGACCGATCCGGTATGGAAGTCATTGTCACGATTCGCATTTTTAGTTTGGCATGTATTTTACATCGGATGCCCTTCCTGACACAACCCTCTGCATTTCTCCAGACTTGGGACTGGCACAAGAAGACACTGGCTTGTATCCCCTTGCGGTTGCATTCCTTCAGTTAGTTAAGTAGTTTCTTAAAATATGCATTTGGTTCCACTAGCTACTGTGATAATACAGATACTATTATTTTCCATAATTATATGGGTTGGAAAAGGGTACGCACTGATTAAATATTATGACTGGCTAATGAATCCAATACCATTGTGGGTAAAGGGCTTTGGAACCAAATCCCAAGTCATATCCAGGGATATACATACTCATTAAATTCAGTAAAAAATTGTTAAGACTGGATTGGTCGTAGTGTTCATACAACTAAAAAAACGGTGTACCAAAAATATTACAAGGAGGTTGAGAGATACTGACTAGAGATAGTCGGGCTCGCCTCCGTGCACAGCTTGGCCTCTGGAACTCAACTGCTTGAGAGAGGCTGAACTCTCTACTACTCTGGAGTTGCCCGCAGTGAGAGGCGGTGGGCTGGCGTGGGCTTGCTCATAGCCCCCCCATGTGTTGGAGATCACCCCGGTGAACGACAGGGTTCCCTGCGCCTCTGGGTCGGGGATCACTTTTATTTGTGCTTACGGTCAAAATGGCAGGGTAGAGTACCCAACCTTCTTGGCGTATCTGGGAGGGGTGCTGGGAATTGCTCTGACTGGGGACTCTGTTGTTCTACTGGGGGACTTCAATGCTCATGTGGATGGCGACAGTGACACCTGGAGGGGCTTGATTGGGAGGAACAGCCCTCTTGACCTGAACCCGAGTGGTATTCTATTATTGGACTTCTGTGCTAGTCACAGTTTGTCCATAACGAACACCATGTTCAAGCATAAGGGTGTCCATCAGTGGACGTGGCACCAGGATACCATAGGTCAGAGGTCGATGATCGACTTTGTTTCATCTGACCTCTGGCCGAACATCTTGAACACTCCGGCGAAGAGAGGGGCTGTCAACTGATGGTAAGTTGGATCCGATGGCAGGGGAGGAAGTTGGACAGACTTTGGCAGACCCAAACGTACTGTGATGATCTGTTGGGAACATTTGGCACAGTCTCCAGTCAGAGAGACTCCCACCTCTGGCAGAGCTTTAACCAGATTACATTTACATTTTACATTTTAGTCATTTAGCAGACGCTTTTATCCAAAACGACTTACATATGAGAATATTCACAAACCGAAGGCGCAGCTTCGAGAGCATTTTGGGGTTCAGTATCTTGCTCAAGGGGATCAAACTGCCGACCTTCCAATTGACAGGCGACCACTCTGCCACCAAGCCACAGCTGTCCAGATCCCGGGTGAGGCTGCAGACGAGTCCAAGTGGAAAATGTTCTCCACCTCCATTGTTGACGTGGCCGCTCAGAGCTGTGGCCGTAAGGTCTCTGGTGCCTGTCGTGGTGGCAACCCCCGAACCCGGTGGTGGACTCCAGAAGTAAGAGATGCCGTCAAGCTGACAAAGGAGTCCTATTGAGCCTGGTTGGCTCATGGAACTCCAGAAACAGCTGATAGGTACCTGAAGGCCAAGTGAGCTTCAGGTGGTTGCGGAGGCAAAAACTTGGGGCTGGGAGGAATTTGGTGAGGCCATGGCGAAGGACTCTTGGTCAGCCTCGAAGAAATTCTGGCAAACTGTCCAGTGCCTCAGGTGGGGAAAGCAGTGCCCTCCACACACTGTTTACAGTGGAGGTGGGAATCTGCTGACTTCGAATCAGGACATCCTCGGAAGGTGTAGGGAGTACTTCGAGGATCTCCTCAACCCCACCCCAACACGTCTTTCACTGAGGAAGCAGAGGCCGAGGGCTCAGTTGTGGATTTGTCAATGCCCCAAGCTGAGGTCACCAAGGTAGTTGAGAAGCTCCTCAGTGGCAGGGCACCGGGGGTGGATGAGATCTGCCCTGAGTACCTCAAGTCTCTGGATCTTGTGGGGCTGTCTTGGCTGACACGCCTCTGGAACATTGTGTGGTGGTTGGGGAGAGTGCCTCTGGACTGGCAGACTGGGGTGGTGGTCCCTCTGTTTAGGAAGGGGGACCGGAGGGTGTGTACAGAGGCATCCTCCCTGGAAAAGTCTATGCCATGGTACTGGTGAGGAGAAGAGAATTCGGCCAATAGTCGAATCTCAGAGTTGGTACTCATTTGCTGTGGATAATTTTAACTGAGCTTTGTTAAAAGAACTGCATTCCCTTTTCTCCCACAGTTCCTCAGACTGTGAACACACCATTGACTTCCGCTGAACATGTGATCCCGGAAAGTCCCCAAAATCGATATAGCCGGGGTTACGACCCACGCTCCCTCTTTTTGGCCACGTCTTTCACAGCATGTCCTCGAGCAGAGGTGCACGCAGCAGCTCTCTCATTGCCTCCCTCTCTGGCCATGTGTCGGCCTCTCAGCGCCAGCTAACAGAAGGCCGCAACAAAGGAGCCTGCCTGCCTCCTTTCAGAACTAAACTCTCTGATCTCTTAGAGCAGCAACACGAGGTCCTGTGTAACATCATCGCCTCAATAAGCTAGCAGCAAGCCAGTTGGTTAACGTTAAGAAGGAACCGACCCCCGTTAGCCTGTAGCTAACCACACTGGGCAACCGGCCGCACGAGCCAAGACAGCCAACTTCTCCTTGCACATCAACAGCTGCTTCCAAAGCAAAACGTACCAGGTTACATAGGTAACGATGGTTCCCTAATAGGGAACGAGACGCTGCGTCAGCTGACGCTATGGGGAATGCTTTCAGCGTGACGGCCTCTGAATCTCTGTAACAACTTAGACCAATCTTGATTGGGTTTAACGTCAACACATGACGCACGCAGGCGGAACCCTAGGTATAAAGGGAGCCGGCTTCACTGTTGTCGTCAGCCTTCTGATCGACTGAAGCAAGCCGCTCACAGGCATGCCGGAAGAATGGCAGCGAGACGCAGCGTTGAAGTTCCCTTGAAAGGGAAAGTACCAGGTTACGTAGGTAACCATGGTTCCCTGATAGGGACGCTATGGGGAACGCAGTACCAACTCCGCCATGCTGAAGGGATGCCTGTCACGAGTGTGAAGCCAGCAGGGCACACTTCAGGACAAGAGAGCCACAGACCCCGAATTATTTAAGCGGTCTAGGCTGTAAAATCTCACAAAAGTGTGATGCGAGGACCATCCCGCAGCATCGCATATTTCGGAGAGGGAGGTTCCTGACCACCAAGCTCTGGAGGATGCCATACTTCGTGTGGAGTGGGCTCTGATCGACAGAGGTGAAGGCAAACCGCGCACCTCGTAAGCCAAAACGATAACCTCAACTATCCACCTGCTTATAGTGTGTTTGGAAGCCGGGCAGCCCTTACGAGGGGGCCCGAAGCATACCAGCAATTGGTCCGAATTGCGCCACTGGGATGTCTCCAGGGCTCTGACCGGACAAAGCAGTTGCAGCCTCTCACCTTCCCGTTCCGCCGATACTGAAGGAGGATGGAACGCCTGTAGGACTACCACCTCAGTGGGTACTTTATGTACATAACCCGGT
>WNGW01000037.1:113317-149879 GCA_011952105.1 Coreoperca whiteheadi
GAAAACCGGCCTTGGAGAAACTCCAGCACTGAAGCCATCGGGCAGTGAACTGGGTCAAGATGGCGCTACAGGCACCATTTCGTGAAAATTTTCCACTTGCCCGCATACAGTTTTCTCATGGAGGGGGCTCTAGAGTGTAGGATGGTCTCAACTACCTTGGTAGAGAGACTGGCAGCTCGGAGGTGTTCCCCCTCAGGGGCCAGACCCACAGCTTCAATTTCCCCGGGTGGGGATGGAATATTTCGCCTAGGCCGTGCGACAGCAGGTCCCTCCTGACGGGAAGTATCCATTCCTCGGCCCCTGCCTCGACAGGATGTCTGCTCCCACATTGAGGTACCCAGGTATGAAGAGTGCTCTGAGAGAGAGCAACTTCCCCTGGGACCGCAAGAGGATCTGGTGCACCAGTCTGCATAGAGGGCGCGACCTCAGACCGCCTTGTCGATTTATGTAGGAGACCACCGCCGTGTTGTCGGAACGGACAAGCACGTTAATTAATTTTAATTAATTAATTAAAATGCATTAAATAAATGCCCATTAATTTTATCAATTAATGGGCATTTCCCTTATTTAAGGGTGGTGCCCTGAGGTCTTTATTAATTTAAAGCATTATTTATAATTATCTCTGAGAATACTGATAGCCAAATCTAATTAATTGTACTGCCATGTGTAAACTCCAACATTAATGGCGCCCCGTATGTGAACCATACAGTTTGTAAACCCCAACATCAGATTCAGGAGGAAAAATGCAGTTTTGCAATGAGAATACCGCAATCTTCAGAAAGCCTGCATTTCCCCACATGGGCTACTTTGATGGCAGCCACCATTCCTTAAAGGGTTGATGAAGCCTTTCCCCTGTCCAACTGATCCTGCAGAAAGCAGGATCTCTTGAGACCTACACGAATGGGGATCTGCTTGGTGTTCTCCACACCACAGCTCAAACACCCAAATGCAGAAATCAAGGATCTTTTCCCTGCAGGCAAACCACAGAAATGCCTGTGACCTTCCCAGATGGGAATCTGAAGGTAGGCATTCCTGAGGTCTATGATAAACCAATCGCCTGCCTCACCCTGGGAATTGTAAAGATTTTGGTTGGAGAAACCAGCTAAGGAACCTGAGGTCTAGGATTGATGTTTTACCCCTAGTTAGCACTTCTTTACTAGATATGATCAATCTGTCTTTATTAACAGGCTTTTAAAGTAGCTGTAATTAAACCTTTACTTAAAAAGCCCACTCTTGATCCAGGGGTTTTAGCCAACTATAGACCTAAATCTAACCTTCCATTTATCTCTAAGATCCTTGAAAAAACAGTTGCCAATCAGTTATGTGACTTTCTAAATAACAATAGTATATTTGAGGATTTTCAGTCAGGATTCAGAGTGCATTATAGCACAGAAACAGCACTGGTAAATTACAAATGACCGTTTAATTGCATCAGACAATGGACTTGTCTCTGTACTTGTCTTGTTAGATCTTAGTGCTGCCTTTGACACCATTGACCATTACATCCTATGACAGACTGGAACATTTAATCGGCATTAAAGGAACCGCACTAACCTGGTTCAAATCCCATCTATCAGACCGATCTCAGTTTGTACATGTTAACGATGAATCCTCCGAGCAAACCAAAGTCATAGAGTTCAGCAAGGGTCTGTGCTTGGACCAATTCTTTTTACATTACATATGCTTCCTTTTGGCAATATTCTTAGGAAAAACTCCAAAAAGTATAATTGTTATGCAGATGATACCCAATTATATTTATCGATCAAGCTAGATGAAACTAATCAGTTAGCTAAACTTCAAGTATACTTGAAGGACATAAAAATCTGGATGACCTGCAATTTTCTGAAGTTAAACTCTGACAAAACTGAAGTTATTGTCCTTGGCCCCAAACACCTCCGAGACACACTATCATCGGATATAGTTACTCTAGATGACATTGCCATGGCCTCCAGCACCACCGTAAGGAACCTCGGAGTTATCTTTGATTAGATTATCATTTAACTCTCACATGAAACAAACTTCAAGGACTGCCTTTTTTCACCTATGTCACATTGAAAAAATCAGGCACTTCCTGTCTTGAAATGATGCATAAATATTAACCATGCATTTGTTACTTCTAGGCTGGATTACTGCAATTCCTTTTTATCAGGCTGCCTGAAAAAGTCCCTTAAGACTCTAGGAAAAGAGATCATATTTCTACAATATTAGTTTCTCTGCACTGGCTTCCCTGTAAAATCCAGAATAGAATTTAAAATTCTCTTAGTCACCTGCAAAGCTCTTAATGGTCAGGCACCATCAAATCTTAAAGAGCTCATAATACCTTATTGCCCTACTAGAACACTGTGCTCTCAGAATGCAGGGTTACTTGTGGTTGCTAGAGTCTCCAAAAGTAGAATGGGAGCCAGACCCTTCAGCTATCATGCTCCTCTCTTGTGGAATCAGATCCCAGTTTGGGTTCGGGAGGCAGACACCATCTCCACATTTAAAAGTAGGCTAAAGACTTTAGCAGGGTGGCTGTCATCCACCCCCGGTGCCCTGCCACTGAGGAGCTTCTCAAATACCTCGGTGACCTCAGCTTGGGTCACGGCGTGGCACGAGAGAAGGTCAGTAAGTGGGTCAGTTGGTTGGGCCACCACTTTGGTTCAGATTAGACTATCTTTACAATCATCAAATGATGAATGCCATGAAAGTTTGATCAGACATTCATGGTCCCCACATGATAAATCCCATTTACTTCGGTGTTCCTCTAACTTTTCATCTAGCGCAATCATCAGGTCAACAAATTGTTTCCAATGAATTGGTTTATGACCAAACACCTGCAGGACTAATGACATTCCTATCAGCCTCAGCTGTACTTTGTGTTTACTGCTAATTAGCAAATGTTAGCAAGCAAACACACTAAACTAAGATGGTGCACATGGTACATTTTATACCTGCTAAACATCAGCATGTTAGCATTGTCATTGTGAGAATGTTAGCATTTAGCTCAAAGCACGACAGTGTAAAAACAGCCTCACAGAGCTGCTGGAGTTGATTCTTAGTTGTGTTAGGTTAGGTATTTGTTTCAATTTGTTCAAACACTCCCTTTTCAAAATCAGATGGAGGATGGCGTTATCAGAGGTTTATCATCCTTTGTGGTACTATTCGGGCAATCAAGAAACACAAAATGCAAAAAATTGCATAATGGCACATCAAAATGGCAATATGAAAATACTGAGCATAAAATGCACAACATCGAGCACACAAGTCATCCATCACATCCGCAGCTGCAACACCATGTCAATCGAACAATACCAAAATCACATCTACTGTAGAAAGCACCAGTGCATGTCAGTCAGCCCAGCGATTACAATATCCAATTTCACTGCTCTAAAATCTGAAAATAGCAACAACTGAAGGAATAACATTAATGTTAAAATAAATCAACCTTATCTTTAGATGTTAAGTTAAACTGCCTTGTTGTTTCTATGCTGCAAAACTTTTTTATCGTTCGAGAAACAGAGTTCACATGAGTTCATCAGTCAATTTCAACCAATCATGACTCATTAGGTTTAAATATCGATATGTGAGAACATGAATAAAACTGGAGCAGGGATTAGATTATTACAATTTATTAATCCATGTTAAAACAAACTCAAATCATTTATTTTTTTGATTAATTATTTTAACAAATGATGCTTTTAAAAAGTAAATGGGAAAAAATCTGCCTTGTGGTGGGGACATGTCCTCCAGTGTCCCCAGTTTAAATGACGCCTGAATGTGGTAGTTTCTGTCCTGTAGCTCACATAGCTACAACCGTTACTAAGGGTGCTTTCACACCTGCCTCGTTTAGTTCGGTTGAATCGTACTAGAGTTCGTTTGCCCCATTGGTGCGGTTTGTTTGCTCAGGTGTGAAAGCAGCAGTCGCACCAAAAGCGGACCAAACAAGCGTACCGAGACCTCCTTGAAGAGGTGGTCTCGGTACGCATTCAAACGAACTCTGGAGCAGCTCATTTGTGGTGAGAACGTGATCCGACCTCGAACCGACCCAACTGCAAAAAATACTGATCATTTTTGGACTAAACCAGCTGCCGTAGTCATATTTTTGGAAGATGAGCATGTCAGAGTTAAGAAGAATTAATGCACGACTCCGCTTGAAGTGACGAGTGATGCACGCTCGCCGTTTGCATTAGAACGTTGTTTTCAAGCCGCATCCGCGCTTCCTTATAGAAATGTATTGTCTGCATATTGTGATGGATACAACCAATGTAATAGATTCTGAACAGGGACAAAACCAGCCCGCACAGTCGTCTCTCCATAGTTGTGTTGTCTCCGTGTTGTTTGCTGGCTTTTCCTCTTCTATTGGAATCTTTCCTCACGTAAATTCTGACCAATCGAAAAGCAGTTTAGGAAATACGCCATGGCCAATGAGTGATGTGGATGTTGCCATGTGACTGCAGTTTGGTTCGTTTCAGCTGGTTTGGACCAAAGCAATCAGTTTGGTCTAAAACTGAAAAATGCTGCAATGTATTATTGTTTGCCCTTGGTTCGGACCAAATGAACCGAACTAGAGGTGTGAAAGCACCCTAACTTTTCTTCAGCTTCCACATTTAAGAGTAGGCTAAAGACTCAGAATATCATCCAGATATACGAAGACGAACCTGTTCAGAAAATCCCGGAGTACGTCGTTCACCAGGGCCTGAAAGGTGGCTGGGGCATTAGTCAGGCCAAATGGCATAACCAAATATTCAAAGTGCCCCAGTGGGGTGTTAAACGCCGTCTTCCACTCATCCCCCTCCCGTATCCGTACCAGATGATAAGCGTTTCGCAGATTGAGCTTCGCAAAGATAGTGGCCCCATGCAGTAGCTCAAATGCCGAGTTGAGTAGCGGGAGCGGGTAGCGATTCTTAACAATGATGTTATTCAGGCCCCGAAAATCAATGCAGGGTTGTAGGGTTTTGTCTTTCTTTTCCACAAAAAAGAAGCCTGCCCCTAGTGGGGAGGTAGATGGTCAAATCAGCCCTGCTGCCAATGATTCGGCAATGTACTTTTCCATGGCCTCCCGCTCGGGTTTAGACAGACTAAATAACCGACTTACGGGCAGCGGTGCACCTGGGAGGAGGTCAATTGCGCAGTCATACGGGCGGTGGGGGGGCAAGGAAACGGCGCGGTCCTTACTGAATACCTCCCCCAAGTCGTGGTACTGTACGGGAACCGAGGTGAGGTCAGGGATCTGTCGCTCCAGGGGTCGGCCTGGGCTTGGGGCTGGGGTCAGCGCCGACTTCAGGCAGGTCGAGTGGCACCGGGGACTCCACCCCCAAATTTCCACTGTTCCCCAGTTGACATGTGGATTGTGTTGAGACAGCCACGGGTGCCCCAGGACTAGGGGTACCCGGGGTGACGGGATGAGGTTGAAGAAGAGAACCTCCTGGTGGTTCCCGGCCACGATCAACGAGACCGGTCCTGTGCGGTGAGTTACGCTGGCGAGAAGGCGTCCGTCCAAGGCGTCGGCAACTAGGGGGGCCTCCAGTGGCTCGATAGGCACCCCTAGCTGAGCGGCGCAGCCCTGGTCCATAAAATTGTCGTCCGCCCCAGAATCAATCAAAGCGGGGAGAGTTTCCGTCTGTTGTGAAAAACAAAGCGTGGCCTGAAGCTGGGTTTATGGGCGGGGAAGTGGGGTAGGACTGTTTTGGCTCGCTGCTACCCCCACCATTAGCGGCGAGCACCCTCTTTTGGCCGCACCGGACAGCCGGAAATAAGGTGACCTGGGCTGCCACAGTAAAAGCACTCGCCTGCTTCCCTGCGTCGTGCTCACTCAGCGGCGGACAGATGTGTCCGGCCCAGTTGCATGGGTTCGTCCGCTGGAGGAGGGCTCGGGGACGCTCCGGCTGGTGGGCCTTGGGGTGGAGTCCTGGCAGCGGTCATAGAAACCTCCGGCGGTGACGGGGTAGCTCACCCTCGGCGATGCTCACGGATGCGGTTATCTAGCCGAATAGCCAGGGACACGAGAGCACCAAGATCTGACGGTTCCTCGCGGACCGCCAACTCATCTTTTAAGTTTTCATTCAGCCCATTAACAAAGGCGCTTCTAAGGGCCTCCTCATTCCATCCTGTCTCCGCGGCGAGGGTGTGGAACTCCACGGAATATTCCGCAACACTCCGGGTTCCCTGGTGGGTGATTAACAGCCTCGAGGCTGCGTTGCCGCGGTGGTCCGGATGGTCGAACACATGGCTGAGCATGGAAGAAAACCTCTCATACGTTAGCGAGGAGAGAGGTTGAGTGGTATTGATTACTTCCGCCCAGGCTAAGGCCCGCCCCCTAAGCAACCCAAGGACGTAGTAGACCTTGCTCTGATCGTCGGGAAATGTCCGGGGTCGCTGCCGGAATACCACCGTACGCTGGAGCAAAAACCCCTCGGCAACCTCCCAAATCCCCCGAGAAAGGCGTCGGGTCCGCTGCGTGAGACTCACGTGGTGGCATGGGGGGCAGTGACGAGGGTGCGGCGGGCGGCGGTGCTGACATGGTGGGGAGCACCAGGGAGGTGAACTGTGTCAGCTGGGCGGTCAGTGGGCAAGCTGCGTTACCATGAATTGGTTCTGTTCCGACAGGGTGCGTAGCAGTTCCTCATGCTGGCCCAATCGAGTTTCCTGTGTGGCAAGCAGTTTAGGTGTACAGGTCCGCGTCCGCGGAGTCCATGATGGTGGCCAGATCGTTCTGTTATGAACTGACTGAAGGAATGGACTCAGATGCGGACCGGTGTCAAAGCAACAGTGACGTTTATTGAGGAACCACTTAAGAGTGGGACAGGCATGGGGGGGGGGGGAAGGAGTCAACGGTCGAGGCGTGGAGGCAGGCGTTGGTTGAGGCGGAGGAGAAGAGAAGCTGGCACGGACCTAGGCAAGGAGATGTGGGTTAGTAAATTATCGAACTAAGTTACTGAGAGAGAGGCGCTTGATCAATGTTACCGCACGGTAAACGGATGATCTGGCAGGGACTGGGTGTGGAGCGAAGCTCTAAGTACCCTGGTGCCTGATGGTTCATTGTGCCCAGCTGTGCCGACCAGAAAGTTCCACGGAGCCCCGCCCCTTTTCCAGCACTTACTCGATCCCGGAGGTGGTCGTGGAGCAAAACACCACACCTCTCTCCTTCTGTCACTTTCAGCAGGTATTTTTGCCTCCAGAGATGCAGACTCTGGATCTGTGATTGTGACCACCTGCTTCCCCCATGTTCCTGCTCAACACCTGCTGCTACAATTATTATTATTGGTCTTAATATTATTATGATTATTTATGATTATATTGTGATTTTTTTTGATGATATGATATATATCTTTAATTAATGATGATTTTTATTATCATTATTTTAAAATTGTATGTGGAATTTGCATTGTATTCTCTCTCTCTTTCTGCAGATGGCTGCCCACCTTGAGTCTGGTTCTGCTCCAGGTTTCTGCCTCTTAAAGGAAGTTTTTCCTTGCCACTGTCACCAAGTGCTTGCTCATGATGGGAATAGTTGGGTCTCTGTAAATAATATTATAAATAAAAGTGCACTGAGATAACTTTTGTTATGAAATGGTGCTATATAAATAAAACTGAATTGAATTGAAAGCGTTTTCTGTTGGAAAGTTCACTTGGGTACCAGGGCCCAGGACAGCAGAGAAAAAGCTTTTTGGTGGTATAGAATACTTTTCTGTTCATAGCTATATATTCTTCTAAATGAGTGTGAAGTGTGCTAGCTGAATAAAATGAAGGGCGCCCGTAGTGTTGCTCTTTGCATGTTTTTTTTCAGTTTTCTTATGTTATCTGTGTATGTCCTGAGTGTTTGACTTTATGTAACTCAGACTTTTATGTTGACCCACTGATGAGGAACAGGGAGTTCTGTATTACTGTTCTGTTTTCATAGAGAGTCTCAAAAAAGTGTATTTAGTTTTAAAGTGTCTTTTTTATGTTTCACTGAAATAAAATGTTTTGAGAAATGTAGAATTATTTTTCTAATCAAATGGATCAAACACTGCCAAGAATGCAAAGCTGGCCGAGCCAGGCGTTTTGGGTGTTTTTATCTCTGCACCACCCAGGCGCCATGCATGTTTTATCCAGCCAAATCTCTTTGAGGGTGCATGTGCCAAATTGCCGAAGGGACCAACAGACACTCTCTGCAAACATTTTAATTTCACCACAACACAGCTCATCTCACTCAGAGCCATGACTCACAGACAGACACACCTGCAGGTAACACCACACCCTGCCCGTCTGTTTACTACTGTGGTACAGCACACACACACACAAACACACACACAAACACACACGCATAAACACAACCAAGCTCAAATCCCTCCTTCTTTTATTACCAAGGTCAAAAAAAAACACCTTCCACAATTCACTTCCACAGAATTTCTTTCCCCCTCAGTTCCCACTGGCACTGTATTATCTCACCTAACAGCTTCAATCCAAATACAACGGCAATCCTTCTGAATCCAAATAAAACATATGATCATTGAAACATAACAATCCATGTCTGAAACTTACAGTCTGCAAAGCATGAAAATAAAAGACCTCAAACCTTGTTAAAACAACATCAGCACTTCATTATTTGGATTTCAACTTGTTGCACGTAAGCAATACATTAGTTAAATGGCTGTGTTAAGATCGCATGATATATTATGATCATCACAATGATTAAAAGCTGTCAAAGTTCAAAAGGCAGGAAAGAGAGTGGAAATGCCTCTTGACAGAAAAGAACAGTTAGGAGCTTTTTACAAGGAACATAATGTTCATGAAACTGCCAGATTCTTAAAGGGCATGTGGTGAGTCACTGTCTGCAGCTTTGCCTCCTCCCTTCATTTTCATCTAAATCCATTAGGAGTGGAGTTGGAAAAGGAGTGACCCAAACAGAATATTGTTCATTAATTCAGAGTTACTCATAGTTCTCTCTGGGTGTGACACCATCAGCACATTGTCTGGGGTCGGCACAGTCACTCATGCCTTTTCTACTGTCACAACGCTGGGAACACCTTTCACTGTGTCTCTGAGGCTTCTGAGGCTGGTGAGGCTTGCCCGGACATGAACAGGGCAAGATGTGAAATCCTCAGAGGGACAGGTGACCCTTTAAGTATTCTAACAAAGCTCAGTCAGTCAACAGAACCTCGTATTTAATTTATTTTTGTAATAGGTCAGTGTGAACACAAAACAGAGCAGAACCCAAGACATCGATGCATCACGCTGTTGCTTGATTTGGACCAAATGAACCAAACCACAGCTGAGGGAGTGACTAAAAGTTCCTGCCATTTGCTCAGTGTGAGTGAGGAATTTATTCACCATAGAGTGAACCCAACAAGTGTTGGCGTGTATATACAGTTACCACTAACAAGAACTAACACAGACCTGCAGACCAGCAGCGTCTGGTGGTACCATGGCAACGAGGAACAGGATCCCTCTGGGGCAGCTTCTCTGGATCCGTTCCACATTGGTGGAACGATCTGCCTGCTCCTGCAAGATCAGCAGGTTCTGTAGCCGCCTTTACAAAGCTCCTGAAGACGCAGCTCTTCCACCAGCACCTGACTGGCCATCACTGACTCCTTCTTCCTTCCTCTCCTTAGCTTTGCATCCTGTGCTGGGCTGTAATCAGACTACTTTTTGGATGCGCTTCTGCTTCCTGTTACCTTGTGTTGTTCTATTGTCTTCCTCATATGTGAGTCGCTTTGGACAAAAGCGTCTGCTACATGACTCCATGGAAATGGAACTGTAGAGACTCCTGAGTGTCCTGAGTGTGTAGGGAAAGGTCTCTCGGCCTACACACACACACCGCCGTGGCCCTGTCCTGGGCGGCGGGGGCGGGCGGAGCACTCCTCCTTCATAAGCCTCCCCCTCGCCTCGATGTGCTCACAGTCCGTCGGGAACTCTTGTCGGTGCACCTGACACTTCGTTACCGGGACTCTTCTCCGCCGTGATGCGTGCTTCTGGGCCCGGGTTCGCGCTGCTGCTGCTCGCGGTGAGTAGCTACGGAACTGCTTACCTGTCTGTTGACTGCTGAGCGGCTGCTTAGAACCGGCGACCGGGTGACTGTCATGGAGTCGAGTCACGTCCATTTGTATTTATATAGCCCAATATCCCAATCTGTGCAGCATACAACACCTCGACCCTCGATTCGGATAGGGGGACAGGATGCCCCTCCCTGCCGTGTGTCTGTGGACAGAACAGACAAACCTGATGACAGTATGGACAGTCATGGCTCGACAGATTGTGGATAGATTGTAACATAGATGAAGAAGAGTCTGAACGTGTGCTCAGTTTAACTATGAAGGGCTCGACCCTCAACATCTAAAGGCCATTGTGTTGTTGTAGTGGACACGTTAGCTGTAAAATACTCCTGTAAACCTGGAATCTATGAAGTTCCTATCACAGCAGCTTTTAAATCAGAATTTCAAACCTGTCCAACTGATGCTCTCGTGTCCTGATAAAAAAACACTGAGTTTAGGTGTGTTTACGCCTCCCTTCAACAGCTAATTATCCTTTTCACGTTGGGAACTACCAAATACCTGGCTGCCGTGGCAACACAGGTGTGGCCTGCGCTGTCAGGCAGAGACATGGCATCACTTCTTTCTAATGTCTTGTGTGAGCTGCTCGACAGTTCGAGTTGGAGTCATGTGTTAAATCGACAGTCTGGAGGCCTGCAGCCTGCAGTGAATCAAACCGAGTTTATTGGATTCCACAGCTCCCCTATACTTCTTAGATTTGCTCCGTACTTGATCAAATCATGATCAGATCAATAATTGTGTGGTTAGTTATTGTTTAATGGATCATAAAAAAGCATTTAGAACATTAAGACTGCTCATGATCTCTTGTAACGTCTCAGAAGCCTTCCAGGAGACCTCGGTGTGGCTCCTGCACCTTAACAAACCAAAGCAGCAGCTAATGCATGAAGTCACTAATAAAGACCGTAGTAATATTAAGTCACAGACACGTCACAGTGAAAGCATATTCGTGTTTGACACAAGCTTTGAGCCCACTATGCTGACTCTATGGCTCAGACGCTGATCTTCTGCTGTACATTGTTTCTGTGAGTCTTTTCAAACATGTTTCACTTGGATTGTACAACAAATCGCAGACTGCAGTTCATTATGAAGATCCAATGGTATTACTGACTTAAACCCCCCCCCCCAGCTCAATTATGTGGTCACGGAATTCCGTGGGTGATTTCAGCCAGAGACGTTACCACAGCAGTCTCGTTCAAATCCAGCTGGGATTATTCCTTATTTAACTTGGTTGTGGTGCTGCTGACAGTTGAGGGGTTATTGGCACTCTTTATCGTGCAAATAAATGCATTGAGTGAGGGGAGGATAGCGATGACATTAGAGATGTTTTCTCAAATGAATAGTGAAGACAAATAGTTCCTGTCATTAGTGCCGATTCCGTACGCTCGGCAGTTTTTCATGCATGCGATGTCGCTGGTGAGTCGGACCGAGTTCTTCTTTCTCACTGAAAGACGTGAAGCCACTTCCGTAACTCTTCTGTTCTCCTGACATGCCCATGTAGTGACTGAACAGATGAGTGGTAGGGTGTGTCAGCGACACAGCACCTGACAGGTTGATGCCTTTACACACAGGCAGAAATAAGGCTGCAGCTCCACCACTGTTACCTGACCTGTTCTATAGAGTCCAAAGAGCAGAGTGAGAGGGCTGATGACAAAGACCGCTCAGTGTATCACCATTTTCAACATGTAGAAAGCTATCTTTGACAAGCCAGACTGCCTCTAGCAGCTCTGCTTGCAACTCTTCTCCCCCCCCGTTTGCTGTCCATCACGTGGCGGTTACACTTCACTTCACCCTGCAGCAACAGACACAAGAAAAGGCAACAATCCTTACTGAACAACAGATCAGCCCCAGCCTCGCTCTCAAACCGGCTGGTCAAATTTCAGCCAGGCTGAACTCTGCACGAGCAGCAGGAGGTCAATGCATTATTTCCCCTTTAAGCCCAGGCAATCTGACACTGACAAAAAGGGTTGAACGGTGAATGTGAAATGGTTAAATAGTTACTAATAACCTTGATCTTATAATTGAATCTAATTGCTGGAGTTCAGAATAGTCTTCTTCTCGGGGTGGGCATATTGTGGTGTGTACAACCACTGTAACAGATTCTGAACAGGGACAAAAGCAGCCCGCGCAGCCGTCTCTCCATAGTTGTGGTGTTGTTTGCTGGCTTTTCCTGTGCATTTTAGTTCGTTTCAGCTGGTTCGGACCAAAGCAGTCAGTGTGAGGTGAAAAGGAAGCAAAAAAGCTGAAAAGTTCTACAATGTATAATTGTTTGCCCTCGGCTCGGACCGAATGAACCCAACTAGAGGGGTGAAAGCCCCCTTACATACAGCAGCACTTGTGGTTTGCTTCTGTCAGATTCTTCACACATTCACAAACATACTGGTCAATTTCCAGGCGCATCATATATCTACTGTGGCGAAAAAAGAAATGTAATCTGCTGTTAGGTGAATGCGTACGGCAATCCGTTAGTTTGCAAACCAGTTGGGACACAACACTGGTGAGAGCAGAGAGGGCTTTCATGTATCAAAGATAATCAGAAATGACTTTGATAGACTTGGTTGCTTCTTAAAGTTAGCTGGCAGATGGTGTGTAACAGCTGTTGGCGCTAAACTTTGTCATGCAGGATCTCCCACCGCTGCGAAGGGAGTGCTGTGTATGGCTGGTGAGTGGGCCACACACACTGAGAGAGACAAAGGTGAAGGATGCCAGAAGGAAGGGAGAGGACAAAGGCCACTGGCTCCGTTTATTAACCTGGTGCCCTCCTCGGTCACAGGTTAGACTGACCAATGGTAGCTGGAAGCTGGTCCCATGGGTAGGGTGGCCATACGTCTGGATTTTGGCCGGACAGTCCTGTTTTTAAGCCCCCTGTCCGCCGTCCGGCGCAGCCTCAAGCCGGACACTAATTTGTCCTCCTTTTTGGAGTCTCGCTGAAGCGGCCTAAAGAAAACCCGCTCTACGCAGCAGCGTAGAGTCTAATGCCGTAAGAGCTCCGCTCAAACACATGGTTGGCTGAAAGCGGTGTCAAATAAATATCTGATATATCATTGGTTATAAATGTAAACAGGCCTCCACGCGCTGCTACAGGCGACGTCACATCATTACGTTAACATGCCGAAACGGCACACCTCGTTTAATCCCGAACGGACAAAAGAGCTCGAGTTTATAGCAGAAAGCGGCAGAGACGCTGCTTCTTTGTTAAGAACTGAAATGTGTTTTTATTAATCATTTCTGTTATTTCCAGAAGTCCAGAAGTGTTGTTTCAGGCTGTTTCAGAATCACTGTATCATGATACCATCGACATGATGGACGAGATTGTATTACGAGTACAAATTGTAGTTGCGAGTTCACCAGAGTCCTGTGCAGTTACTCTTGTGTCCTTCTTTTTGGTGTTATGGAAATGGCCACCCTACCCATGGGAGGGGTTCAGTGGGAGGAGTTCACGCCTGCGGGGATTCTGGGAGACTGAGTTCCATGGCTCTCAGGATTGTGGGACAAAGAATGCAGTCTTTTAATCAAAGTTCAGTTAAAATCACCCACATGATTGCACGCCTGAGTCCCAACACCGCATTAGCCCCGCAACATGCTAACACCATGTTCAACAGGCAAACCTGCAAAATAAACAGCAAAGCAACATAAAAATGGCTAAACTTACATCTTCCAAGTTTACAGTCGGTATCGATTCAGTTTTGAAGCACATCCTGCTTTGTACTGGCAGCCCAAACTAAAATGGTTATACGAGTTTTTCAGTTGTTGTGGGGACAACAGAGGAGTTGGCATGCTGTCCTCGTAATGTTACCTTCCACATCTTACCCGAGTCTGCGTTAGCGAGCAGAACAGCAGTTACTGGACGTAACTCCAGTTCCATGAGTATGTGCGAACCCACTACCTGCATGTTACTGCAGCCATAATATGCTAAAGCATTTTAATATGCTCAAACATTTATACATAATGAGTGTATTGCAAAATCAATGTTGTGGAAGAACTTGACACCAGTGATGGTGATGAAACCGGTGTACCACCCGCCCCTTCCCTTTCAGTGTCGAACGCACCAACATTGTAGTGTTTGATCAGTAAGAAGATGACCAGATTTTGCTGACCAGGCTGCACTTGGTCTAGCCAACGCCAAAACAACAAGAAAGTGAACTGCGCTAAGAGCTCTGAATGAGATTCCTTCATAAAGATTAACTCTCCAAACTAACAGGAAAAACAACTGACATCCCTACGGTCATGGCCCAGCTTAGACTGGGACAAAAACGGAAGACATAGTGGTATACTAAATCATAAATGCATTTATTTACAACATAACCGCAAAAATAATCAAAGCAAATAAGTGCTAGAATCTGTAAAGTCAGGGAAGAAAAGGAAGCAATAACAACAATGCACAGGTGTGTGGGGAGAAGAGATCATCCCAAGGACTGGCTATTGCTCTGCCTTATACGTATCAACAAAGCATGGGACTCACCTGGGTGCTGTTGATTAACTTCCCAATAGGTCTGCAGCACTGGACAGCCCAGCGAACTAAGCAGAGGGGCTGTCACACCCTCCAATAACTCTCTGCCAATCACAGGTACACTACCGCCGTCCACATAGCCTCTTCCCCCTAAGGGAGAAAATAAAGTCTGGTGTTTCTCTGGAGCTGCCGTATACCAGAACAAGGTCGAGGGTGTGGCCAAAACAGCGAGTGGGTTTATGTACACTCTGATAGAAGCCAATCGAGTCTAATAATGAGATAAATGCAGTACTAAGGCTATCATTTTCAACGCCCACATGAATATTAAAATCACCTACAATAATTGCTTTATCTGTTTTAAGGACTAAACCTGATAGAAATTCTGAGAAGTCAGATAAAAACTCTGAATAAGGACCAGGAGCGCGGTACACTATAACAAATAGGATTGGCTGTCGTGTTTTCCAGGTTGGATGTGAAAGACTTAGAACAAGGCTTTCGAATGAGTTCTAATTTAGTTTAGGTTTAGGGTTGTTTAATAGGCTTGAGTCGAAGATGGCTGCAACTCCACCTCCTCGGCCGGTGCCTCGAGGAATGTGAGTATTAATATGACTGGGCGGAGTGGATTCATTTAGGCTAACATATTCTTCATGACCCAGCCAGGTTTCAGTGAGACAAAATAAATCAATGTGATAATCTGATATCAGATCATTTACTAGTACAGCTTTAGATGACAGAGATCTGATGTTTAGGAGTCCACATTTAATTCTCTGCTATTTCAGCGGTGGTAATTTTTGTTAAATTTTTATGTATAACTCCTCTTCTGTTAACTTTTGATGTTATTAATTTAAGTGGTCGGGGGGCAGACACCGTCTTTATGGGGATATGGGTGGGTAACTGCTCTGCAGGACTGCAACTCTGCCCCCTGGTCTCAGCTCGGGGTTGTCATGTTTTAGGTCCACTAATAAACTCCGGTGACGTTTTACATCATCATCTTGTATTACAGCTCCATGCTGTTGCTGTGGTGAGGGCCAACTGGATTCCCCCACCGAAACCACTGCAGGAAAATGTAGACTACACTCAACTGGAATCTGTTGCCAAGGTGAGTCATTGGTCTCTGGCTCTGAATCTGAATTTAAAGCTATAAAAAGGGACCTTTAGCCGTTAACCCTAAAATACAAGGTAGTACAACCCAATCTTCTATCACACCGAGGGAATATGCGGCTGAAGAGGCCCTTGTGTAAAGTGCCCCAGTGTAATCATTGCTGTAATGTCATTGAAACAAGAACATTTCTTGATTCTTAAAACTGGTAGGGCATACAATCAGTAAATGTTATCAACTGTAACACCACATTTGTGGTGTATTGTCTCATGTGTTTTTACATAGGACACACAAAAAGACACGTAAAGGATAAACTCTCTGAACACAAATATGTAATAAAAAAACTAACTATGGACTATCCAATTCAAAGCTTTTTATGGAGGCACATAACAGCAATCATTGCTTATTAAGAATGAAAAGTTTGAAATCGTGAAAATTTGAGGTTTTGCACACACTCCTCCAGAGAGACGTATATCCAGGCCTAAATGAAGACATTTCAGTCTTATTTCAATACAGAAAAATGTTGAATAGTGTATTCATTTTAGTCCATAACCATGTTTTTTGAGTTTTCACTTTTTTTTTGCGAAATATTGGGGAATTCATCTTTGAATTATAGCTGCTGTCAGGCCTGGGCAGTTAGGAGGAAAAAGAAGAATAAGGAGGAGAAACGAAGAAGAGGAAGCCCAATGAGAAATACAGGAGGGTCCATCAGCAGAACTGTCTGGACCAAAATGATCATTAAACCTTGAAGTTACATGTCTCCTATTCACACAGCACAATCCCTGAATGGGCATTCGACTGTCTGTTCTGCATCACCCAGGGCCCGGACTCACAACTTTAGACACAAAGGGCAAATCATGATCTCATTCAGCTACCTGCCAAGTGAGAGACCATAGCTGGCTCCACACTAGGACTTAGGCAATCACCAGGGTTGCATGTAAAGGCAGATTTCCTACTAGTGTCAAAGTTTCAGTTGTCAAGACAACATTCTGAGAATCAGTGGCTTTCATCTAGACAACATAGAGATGTCTGTCATTTATTTTTACAAAGATTGATTGCTCCATGCAATGATTTACATGAGGACAGAATTGAAAATACTGTCAAAAGTGTTGAAATACAATTCTGAAATTTACCACACTACACGTACAATCACGATCAAAATGTTCTTATTGGTTCATGAACATTGGAGGTTTATTTGGTGGGAGTTTCCAGTAGCTGTTTACAATCAAACCTTGTGATGAGCTGTGGGCTCAATATTTGATATTTCAAAAATCTGGCTGGATGGTTTGTGGAGGACAGCCTGAAGATGCAGAGTGGTAAGTTTGGTGTTGATTGAGTAACAAATGTGCGAGGAGATAGTTTACAGTTTTTGAGGAAAACAGAATGATGAACTTCATAACTAGTGCCAGCTGGGCTACATTATGGTGGAAGTTCCAAAGTCGCAGCATGTACGACTGATTTGTTATTTTCAAAGTCTGAAACTTTAGATGGTTGCTGTAGCGCCACCATCAGGACTTAAATGGACTGCTTTACTACCAAAGCGCTTTACAATATTCAATTCATTCAAACCATTCAGACTCTCACATTCACACACCGATGGCGGCGGAGCGGCCGTGCAAGGCGCTGGCCTGCACGTCGGGAGCAACTTCGACACATGGACTGCGGGAAGCCGGCATCGAACCGCTGACTTTCCGATGGGTGGGCGACCTGTTCTTCCAGCAAGCCACAGCCACCCCACAATGCCAGTTGTGAACGTTTGGCATCGGGCTGGACCTATGTGCAAAGTTTTATTTATTTCCGTGCATGGGAAGGCCGATTTCCTCGTAGCAAGAAGAAGAATAACATCGGTCAGAGCTGCCCGGCCCCTAAAAACACTGTCAGTCACCAGAGGGGCCACTGGAACATGTTCAGCATCCTTAACAAAGAGGGGACTATCTTACCACAGACAAGCATGTATCTGCAGGGTGGTGGCCTACTAAGGGGAGCATGAGTAGCCAGACAAGTTGGAGAGACCGTAAAATGCTTGAGGAACAGCACTCAGGGGTATATTGATTAGTGTTCAACAAATGATGGTTTACAGGGTGTTTTTTTTCTCCTCTCTTGAAATAAATAGTTTTCCAACCAACCATCTCCTTCCACTTAAATAGTTTTCAAACGTTGCAAATAGTTGTTCTTTTGCTGCACATTTTTGTTGTTGTGTCCTTCTGGTGCATGAGTTAGACTGAATCAGCTCTTCTGTGTTTCAGATCCATTCAGATTTCGATGATGGCACAGGGAATATTGAATACTCTCTAGAAGGCATTGGTGCAAACCAGAATCCCTTCCACGTGTTTGTAGTTGACCCTCAAACTGGACTAATTCGTGTGACCAAAGTGCTTGACAGGGAGTTCATCGATACGTACAACGTGAGTGCTGCGTGACAGATTCTGTTCTATTCTACCTTCCGAAGTCGATGTCACTTTTCCCTTCATAAGATTTCATATTTAGTTGAGCTATTTTGCAGCCATTTGCTTCACATCAATGCCACTGGCTATTTATGTTTGTAAAGGCTGCTGAGACACATGATGAAGACAGCAACATTTGAGTTTTCTGTTTCAGCTGTCCGGTGTCGCTAAGTACAGGGATGGCAGCCTTGCAGAGAAAAACGTTGACATACGATTTAAGGTTAAAGATCAGAACGACAACCCTCCAGTGTTTGGAGTCATCAAGCCCGGGGAGGTGAATGAGCTCAGTCCTGCAGGTTAGTGTTTCTGCTTTTGTGTACAATTCACACACATCCCCATCCTGAGGTGTGATGGCCAAGTAACCCTACATGGCTTCATTAATTAATAAACTGAATTGTGTCGTTGAGATCTAACAAATGGAAATCTTGCATTGTTTCCATCCATGTTTACTAGCTAGCAGTCTTCTTCTCTTTGCCTGTGTTAATAAGGAATGGCATGCCTTTAAGGCCAACACTGATTTTAG
The DNA here is from genome assembly GCA_011952105.1 of Coreoperca whiteheadi. NCBI lineage: Eukaryota > Metazoa > Chordata > Actinopteri > Centrarchiformes > Sinipercidae > Coreoperca > Coreoperca whiteheadi. The sequence continues at coordinate 131,844 of WNGW01000037.1, forward strand.
CAGCTCATCACATTTGTGCAGTTTTCATCAATTCAGAGATTGCAATGATACATTAAATTTTACAGTTTCTAATGAAAAATCTCATTTGGTTTAAAATAGAAACTGATGGACAAGAAGGAGTCACAAAACAATTATTCGAAAAAAATTAACAGGGGCAATATGGTATGGCTAATAACATTATGACATTGATTTCGTCCTCCCATGTGCATTTTTCCACATTTTCCATTACTGGTTGACATTATACATGCTATGCCCCAGTACTTCTAAAAGATTCCACTTCAACCACCTTATTCCACTTCATGGTAAGGAAATAATTTGTGTATTCGTATATAAGAAATGAACTCAGATTGCAGGGCTTTTTCCCACAGCTTGAGAGCATGGTGTGGTAACCTACACCATGGTGAGGGACAACAATGGACTGTTGTAAAGACTGAAAGGACTTTGTTAAGCCCTTCGCGTTCCCTACAGGTTGAAGACTTATTTGTGGTAGTTTTGTAGTTTCCCATGGTCTGTATAGTGAAAGGTACTTTTACACATTTTGTACAAATTTGTGGCTAATAGACATTTTATTAATTACAAATATTAAATATAAATATGTCAAATATCTCTTTATTATATTTATTTAGTTCAGTTCAGCTTATACGCCATTTTCAGAATACTTTGTTTTACTGCTAAATTTGCAGTATTTACAATAAAGCTGTTATACTGTAAGACACAATTACACGTAAGTGTGTCTTACCATAAAACATTGTTTCAGACAAGCTACTGTAAAAGGATAATTGCAGTAACTTGCAGTACTAATGTTGTGATTTAACATGCCTCACATGGCAGCACCATTTGATGGCATTTACTGTGATTCAAGGGGCACCAAGTTGTGTAGTGCAATCAATTAGATTTAATAAAGACCTTGGGGCACCACCTTTTATAAAGGAAAAGCGAGCCAATTAATTGAGTCTCATAAAGTACACTAAACTATCACTTTGGAACTCAGATTAATAATTAAATTAATAACTATATAGCTAGTAGGTGAAGGATTTGGAATTCAATCATAGAAGAGGTTGGCGATGATTCACTCTGAGACATTAAAGAGACCAGCAGACTTAAACACAATCATTTCTCTACAAAGGTAAAGCACACTATTAAGACTAACTAAATACACTAAACTACAGACAACGGATGTGTGTGTGTGTGCAGTTGTATTGGCACCAGGCCAGCTAGAGCTGTGTGTTTGTGTGCTAGCAGGTAAAGGTGATCTGTAAGGAGTTAGTTAGCATGTGTGTAGCATCATAACTAACATCAATTTAGAAGGTGCTACCAGGTTAACTAACAGATTGAAAAGCATCACAGCGATGAATCTCAATGAAATCACATCAGTAACGTCAAATATGAAAAGTTAATTAAAGGTTCTGTACTCAACTACGCTAAGCGCTCTGTTTAGCTAACATGCTATGCTATTCCCAGTAATCGTTACCAGTCCTTGGGAAGAAGAGAAGTTGCTTTGGGACGCTGCTTCGCAGCGGGCCGGTTCGCCCGGGCCAGGCGAGGAAAGAATTGTGGTTCTGCTGTGTGAAGCTCCGTTGCAAGGTCCATGTGGAGCGGGGAAGGTTCACTCGGTTGGGTTCTGTGCAGTTAGCTTGATGCTAACTGGCTCCGTTGCTTCTTAAAGTTAGCTGGCAGACTTGTTATGCTTGTTAATAGTCTTATGCAGGATCTCGCGCAAACAGACGTCAATGGTGTGTTCATTGTCTCTGGGATTGTGGGACAAAAAAGGGAATGCCGTCCCTAAATCAAAGTTCAGTTAATTACCCACATGCATGAACTCATCTGCTGAGTCCCAGCACTAGTGAAAATACAATAAAACGCTGAACAGTGTGCTTTAAAACTCTGCAGGGTGAATTTAAGGTCACACAAAATCTTTCAATCACACTTTGGGACCAATGTCCTCCCATCCACACACACGGGGCCACCTTTAAAGACTGGTAGCATGATGACCATTTGGTGATGGTAATGTGCCAATAAACCACTTTCACTCAGTGTCACATAGAGCTGGGTATGGCTGAAAGTTAGTTTACCAGTACCCTTAAAGGATACTGATACCAGTCGAGTGCTACATTCGATACCTTTTTTTATACTTCCTTTGATACCCGATACCTTAAATGTATCGAGTACCGATACACGGCCCTAGAAACACATTTTCTAGGGTTGTGTATCGGTGCCATGTTTCACAGTTACACAGCAGAAAAGGCTGTGCTTTATGAGGGAGCACTCAAAGAATCTGCGCAGCAAGAATTCTAACGTCATAATCCCCTTCAATAAATACACATACATGTATATTAAATCTATTAATTATAATAATATTGAATCGATACCAAAAATATAGCACGTATGGTGGAGGTTGGGGTGGTGCAAGCATGAGTGTCAGCAGCAGAACAATAGTAAGGTTTCAGGTTACAATGTCTGATGACCCCAGAGCCCTGTGCCTAGGTGGAGCGGAGGGCTGTTAAGTTCACTGGGAACACCTGGCCAGTGTTCCTGCATTACTTAAGCCCACCTGCCCAAACACCAGTGGTGTTCCCTTCATTCATCACCAAGCTCTGCTGCTGCTGCTTCTCTTTGCGTTGTTTTACGCTGACAACGTGCCATGGCCATTCATGCACTTTCACACATCACAGACTTTGACCATTATTGTTCTTTACTTTAGTACATTTCAGTTTGTCATTGTTTGGTCTGCACTTCCCTTCTTTGTTGAGGCCAGCGAGCCGGTCGTAACAATGTCCAAGCTGTGCACCTGCATGAATATGATTGGATGTTACTAGATGCTCAGCTGTGAATGAGAATCCTATATGAAACAGCTGATCTCATCAGCAACTGTGAGCAGAACTTTGGTTCTCTGCATGACCTAACACTATGCTTCATCAACGAGACAAAAACCACAGTGAAGAAGCCTGCTAGTAAGTAAACGTGGATGTGAACAATGCCCAATTAAAAACATTCAGAAAATATTTCTATTTTATGGGAATATAAATGCACTCAACACATTTGTAAGGCCTCTAGGACACACATCATGTGTTTTGGGAGAAACACTGGATGTAACCGTAACTTTTGTTTATTCACAACAAAACAGGGCATCTTTAAGTTTAATGACGGTTTAATTTAATGCTATTTTACAGGGACTACAGTTATGAAAATAACTGCAACTGATGCTGATCAACCAGGAACTGAAAACTCTCAGATCGTTTATAGCCTTGTAGAGCAGAATCCACCTCATGACATGTTCTACATTAAAGATGATGGGACCATCTGCGTCAATAAGGCCACCCTGGACAGAGAGGTACAGTATGGACTACACCAACACATCCACAGGGCCAATGGCAGGTGCAGAGAGCTGAAATGTTGCACTCCGTCAGCTGATCAATGTCCCCTAATCCAACCACCAATCACATTCAGTCAAGAAGGTGTGGACACGTTAGTAACGACGGGGCGGAGTCCTTCTCCTGTGCCAATTTACTTTGTTCGTTCCTGCTCTCGTGACTTTTTATTATTGTTCATTCTACCAACGCAACATGGTGACCTATACATACTATAAGCTGCTCAAAGCAACATTGAGACGTAAAAATGGATCCAATGACTTTTTGTAAAGTGAAAAGTGTTGCTGAACGTTTGGTTGATTTGGATCTCTTGTAGCTCATTGGCTAATCTTCCAAGATTATATCACCCATCTCTGGAGCTCCCCTCAGCTCTGCAGAGCTTTTTAGCTTCTTTCAGCTCATTGTTTTGGTTTCCCAGCCTGCATATCTGCTCTTATGGACCTTGTTTCCAGGAGCAGCAGGCAGATGGAAATAGCAAAAAAGCTCTGATAAACACACTGTACGCTACCTGCCCAGCACCACCTCCCACAGTGACAAAGTTAGGAACTAGCTTGTGAACACAGTGGAGCATTGTAAGTTTTGAACTTAAATTCATCAGGCAGCCAAAGACACAACTCCAAATAACTGCTAACTGGCTCCATGTCTGCTGGATGTGTTAATAGGGATTCATCTTCATCATGTTCACCATAACAACATTAAATCTCAAAGATTTTCATTTAAATAAATGTCACTATCTACTGCCAAATGAGTTAACACAATGGTGCCTGTGAGCCTATGGCCCACTGAGGAAATTATATGAAAGTCCATGCATTTACAGTTTTACAAACAGGGTGTCTGTGGCAACAGTCCCGGAGAAAATGCTCTATATAGTACATACTCCGTTCTACTGTAAAATGGTAAATGGACTACATTTATAAAGTGCTTTACCACATTGCCTCTCATTCACCCGCTCACAGTCCCATTCACACACCGATGGCGGTGGAGCTGCCATGCAAGGCGTTGGCCTGCACATCGGGAGCAACTCAGGGTTCAGTGTCTTGCTCAAGGACCCTTCTCAGTTCTGTAGTTAGGATTCTTCACCTGCAGTACTTTATTATTTATGTTTCTTTACACTTGATATTCCTATTATGTATATTGTTTCGCAACTACATCCCAAAGCAAATTCCTTGTATGTGTAAACCTGCTTGGCAAAAGTTTGATTCTGATTCTGATATTAAATTACTGCTAATGCAAACAGGACATTTCCTACTGCTGCAGCTGCACGTTAAAAGCATTTAACTGGCGAAACACGAGGGGACTTTTATTATGAAGTAGTCACAGAAAATTCAATGGGTTTGTCAGTGACTGACAAACAAAACAAAACAAGACTGTCCTATTCTGCGAGCGAATCAGTTTGAAATCTTGCATTGAGTCAGGAGCAGCCACGGTCGGCTGTTAGAGGAAGAGCTGCAGGCTGCAGGCTGCACTCCAACTGTGCCGACTAACCGACTGTGCCCTGTTGTTTGCAGACTCCTGCCGTGTGCAGCTTAAAGTCTGATCACAGTTGCTCGCAGAATGATGGAAAAGAATGATGAGGCCAATTACTGCCTGACTTCTTTATTAAAACAACAATAATAGTACGTTTTGGGCAGCTGTGGCTTTGTGACAGAGCGCGTCGTCCACCAACCAGGAAGGTCAACGTTCGATCCCGGTTTCCCCCAGCCCACGTGTTCAAGTGTCCTTGAGCAAGATACTGAACCCCAAATTGCTCCTGAGGGCCGTGACTTCAGTGAGTGTGTGTGAAAGTTAGATTACTTTGTACTGATGGGCAGTCAGCTCCTGCCAAAGTATTAACTGAACATTCACAATAATCACTCGAAATCAGCAGAGGGAGGCGAGAAACAGCTGTTGACGGTTTGCAGCTCGATCTCTCTCTCTCCCGTCCTTCAGTTCCCTGTCGTTTCCCTTCTGTCTGTGGATCCCTGCTATAATGGGGGAAATAGATTTAGGTTTTATTTACAACCACAAAAAGCAAGCAGGCTAACCGACCTTAGTGACGTGTTCTGTCTGTCGATCTCGCTCTGTTTCAGTACTATGGATGGCGCTGCCCTGATGTAGCCAGACTCATTTCACCATTTCATAGCACAAACTCCCACCTGCTTAGCTGTGGGGCTTACAGTAATCATATGCCAAAATATTTAAAAGCATTAAAGCAGTTGCCTAAATACAGAGCTATTATCGCCACACTGTTGATCCGCTGAAATGACTCTGGCCTGCTCAGGGTTCGACTGACCTTGAAGAAATTCAACAAATTTGATTGTCCTTTTGACATTTGACCAGTGTCCTCCCTGTTGCTGAGGGTATCCTAATTCAAATCACGGTAACATCAGCTCAGGTGACGTGCACACAACTCACACGCTGACCTGACCTCTCTCTCTCTTTTAAAAGAATCAGATTTAAAGGCATCCAAAACAGGCAAACAAGTGATTTACGGGTAACTTCAATGGGAAATAAAAGAATGACAGAACTGATAACATTAAGTATTACACAACATTTATTTTGATAGTGACAAAGAGATGCCAGATCCAATCCAACCAAATAGGTCTCAATCTGGGGGGTCCCTGGTCCTGTTCCGGCAGGAAAAAAAAACAAATCGTCCTCCTGGCGGTCCAGCACAGCTAACTGAGCTTACGGCAGTTTGCCGCAGTTATGACCCGATATATGATATGCTGGCCCTATTCTTTGGAGTATGAATTGAACAGGTGGAGCGTAGTCTTGGTTCTTACACATTGCACCTTTTTAAAGTGATGGTGTTTGGGGGGGACCTATAGGATCAAATCTTTGCTTCTAACTCATACCTGCTACACAAGGCTTTTACTGTTTTTGCTTATTTCAATTACCATATTATTTGCTTTAGCTGAAGTTCACCTTGACGTATCTTTAAAGACACCACCTAACCCTCTACCACTGTCTAAAGCCACATATTCATAAAATAATATCATAATAGTGATTTGATGGTTTAGATCGTTAAAGATAGTTGGAGAAGGTCAATGCGAGAAAAGCAGTCTAAATATATATGAGGCTTTACAGCTGCTACATAGGGTTCCTGGTTTTAAGGATAAATCATTGCCAGTTGAGGGCAGGACATGATTTCGCCTCTCAGAATTCACGCCGTAGTCCCATCTCACAGCAATGTGTGAACAGTTTTTTGGAAGTCATTTTATGATTGTTTTCTAATTTCAGACAGCAGATCAGTACATTCTGACAGTGAGAGGTCAAGACCTAAATGGAAAACCAGGGGGACACAGTGTAACCAGCACTGTTACCGTTAATGTCCGAGATGTGAACGACAACCCCCCCACCCTGGAAAAAGCGGAGGTAGATTTTTTTTCTCTATATCAACATGTTATACTGCATATTGGTGCCAGAAGAAATGGTTTCTATGAGGGTTTTCAGGGTTGCATGGTTTAAATTTTTTCTTTCGAGGATAAAGAATGTATGGAAATGGTGATGTGCTGATGTTACCTGCAGTATGAGGGCAACATTGAGGAGAACACACAGGGTGTGGAGGTGATGAGAATCAAAGCAGACGACCGGGACCTGAAGGACACAGACAACTGGGAAGCTGTGTTTGAAATTGTCAAAGGCAACGAGGCAGGGTACTTCAGCATCAGAACAGACCCCATCACCAACGAGGGCATCCTAATGCTTGACAAGGTACTGCTGAATGAGCAACACAGCAGTGTTTCTGCGATTGTAATTGAGAAGATATATACTGTATATTAGTCTCCAAGCCTTTTGTGAGATAAACGTGGTAAATGGAGTGAACGTGCTTCTTACACAATGAGTGAAAATAAGTAACTTGCCCACCATGAAAGACATGTTGTCACTCAAGTTTATGCCTGTAAGACATAAAAGAGGCCTCAGATGGCAAGTCACAGGGTCAGTGTTGTTGAGGAGGTAAAGCTGGGGCTCCAAGTAGAAGGAGTTTTGGGTCGATTCACCCCTCCCGACAATCGGAGGAGAAATATTATTTCGTAATGTGAGGGTTTTACAGATTCAGTCTTAAACCTCCTGAACTGCTCGCAGACTCATCAGGGCTGCCCTGATAATTTCGAACATATTTGCTATTTAAAATCTGGATAATTATGTGAGTACTTTTAGAGTGTGAACACAATAGCCAATGAGAAAGACAATTCTACAGGAAGATGGTGACGCTGACAGTGTTGCCGAGCAACGGTAAACATCCCGGCCCTACTGTTGACATATATTAAAACTGACAGTTAAAATCTCACCTCCAGTTCTTTCTGAAGAATAGGCAACCCATGTTCACTGCGTCTCCCCAACCACTTCCTCACCCAGACACATACTTCTGCTTTAGTTTCTTCTCTGTAAATCATTAACATTACCAAAGCAGTTGTTGCACAACCTATGTCTCCATTTTTTATTTAAACCTGCTTTCCCATGAGATCATGTGAGATCACATGAGGTGGTGTATTTGTCCCTCTGGCACGATCATCCTGTAGTGTGTGATATGCCATTATTTTAAAATCTTCTAGTGTGAGCATGTTTGAGATTAGAGAAAAGAAATGTATGAAGATTCTCCTTATGTGCATGATGCAATATGATTTCACATTCATTAAGGATCTTAAAACTCCTGTAGTGTGAGCAAAGCCCATCAATTTGTAATATGGTGAATTGGAATGCAAAATCAGGACATGAAACTGTCATCATCCAGTGGTATGTACAAACATTCGTTTGTCCAACAGTCTAGGAGGTTGCCTATTCGTCAAGCAAGGCTAAGCAAGGTAGCCCATTTGTCTTTCTTCCTAGCCACATCCTCCAGGTCCTACTGGGGGATCCTGAGGCATTTTTAGGGTCCCTTCAGAGTGTTCTGCGACTGCCCTATGGTCTCCTCTCAGTTGGAACACTTCCACAGGGAGAAACATCAGATGCTCTAAGCGCCTCATCGGAGTCTTTTCAACATAAAGTACTAGTGGTTCTTTCTGGATGTCTGAGCTCCTCATCCTATTTCTTAGGGTGTGAAAGAAAATCCTTTCCACTGCATGTATCTGTGATCTTATTCATTCAGTCACCCACAGCTCATGACCATAGGTAAGGGTTGGAACGTAGATGTAAATGGAAATGGACTGTACACCTCCTTTCTAGTCGTCCGACTACTCAAAGCGCTTTTACACTACATATCACATTTACCCATTCACTAACTGTGCTAACTGCACATCAGTACAAATTAAACTAATCATTCACACACCGAAGGCGCAGCTTCAGGAGCATTGTGGGGTTCAGTATCTTGCTCAAGGATACTTCGTCACATGGCTGGGGGAAGCTGGGATCGAACCGCCGACCTTCCGATTGGTAGACGACCGCTCTGCCACCAAGCCACAGCCTGCCCCTCAGATCAGAAAATCAAGAGCTTGCCTTCAGGCTCAGCTGCCTCTTCATGCCATGCTCCATCGTGTACTGTCTCGTGAAAAAGAACCGAAGAAACTTAAACTTATTCACTTGAGTCAGTGAATCGCTCTTAATTCAAAGGGAGCAATCGTTTTCATAGTTCCGCAATACTGAGGCCCCCATACCGGACACTCTCTACACCTTGGCTGCACCTCAAAATTCGGTCTTCAGAATCAGCAATAAGGTACAATCCTGGTGGAGCCCAATGTCCAAGAATACGCTTGACTTCCTGCTGAGAATGTGGACAAAACTCACTCTAATTATAGAACACCGAATGGCTTGTACTACACAAGCATCCCGTACTCCTGCTGTACCCCCCCAGAAAATATCCTTGGCGACACAGTCATAGCAAAGCAGAGTTTTTTTTATATGTCACATTGCATTCCAAGGGAGATTCAATGTGCCTTGCATAAAAAAACATGTATAGAGTATTTATAAATTTACACATGTATAGAAACCATACAAACAAACAACAAGCTAGAACAATCTGATAAAAACTAATCAAATGCACAGGAGAACAAGAAAATGTTCAGTCTGCTTTTAAAAACTGTTCACGTCGGAGCACATTTAATCAAATCTGGCAAGGTATTTCAGTAGCTGGGATATTTACTGGGAAGTAAAGTTTTGTAATAAATTTGAAACTAACCAGGAGCCAATGCTTCTCCACAAACTCCTCTAATTCTCTTGAACTGCTACACGATCCTACTGGATGAAGCCCCGGTCCATCCCGATTGGTGCCCCTGCAATCTGAACTTCGACCCAACTGTGGCTGCTCCTCCTGTTGCTGCCATGTCTTGGGCATTGATATGATGGATCATCACTCCGCCATGGGGAAGAACCGACGTAGGGCTTCCTCGTCCCTTCATCCCTGTCCGCCTGTGCAGATGGAGATATCCGAACATCCACTGTCTTCTCCAGGCAGTCCTCACGCACCATCTCCTCATCCCCTCTTCCACCAAAATACATTAATCATTGGTGATTCCATAACCAGGAACATCCACTTCATAAATGCAATTATACACTGTTTCCCTGGAGCCACTGTTCCTGACATCCTGGATCTTCTGCCGCACTCATGGGGATCGCAGATGGATCTAGGGACCGAGGGCGAGATTGCTTTGGCCCTTTCTCAGCTCTCGTACGCTGGTTCCTACACCCGCATTTGGGATCCGGAAGCCTGCACGGTGGCTTCTTCTGCCCCGATTGTGGGACCCACGCTGGGGCTGTCTAGCTCTGAGTAGGTGGATGTCCTTAGTGTGGAAGACTGTGACATGGTTGCCTCGTCAGCCCAGTCCCCACAGTATGAGGAGCAGCTGTAGGTGGTTACCCGCGCTGTGGCCTGGCGGACCAGATGGCTGTCCACCTCACCAAACAGGCATTGACAAAGAGGCTTTGACGACGCCCCCCTCCCCCATGGGGTTGAGCTTACATCTGGTCCCCTACGGAACCCCTAGGAATGTGGTCTCTTTACCACGCCCCCTACGGCGCTTCAGGGCAGGGCGAGTTTCATGCAACCCACACCTCAAGACATGCATGGAAATTAAGTAGTCAGGTGGGGTTGCATTCTCTACAGAGGCCTGTAGATGTCTTACAATGGTTTCACAAGCGCTTCAGGACACTTTGGTTCCTACACCGCATTTTCCGGGTGTCAGCCTGGAGAGGCTCGGCCCTCTACAGCCTTGAGCTGCTGGTGCCCCTGGTGGACTTTCTGCCTGCATGGGAAGCGTTGCCTGGGGTGTCGCACTTCGTGTTGCTCACCATTTGAAATGGGTACAGGCTTCAGTTTGGGTCCCGACCTCCAAGATTCCAAGGGATTTTTGAAGCGAAGGTGGACCTGGCGCAAGCGCAGATTATGGAGCGAGAAGTGCACTCTCTCTTGCCATAGAGCAGGTCCCCATATCGGAGCAGCACACCGGGTTCTACAGCCGGTATTTTATAGTTCTGAAAAAGGATGGAGGGTTACGCCCCATTTTAGATCTTTGTTTGCTGAACCAGTCTGAGGAGACTTCGGTTCAAGATGCTGACGATCCCCATGATTGTGAGCCAAATTCAGTCTGAGGACTGGTTTGCCACGATTGATCTAAAGGACACGTACGTCCATGTCTCTATCCCACCAGAACATCGGAAGTTCCTGAGGTTCACTTTTGGGGGTAAAGCTTACCAGTAATGGGTCATTCCGTTCAGCCTAGCACTCTCCCCTCACACTTTCCCGAGGTATCTGGATGCAGCCCTGGCACTACCCAGGCCCCAGGGGGTCAAATTCCTCCATTATATAGCCTACTGGCTGATATTAGCATAGTTGCACACTAGCGCTACACGGCATCGAGAAGTCGCGCTCGCCCACCTGCAATGCCTTGAGTTGAGGCCCAAAATGAGCAGAAGCTTGCTTACTCCTGTCCAAAGGACTGCGTTCGTAGAAGGAATGTGGATTCAGTTACGTTGCAGGCACAAATGTCTCCCACAGGGATCGAGTCGATCCTGGTCCAGTGCTAGGAGCAGTGTGTCGTCGCAGTCATGGATGACCGCTCTGCCCAAGGTTGGCGCATCATCTAAGGCGGATTGCCTAGAGATGCTGGCAACCTCAGGGACCACCATTTCCTTGTTTGAACAGACGATGGTCGGTGGTCTCTTACACATACTGGCAGAGGGGTCTGAGATTGCGCCCTCTATGCAGATTAGCGCATCAGATCCTCCTGGTCCCAGGGGGGAGGTTGCTCCCTCTGAGAGCACTTTACATCCCAGGGTACCTGAAAGTGAGAGCAGACATCCAAGACAAGGGCTGAGGCCTGGGGAATCGAGATTGCACCCTGAGACGGTGCAGTTGATCTAGAGGAAGATTGGAAGAACTGAAGTGGCCCCGTTTGCATCCCACGGGAATGCACACCGCCCCCTCTGGTTCTTTCTTGTGCATCCAGTGCCCCTGGGGTTGGACGCCATGGTACAGCCGTGGCCAAGGCTGAAGCTGTACGTTTTTCCCTCGATTGCCCTGCTCCTGGGAGTTCTAGAAAGAGTTTGTGGAAGCTCTGGGTGTGGCCCCTGAGGGGGATCGCCTCCAAACTGCCGATCTCTCTACTGAGGTAGTTGAGACCATTCTTCACTCTAGAGCTCCCTCCACGAGGAAACTGTATTCTTTCAAGTGGAACATTTTTCACTTTATGGTGCCGAGAGCACCAACAGGATCCAGTTAACTGCTCTGTGGCTTCAGTGCTGGATTTCCTCCAAGGTCGGTTTTTGGCCGGGCTTTCCACCTCTACTCTTAAGGTGTATGTGCGAGCGAGTGCAGCCTTCCACAGTTCTGTGGATGGCAGCTTGCTGGGAAAGCACAGTTTTATTACAAGTTTCCATCTTGAGGATGAGGTCCGGCTCAGGTTAGGATTCCTGTGTGGGACCTAACCATGGTGGTAGACGCTTTGTCTGTGGCACCCTTCGAGCCCCTGGACTGTGCATCGGATAAGTGTCTGGCCTTAAAATTGGCATTTTGCGGGCCATAGCATCTCTCCAGAAAGTGGGAGACCTGCAGGCCTTGTCTGTGGCCCCTGCTTACCTGGAGTTCACTCCAGGAGCAGTGCAGGCTATCCTGCATCCAAGGCCAGGGGTATGTACCTTGGGTAACCACTGCAGTAGCCTGTCCCATGGTCCTTTAGGCGTTCCATCCTCCTCTAGTGTCGGCGGAACAGGATAGGCTGCGGCTGCTCTGTCCGGTCAGAGCCCTTAAGATTTACGTCCTGCGGACATCTCAGTGGCGTAATTTGGACCACTAACTGGTGTGCTTCGGGCCCCCTCATAAGGGTTGCCCGGCTACCAAACACTCCATTAGCAGGTGGATTGTTGAGGCCATTACTAAGGCTTTCTTGGTGTGCGGGTTGCCTTCACCTCTGCCTCTTAGGCTCAGTCCACATGAAGAATGGCATCCTCTAGGGCGTAGTGGTCGGGAACCTCCCTCCCCAATTTATGTGCTGCTGCAAGGTGGTCTTTCCCTCACGCATTGGTGAGGCATTATATCCTGGACCACAAAGAAAAGTCGGGGTCCCTGGCGCATTTGTCTTGAAGTGTGTCCTCTGGCTTCACACTCGGACAGGCATCCCTCCAGCATGACGTCAGCTGACGCAGCGTTGAAGTTCCGTTGAAAGAGAACATCTCAGGTTACGTATCTATATTGATAAATTGAACTTGTTCTCGGATCATCCCTCTCTTTTCAATAAAGACCTAATGCAATCTCTATTGAGTATGTGGTGCAGTCCCTCCCAGGTGACTGACTGTTTACATCTCATACACACACATCCACAGATCACCTCCCTTGCTCCTCTACGGCACAACCTCAGCATACAGATTCCCATGAGAGCTCCTCCCATAGATCGCGGACTAGTATACCTACTTTCATAACCACCATCATTTGTTATCAAATGACCCACTCCAGCATGCTTAATATTGCACCCCTCAGCTGCTAACCATAACAACTTCTGTTACCCCCTGTCCTCAGTTGTAATGCTGTGAATTTTGGTCTTTTAATTATCAGATCCCTAAATAATGTTATTGCTTCTTATGAGTTAGACTTTTTTTTATCATCACAGCGACAGGATTATCCCAGAGAGACTGTAGTCATTGAAGCAACCCCGCCTGATCAACCCTGGCTGTCAGGCAAGGGAGAGGGGATTTCTGTTATTTACAGCAACGTTTTTAAATGGCCTCCCATTATACACAGTAGTTTTACATCATTTGAACATCTTGATTTTATGGTAAAATCCAGTTATCATTTCAATTATCTACAGCCTGCCCAAGCCAAAACATTTTTTCATCCAGGAGTTTGCGGAGCTATATTCCAATTTTAAAGTATATCAAAGTATGACAAGTATGGCTTTCTCAGACTTTTGTCACGGATTTTATGGATACTGTAGAATCTTTTAACCTCACTCAGGCAATACATGAACCCACACATTTGAAGGGCCACACCCTTGACTTGGTTCTGTACAGTGGTCTCAGCCCTGATAACTTTGAGACAAAGGATATTTGTGTGTCTGATCATAAGTCAATTTATCTACCCATTAATCACACTAGACCTGTCTTCTGCCGAGTTTTTAACTCTACATCTGCTATTAAGTTTTCTGAGTGTTTTTACTGTTGCTTCTTTAACTGCCTTTAATCCACATTTTAACACAGAGGAGCTGGTCTTCCTTTTTAATGGCACCTATCAGACTGTCCTGGACTCGTCTCCCCCACCTCTCCCTCTCTGCAGCTGACGCTAAACCACACCCCCCCCACATACCTCCACCGCTTGACTTAGGCCGGGGTGCCGTCTAGCATAACCTTATTCCCCCCCCCGGGAGCGGGAAAGGAAGTCGGCCACGGCCATCTGCCTATGGACCACCGTGAACTTAAATAGCTGTAATGACAGATAACACCGGGTGATCCAGGCGTTGGTATACTTCATGCGGTGGAGCCGCTGGAGGGTAATAGAGGGTGAATGAGCAACCCAGCAGGTACTACCGCAGGGATTTGACAGCCCTCTCTGCAGCTGGCGCTAAACCACACCCCCTCCCCCACAATCCTACTTATCTAATTTCATTTTAGCAACTAACCCCAGAATTATATTACCAAAAAAAGATAACAGACTTGCCGATCAGCTCCTTCCCCTGTAATTTTACAGACGCCACACAAGAGCTGTGTGAGAAGTTTTAACTTTTTATTTTTTTTACAAATAGTCATTAATATAAGGCAACAAATTACCCCCCCCTTTTGTGTTTTAATGCCCATAGGGACATTCTTAGTCATTGTAGCATTTTTAAACATGTCCTTTTTATCTGTAATCATATTCCACATGCAGTCTTGAAGTTATTTAAACAAAGTTATTTAAAGAAGTCATTGACAGTTGGGCCCAGTATTTTATTGATTATTAATAGCTGCTTAGCAAAATTAATTTTTCCATCTACTTTTAATCATGCTGTGGTCCAACCTCTTATTAAAAAACCTAACCTAAATTCCTCAGTGTCAGGATCACAGTAGAAATGGTCCACAAAGCAGACACTCATTCCCGAAAATGTTTTAAAGTTTTTGCTCCAGGCAAAGGTATCCAAAAGTACGATCCAAAAATGGTGGTCAAACTAGCAGAAGTCGGTAGACACGAAACATCCAAAAACAAGGAAACCATGAGGAAGACCGCTGGAAAGCTCACACTAGGGTAGAGACAATCTGGCACAAAACGGGAACACACACAGACTATATAGGGGAGACAATGAGATACAGGTGGAACACATTAGGGGCGGCGCACACATACAAAGTGGAGAGAAACAAGAGGGCAAGAGGTAAATCTGAAATCAGAAGACAGGGATCAGTCATTTCAAAATAAGAGGACAAAAACTTGTAGTAAAAAATTAACACTATACTAAGATGTTTACACTCAAATCAAATGTTTTAGAAAAAGTGTTTTCAACCCAACTTTTGCTTTTTATGTGTGGCAATAACATCTTTGAGAATATTCAGTCAGGTTTTAGAGCTTTACATAGCACAGAGACCCTCCTCATGGCAACCATTGAACTCCTTTTAGCACCTGACAAGGGAGGGAGCACAATATTAATTCTTTTAGACCTAAGTGCAGCTTTTGACAAAGTAGATCATGCCATTTTAATTGACCTGGGTTGGCATCAAGAACACTGCACTTAGTTGGTTTTAGTCTTACCTTTCAGAAAGAACCTACTTGGTAACTACTCATCCTCTTCAACTCACATTACCTGCGTGTACCGCAAGGTTCAATTTTAGCTCCAATTTTTTTTTCTATCTACATGCTTCCATTTGGGCAAATCATCCACCATCACAACGTCTCTTTTCATTGCCATGCAGATGACACAGAGCTATACCTTCTCCTGAGACCCCAGATCAAAAAACGTTGTCCAGTCCTGCTACCTCCAAATAAGAATCATCACCAGAATTAAAGCAATGCTCTCACACTCTGACCTGGAAAAAGTCAATCACACATTTCTCTTCTCTAGACTCGACTACTGTAACTCCCTCCTTTGTGGCATAAAACAAAAGTCACTCTCTCGCCTCCAACTAGTTCAGAATGCAGCAGCTCAGCTTCTCACTGGTTTTAATCGATGACATCATATCACCCCAATCCTAGCTTCTCTCCATTGGTTCCCTGTTTGACTTAGAATTGATTTTAAAATGTTATTGATCACTTTTAAAGCACGTGTGTAGCTCCAAGCTACATAATGGAAATGTTGACCCCACATTAGCCAGCTCGCAGTCTTAGATCCTCAGAATGGGCCCGACCGTGCGTTTGCCATCAGGGCCCCTCAACTGTGGAATAACCTGCCTGCTGAGATAAGGTCAGTGCCTTCTTCAAAATCACTTCTGAAAACTCATCTTTATAGACTACGGTCATGTTTTTCATTGTTTTAAGCTGTCTTGTCTAAATTTTTTGTCTTGCTTTGTTTGGCATTTCTATTTGGCTTTCCGCTGTTATATCCTGGGTATCCTGTTTCTGCTATGCCTTGTTTGTCAAAGCACTTTGTAAACACTTTTTTTAAAGGTGCTATATAAATAAAATTATTATTATTATTCTAAGATAAGCTTTACCAGGGAGGCAGATAAATGTGATACCCTGATAGTTGGAGCACAACCTCTGCCCTTTTAAAAATGCTAGTCCACAACCACTGTGCCTGACCTCCGTTTGATATTGAATAGGCATGCTAAACAAGACAGCCCATAATATACAGAGCCATCAACATATTAGGATGGATTTCATTCAGTCCTGACGCCTTGCCACGGCAGGGCTTTTTGACTACGTCAATGACCTCCACCAGAGAAACTGACATGGCTTTCCCCAAGCCTTCTGGAGGACAGTTGGGTTCAAGGGTTCTTCAAAGTGTTCTTTCCACCGTCCGACAGTATCCTCATTCTGGGTCGGCAGTTTTCCTCCCTACTGAGAACAGCCTGTACCAAGACTTGCGTCCCCATCCTGGTTTGTCTTGACAGTTTGCCAGAACCTCTTTGAGGGCAACTAAAGTCCTTCTACATGGTGTCTCTGAAATTCCCTCCACAAGCGAGTTTTTGGTTCTGTGACAACAGAAGCTGCAACCCCTTTTGTCTTGATACCTGTCTACTGCTTCAGGAGACCCCTAGACCAACCAAGACCGAAAGGACTCCTTCTTTATCTTGACAACCTTCCTCACCCCCATATCCCTTTAACCCGGGGCAAGTCCAATAAAAGTCAGAGTCCATGCCTTAACCAGGAGTTTAGTTCAAGAACAGGTGTCATGTTTGTCCACCATCCGTACCAGCTCTGGCTCCGTCCACACCAGAGAGGTGATGTTTCACTTCCCTAAAGTCAGTTTTTGTAACCTGGGGTTGGCACTGCTAGGCTCCCCCCATTGCCTACTGACCCTTACGTCAAGTCTTGCAAGGGGTGGGCCCACAAGGCATCAGCCCTATGTCATACCTTCTGGCTGAGCCTGAACTGGTCTCATGGGTCTAGGCACGGCCACCTCGCACTTGGGCCCCTTTTACAAGTTATGGTCTTGGAATATCTCTGAGTCTTCCCCCTGTCCTGGGATAAATTTGACCCTACCAGGAACTTTTGCTCCCGACAAAATAGCTCCCAGGATCAGGAGTGTAAGTAAACCCTTCCACCACATTAAGGTGTCGATTCTCTGAGGGGGTGGCAATGCTTTGAGGGGTGGCAATGCTTTGAGGATTGGCAATTCACAATTCTCTGAGGGACAATTCATTAATTTATTTATTGAGTGAAGTTTTCAGTTTTAAAACAATTTTGTATTTAACCGTGACAAAAACTTAATCCCAATTTAAACCCTAATCCCAAAATGTTTTAGTTGTGTGCCCTTAAAGCAAACTGTAATACTAAACTCCTACCAAGATTTGATCTCATTTACTAATCAACAATGCTTTTTATTCAAGTGAAAATGACTCATCCATGGAACATTACCTTAACATTAAGGATGTGCACAAAACACAGCATCTGTCCTCATTTTACTGAATTTAGTGACCCTGTATTGGACAAATGTTAATATCTATTACTGTTATTATAATAATCTTTCTTCTTTGTGTTTGTGTTTCCTATTCCACAGGCTGTGAATTATGAGGATGTGAAGGACCTTGAACTAGGACTAGCTGTGAGGAACAAGGCTCCACTGTATGATGGATCTTGGGTCAATTCTGGAGCTGGAATAAGTTTTGGAGGAGGAGCAGGGGGGGGTGGGGGAGGGGG
>WNGW01000037.1:214926-244643 GCA_011952105.1 Coreoperca whiteheadi
CCTCGCGCTGCTCTTATTTAAGCTTATTTTTTATTTTTATTATTATGTCTTTTTTTATATTCCCTTATTGTATAGTTTTAGCTTATATTTGATCTAGATTTTAGGCTCTACTGTTAGTGTTATCTGTATGCACCGGGGCTCTGAGAGTAACGCAATTTCGATTCTCTGTATGTATGTAATGTACATGTGGAAGAACTGACAATAAAGCAGACTTGACTTGACTTGACTTGACTTGACTTGATGTTTCACGGGTCCACTAATGACAGGTATAACCAGTGGTTTGTGCCAGGCAGTTTCTAATAAAGCTGCCAGTCATATCAATTTGTATTACTAATGAGAATGTGTCAGAGCAAATAAATCACAGAGGAGTACCTTGATACACATGTGGTTAAGAAAGCATTTAATCTGTACATGTACTAAAAAAAATAAAGGCAAGACAACATCAGAACATAATCTTTGTTTCCTTGCCTAGAAAATCTACAGTAAGTATCAACGTGGGTTTTTCAAACAAGAAGTAATTATTTATTAATGCTGAAAAATCATGAATATTAGCATGTAGCTAATATCTGTCTGAAAACGTACACTATGTATGTGCATCAGTCCACAGTGTCTAAACAGAACAGACAGTGAGCAGGTGAAAACTGTAACACTATAGCTCTGAAATACTTGTTTGGAATGTTGCAGCTACAAGCATTTAAAAGAGGAGTTCTTTGTCAAAGCATTTCAAAGAGTCAGGCATTTTCAAAAGAACCAGTCTTGTAGCGGAGTCACAAAAAACAGATGTTCAGCTGTTTTTCAGTAATGACACAGGTGAAGACAGAAAGAGAGAAGAACCTGAGGCAGTCTGAAGTGATAAACTGTTAAAAAACAAAAACTTTTAGAACAACAATGCTAAAACCGACATGTTTTCACTTTCACACTGAGTTGGTTGGGAAGGTGAATTTAGCCTTAGCCTTGTTTAGTGCCTTACATTGTTCTCTTCAGACACCTTCAATAGTATTTCAGATTTTTAACATTAACATGACATCCCTTCAGTCAATCCTTCATTAACAATTGGAAAGGCCACATTGAGGAACAGGAGCGATCTTTTACAAGCGTGCTAAATTTATATTACAAAATACCAAAGTCAACAAAAAGCCATAACCAATAAAGAAGATAAGATAATCATAAATCAAATCTAAGTAATAAACACATCAGTTGTAAGTATGAATGAAAAGCATCAAGGCATTAATTCTCACTAAAATATGTATAATTAAGATGAATCTTTAAAGAGAAACTTTAATGAGGTCACTGAATCCACCTAGGAACACCAGAGTGTCTGAAATCACTTTCTAATCTTAGTGTTTACGCTGGGAGCATAGCTAAAGCCAGTCTGTTGAGTCCATTTGATAAGATCTCCAGGTGAGAATTGAGGAAATATAACATGATCACCTATTTAAAAGGCTTAAAAAATATCTCTCTTACATCAAATTGTGATTTGAGATATCGGGCTATATAAATAAAAATGAATTGAATTGAATTGAACTTTAATATGGATTCTGATGAATGCACACACCCATGTGTGTCATAGGCTCACACAAAGAGAGTGACAATTTTGAAATGAGGAAAAAATCATTGATTTAGTTTTGTCTGCATTTAAAAGAAGGAACATTAACATTACAAGAAGGAAACAAATAATTAAATTGGTAATTAACAGTAATAGACTGTTGTTTGGGTGTGTGTGTGTGGATGTGGGGAATGGAGAGAGAAAGGAAAGTGAGAAGAAAAGGGAAAGAGGGGAATACTCGTGAATATTCTAGATAAAATTAAAGAGTGAATAACATAAGAAAAGCAGGAGGAAAAGGAGAATACATAAATAAATATATGTAATAAAGCCAAGTGAGTGTGAAACTGAGATCAGCTGTTTGCAGCCTGTAGTTCATTTTTTGAGCCAGCTGCTCTTATAGACAGTACAGGTAAATGCTAAGACCGCCAGGTTGCTGAAAGGACACTAAGGACACTCGACAGCCGAGAAAGAGAGAAGCATTTCAGAGCTTGCCTCAGGCACCACCTGGCCTAGATTCAGGTCATTGCTTACCAAAAAGTCCATAGAACATTTCCAAAGTTCATGAACTGAAAGGATAATATGAATTCATCTGAGTTTCCACTTGTCTTGTCTTTCACGAAGTATTTATTAATATGGTGCTTTTCTCACTAAGATAAGGTTTTATGGGTGCAACCCTTCTCCATGAGGCTTCATCGTCTGTAACTGGATTACAGTGGGCTTTGTTCCTGAACCTGAAGTTATCTTCATTTGTTATAACCTCACTGGGAGAACAGTGTTCTACTGTAGAAAACCAACTGACATTGCAAAATAATATATATTTCCAGTAAAAGGTAGATAATTTCTTGAGTGATTTACATTTTTACAGTATGCTCTACCTCTCCATCGTTGTCAGCTTGATCAAGTGTTCAACCCTGAGGCCTTACTGTAACCTTTAAACTACACGGCAGTGAGCAGACACACCTTTGAGAAAAATGCATGCATGTGACAGTTGAAGTTTTAAAAAGCATACATGAAGCTTGGTGGGGGGGGGGGGCGTGAAGTGAGGGGGATGAAGCTGATGTAGGTGTGTCTTTAACAGAAATGATTTAAGGCTCATCACTTTTTCCTTTTTGCAGCAGCTGACTCAAGTCTTCCGTGAGTTTTGCACAGAAACATAGAGAGGACAGACTACCCTGCACTCATGGCTCAGCTCTCCCTTGCAGAAGTGGGCCTGCTGCTTCTTGTTCTGTTGGCCTTGGTGAGTACTCACCCTGAAGCTTGTTGCATGCATCAGGACTGATCAGGATACAGATGTGAATATTTCTCAACTTTAATTGTTTTTCAGATGCAGGGTTGCAAATCATGCACGATAATGATAAACAGACACAGTTGGTGCATTTCGTCTGTAAATTTATCTTTCTCTGCTGTAACTGATGGCTAAAAAGCTGCTCAACCACGTCATGTCAGCCTGTTTTAGATTGTGGCTGCCTAAATAAACCACACTAAAATTGAGCTCCTATTTTGAAACATGCCTGAAGAGTAAAAGGTGAGAAGCGTGGTCTGTATGTTTGGCTCATTTCACCTGCTGTAAAACAAGTTTTTAAACTTACAGAACATAATTTACCATCTCTTTGTGTCAAGGTACAATATACTCAGACAAATCAAGTCAGTTTTATTTATGTAGCCCAAAACTCACACACTTGCCTCAGAGGGAATTCATAGTATACAATAAAGTAAGATAAAGTGATGTAATGATAAAGCCTTTAAAGTGATGAAAAGTTGTTAGTCCATGCTGCAAGAACATTATGTCTCTATTGGAAAAGACATTCTTAATCTAACCGAGACTTTTCCCTTGTTAAATTAAGTACAGGCCAAACCCACAAAAAACAGGGTCATTTGAAGTAGCTTGTTGTTTTATGTTGTTGTTGTTGTTGTTGTTGTTGTTATTAGATCTGTGGGCATAGCATGAGTCTCTGAGCATGTTGCATCGTCTTAGTGTTGGGACTCAACAGATGAGTTCATTCATGTGGGTTATTTTTACTGAACTTTGATTTAGGGACTGCATTCTCGTCCCACAATCTGAGAGACAGTGAATGCAGCCATTGACGTCTGTCTTATGTATGACCCTAAAGTCAACAAAACAGGGCAACAACCTTTGCTTCGCTCTCTTCCCTTCTCCTGGAAGGACGGCTGCATGCCATACTCTCCCTCTCTTCCTCCTGGCTTCGCTCCAGCCAGCAGCAGCCAGCTGCTTGCTCCGTGGGTAAATCCGCCAGAGCAAACCCCCGATGAAAGGATAAAGGGTTAGGCCTAACACAGAAGCCTGCCTTCCTTCAGAACTAAACTCTTATTCTTATAGAAGTGCTGCAATATCCTGCATAAGATTGCTGCAATGTTAGCACTGGGCTAACTGTAAGGAGGACAACAGGCAACAGGCGAGCGAGGGTCTTCCCCACCTGCACACGGACACTGCAACAGATGCTTTCCACAGCGGAACCACAATTCTTTCCCCCACCTCGCCAGGACGTATGGACGCTGGCTAGCTGAGCAGCAAACGTCCCAAAGCAACCTCTCTTCTTCCCCACTGACTGTTAACACAACTGGCCTTAGCATGGCTTAACAGGGTACTTAGCATTAGGCATGTGCCGGTATCAATTTTTCATGCTGCGATTAATTGATTGAGGTTTTATCACGGTATATAGTATTATCACGATATTTTAAGTGCACAAGAGAAACGGGTTAAAAAGATAAACAAACTTCAGTGTTGTAAATGTAAATGGACTGTACTTGTATAGCGCCTTTCTAATCGTCTGACTACTCAAAGCACCTTCACACTACATATCACATTTACCCATTTTCCCCACATTCATACACTGATGGCAGGAGCTAACTGCCCATCAGTATAAATTAAACTAATCTTTTACACACACCGAAGGCACAGCTTCGGGAGAAATTTGGGGTTCAGTATCTTGCTCAAGGATACTTCGACACATGGCTGGGGGAAGCCGGGATCGAACCGCCAATCTTCCGATTGGTAGACGACCCGCTCTGCCACCAAGCCACAGCCGCCACAGTTGTCCCCTTAGTAACTTTTAATAACTTTTTTTATATAAGAAAAAGTATCTAACTATTAAATATATATAAGCTTCTGACTTTACCCTTTTAGAACGGGGATAAAGTAATTAGTTACAGTTACAAATTACTTCTCCCAAAAAGTAATTGAGTTAGTAACTCAGTTACCACTTAGTTAGTTAGTTACTCAGCAAACTGTATTCTACTTCCTCAAATGCCTTTTTGAGCTCAATATTCCTTTTTTTCCCACATTTTTTCAGTCAGTCAGTCATTTTCTACCGCTTGTTCCCGTTCGGGGTCGCGGGTGACTGGAGCCTATCCCAGTGGCTTCGGGCCTTAGGCGGGGTACACCCTGGACAGGGGCCAACTCATCGCAGGGCCACATTTTTTCACTGTCTATGAATATAGCAAAAGTTTTTCAGCATGGGGCAACCTCCCTTCCTCCTCCTCGTATTGGTATTTTAGCAACGATAGCTCTGAATGATTCAGACTCCACAGTGGACAGGGGTAGCATGTTTTCAACAACATACCTTGCTATCAATGTGTTCAGCTCAGCCTTGGACACCTGTTGCTGACCCGTTTAGTGGTATTTAGAGCGTGCAGTAAGTGAGACAGCGTGAGCAGGGTATCAGCCAACCCAGCCAGTCATCATCGCATTTGCAATGGTGTCACCATCCACCCCTGCTCTCTCCAGGCAGCAGATGTGTAGCCATACTAACCAAAGCCTGCATTCAGGCTGCATTCAACCAAATTGTAGTAATGCGCCACTTTACATTCTCAGTAACGACAATGGTGTTGCAACGATGGGAAAAGTAATTAATTAGATTACTGAAAAAATAACGCTGTTAGTAACGCCGTTATACTTAAATGGAGAGGATTGTTTACATCAGCATGCGCATGTGTGCTTTGCGCAGAATATACGCAGTGTTTTTTAAGATGAAAAAATAAGCTAATGCGCGTTTAAAAATCTAAATTTGGATCCATTATTATTCACGTAAATTTGAGTGCCCACGATAATAATATCGTGCATATTCCATACCGCGATTTATTGAATTACCGAAAACCGACACATGTCTACATGTCACCACTAAATTGATGTTAGTTTACGCTATACCCCACACAGAGTCCTTGCATGCTAACTAACTCCTTTTAACTTGGCACTGTTAGCTTACAGATCACTGTTTCCTGCTAGCACGCGCACACACACACACACACCCACACACAAACACACACACACCTAGTTTGGCCTTCAGCAGAGCTACACTTGTGACTTATGGCGGTTTTCAACTACACAGTACCAGCTTGCCTCAGCTCAACTCGGTTTGGTTCTCCACTGTGTAACAGTCGTACCTGTACCTGCTTCCAGGTACTTTTTTTTGTACCACCTCCGGCGAGGTTCCAAGCGAGCTGAGGCGATACTAAAATGTCACGTGAAAACATGGCAGACTGCTGCTTGGTCAGAGAGAATTGTCACTTTTCACTGCGTCATCATTGCAAGCGCCAGACGGAGTATCCTGAATAACCCGCCATTGTTAAACAGTTTGGCCAGAGATTGCGTGATATACCGATTACTATTATGGCAATTAGGAAGAATATGCCGCGGTCAAACGAAACAACGTTTGCCTTCTTGCTGTGAGAAATAGCCACACCCTGAGGATCAAAAACAGCACTCACTCAATTTCCTCCATTGTCCCGTGTGCGTGGGTAGCGGGTGTGTGTCGCGGCAGCTTGGTAATGGAAAAGCGCCATTACAT
The DNA here is from genome assembly GCA_011952105.1 of Coreoperca whiteheadi. Classification (NCBI taxonomy): domain Eukaryota; kingdom Metazoa; phylum Chordata; class Actinopteri; order Centrarchiformes; family Sinipercidae; genus Coreoperca; species Coreoperca whiteheadi. The sequence continues at coordinate 221,278 of WNGW01000037.1, forward strand.
GGCCTTACTGCCATCTTTACATTTCCCTTTGTCTAGCCATGGAGCAACAGCTTAGCTTCACCGTCAGTTGAGCTAATATAACTTTAGTAGAGTCACACTCTTTTACCGACATCTCTCCATCGTCAGGGACCAACAATGTCAGGGAAAAAAGCTGCATTTCTAAAAGTGATTCTAAAGTTGAACAGTCAGCATGCCTCCTTTTCTCAAACAGGATATTCCACAGTTTAGAGGCCTTCACAGTAAGAGCCCACTCATTTAGGCACAAAACATGAGGGTGGGGACAGCTAAGCACAAGTTCTCAACTGGGCAGACTGGAACAGCACCTTATGGGTTCTGAGCCCTGAGAAACAAACTCCCAGAAAATAATCATTCTAAACTCTGTTTTTTTGTCTAAAAAAGGGAGTATGATAATGCAATTTGTGTCAGGCATGTATGAAAGGTCATAAGTATCAATGTTTTATGTTGATCACAGAAGTCACAAATTGGAAACACATGACTATTGTTTGTAATTCTTAATTACACAACACAATGGAGATCATTTGCTTTAATTGGGTTTGCATTTGGCCTCAGTTGTGTTGTGTATAATATTGATGGTATTTGATTGAAAACATCGTTCATAAAATCATCCCCAGTTTGCCAGTTTCTGTCATGTTCAGTTTTCCAGATGTTCCACTCAGCAGCAAAAGTCCCAATGCAAACTAAAATTTAGCAGACTAGACTTGACAGGACAAAATTTAGAAATGTGGAATGATGGGTGGATCCTTAACATCTGTAGTGGGGTTAATTATGCATTCAGTTACAATACGCCAGATAAAACAAGGTCAGTTTCTTGGACTCGACCTTGAGGGGAATATCCTTTGCAGAAAGCCTAACCCTTTGACCAAATTGATAATGTGGGGCAGAGATGCGGCGAGGGTCTGCAAGGTGTCAGTTGTGCTCCACGGACCGGGGAAGGCGGCATGAGTCTCTAACTGCAATTTTTTTCTCTTGGGAGGTGAACAAGGGTAATTGGTATCCCAGATACACCTCAAATGGGAACCAACTGGTGGCTATGCTGGTCAAGGAGTTATGAGCGTACTCCACCCATGCCAGGTGCCTGGCAGTTTGCCTGTTAGTTTGGTGGGGTGGAAGCCCGAGGAGAGGCTCACTGTGTATCCAAAAGCTTTCCGCATCAGAGAAGTGAATCGTGGACCCTGGTCGGACACGACGTCTGCAGGGATACCTTGGATCTGAAAAACCTGCTGTACCAATATGTCGGGTCTGGGCATCTTATACTGCCCACTCATTCTCCCAAGTGAGGTTGCCGACAAAACTGGAGGTTAGTAGTGAGCTTTGTCTTTTGGTCTCAATGGGCAGGCAGCGACAAGGTGAATTGTACTTCTGAAATAGAAGGATTCTCTGAGCTCTCTCAGTGGGTGAGAGGTGGGCCCCTTTTCAGCTGCATAGGTTCTTCCAAAGCTGTGGTTACTGTATTTGGCAGGTTTGGTGGCTGACTAGGAAGTGAAGTCGCTATCTTCATCCATTCAGCTGGTTTAGCAGACAAGAAGTGGGGTCCAGCTCTCGCACAGTGGCGTTTTCGTAGCCAGTTATGCAACCTAACAGCCACAGACACAAGAGAGTCAAAATCACCTTGCTCGTCACAAGTAGCTAACTCATCCTTTGGATCCAGATGTGCCATTGACCTGTTTTAGGTACCAGGCAGTAAAAACTAATTATATTTCACTAATATATCATTATAGTAACTCATTCGATCAAATACAACTGTTTTTGAGTCATTTTGAGCTTATAATCTTGCTCAGATTCACCTAGGCACTCTCACTGTACATACAGTATGCTTCTGGAGCTGGTCTGTGGCCTGACAAAAAGAGCCACAGCTCAGCAGCCCATTGGCCGATCTGCATAAATGACACCTCTTTGTGACTGTTAGAGCCAATAGAATTGATTGAAACTGCCCACGGTTGGCTTAGCAACACCAATCACCATCCAGAAGGCAGTAAGGCCAGAGCCAGTGTATTCTGTTTGTGAGGTCCCTCCCCCCTCTGATTTGACTGTATTTGCTTATGAAGAAAACACTGGGATCTGCCATTGATTTCAAAGGGACCGTAATACACGAGAGAACATGGTAGAACCGTCTTTTTCAATCGGAATATAACTTTGACCAGAAAACAGCAAAGGTAAGACATGCTTTATGATATGGTTATGATTTTTTGTTACAGTTTTGACTGTAGTTCGCTGATATTTCATCGCACGGCAACGCGGCCACCATCTTTGTTTTCTGCAGAGTCTGCCCTTTCAGAGGGTGTAAAGCTTGTGTGGATTGCTGGAAGTGGTGAAAATAACAAAATCATGGAATTTTGATTTGCATATTTGTATATTTTTGGTCATTATGAGTATAATCGCCTAGGTTGTAAATGTGTTTTGTTCTGGATGTGGATTCTTGGTACTGGCTTTTAGAGGAGCCTCTGCCCTTTGTGTTGGTGTATAGGATGTTAGGATTGGTGTGTACTGTTAATTTGGACTGTCCAGGTATGCGTACCCCCTTTAAAGGGGGCTGAACGCATGTGAGAGGTTTTAATTATGAAGTTGATTTATCATTCTGTATACTGGCCTTGGATGAGATGATCTTGGTGCTCCATTTGGCAGGATTTTTGGTACGGAGTCCATTCTTTTGGCCACAGAAATGGTAAGTTGTAAATAAATTGAGCTTTATTTGGCAATACAGTGGCAGAGGATGGCTGGTGGGCCTTAGAGCAAGGGATGTTGATGTTTAGATTAAATTAGATTCAACTTTATTGTCATTACACATGTACAAGTACAAAGCCACGAATGCGATTTAGGTCTAACCAGAAGTGCAATAAGCAATTAAAGGATATAAAGTATGTGCATAAATGCAGGATAGAGCAATATTATGAAAATATTTAACAAGTGGTACTATGGACATTATATACAGATGGCATTACTATAACAGAAATATAGTGACTGATATGTACAATAATAAATTAAACTAGGCAGAATAGTAGTGCAATTAATATTAAGAAGGGCAAGTTATGGACATATATAATCAACAGTGCAATAGGAGAGTTATGGCAGTACATAGTACTAGAGTGCAAATAATGCTTATATGTATCGATAACTAGACCGGTAGTGCAAATGAGCATATGGTACATATAATGAAAAACAAGATAGCAGCAGCAAAAAAAACCCCACTATAGTAGCATTAGGTGTATAAGGGAAGAGTGGAATCAGTGGGGGGCAGTGTTCAGTAGGACGACAGCTCTGGGGAAAAAAGCTGTTTCTTGGTCTGATGGTTCTTGTCTGAAGGCACCTGAGGTGCCTGCCAGAAGGCAGGGGAGAAAACAAACTCTGGGTGGGGTGAGAGGAGTCCTTAAAAATGCTGTGGACTTGACATATACAGCGTTTCCTCTGGATGTCTTCAATGGCTGAAAGTGTAGTCCTTGCGATGCGCTGGGCAGTTTTTACCAACCGCTCCAGTGCCTTCCACAGTGTAGCAGAGCAGTTCCCACACCAGCCTGGGACACAGTTGGTTAGGATGCTCTCTACTGTGAAGCAATAGTAGTTCACCAGGATAGCTGAGGACAGTTGGTTCTTCTTCAGTGACCTCAGGAAGAGGAGGAGCTTTCTTGACCAGGCAGGAGGTGTTGGTGGTCCAGGACCGATTCTCCGAAATATGGGTCCCCAGGAACTTGAAGCTGGAGACAAGCTCAAAAACCATACCATTAATGTGGATGGGGTCATGCGTGCCACCTCTCTCCCTCCTGAAGTCCACCATGAGCTCCTTTGTCTTGGAGGTGTTAAGGTGCAGGTTATTGTCTAAGCACCATCTCCTCCCTGTGGGCAGTCTCATCATTGTTGCTGATGAGACCACCGTAGTATTGTCTGCAAACTTGATGATGGCATTAGATCCAAGCACGGGCCTGCAGTTGAGTGTCAAGAGGGAGTGTGAAGCTCTGTTTGAAGCATGGCGAGGCAGTGGGTGGCTGGCTGGGCTGATGACAAAGCAGGCTGAAGCTCTTCTTGAAGCGTAGTGGAGCTGAACACAGAAAACAGTATATTAATCTAAACACTAGACACGTGACGCTAAAGGCTTTTACTCAACTAGAATTTGCCGTGGTCATGTTAATGCTGTGGTAAGCAGATGATCTGGCAGTATGTGATTGGGGATTGGCATCAGGTGTGTAACAGGCAGAGAAAGAGAAACAGGTGATTTGAGACGCCCAACCCAGGCAGCCACACAAACATACATATATACACAATACACACACAGCGAGAGAGAGAGAGCAAGAGCACAGGCAGGATCATGACACAAATAGAGGTATGAAAACTGCCCATTTAGTAAAGTATGAACTTAGTAGCCTGCCATTGTTTATCTACAATGTAAAAAAGAGCATGTATGAAAGGATTTTTAAAGGAAAACAAAATAATAAGGTACACTTTATAATGTTTATAGTCTGCTGGTTCTGTTTGTGTGTTATTAACAGCCTTGTAATGTTATTAACCAGTATTTAAACAGTGATCTAAATATACATTCATTTATTTTGTATCATACATTGCTATATTATTTTAAAAAATCCACATAGTAAATCATTATGTAAACACTAGACAATATGTGGAGCCAAAAGACAAAAAATAGAAGGACTTGGTTCTTGTTCAGGCTTACAGTCAGTAACATGGAGACAGCAAGCACATCCTGTAGACAGGGACAGAGACAGGACACAAAAACACGCAAATGGACAAGAAAAGTGAAAGGCATTATTCAGGTGTCTGGTGTGTACATTGTAGCAGGACAGCTAAGGAGAGGGTCAGGCCTCTGTAGCTACTTTTCACTAGCCTGATAGGCTACTTCTGCTGTAAAACCTGTACTGTATCAGTAGAGAAGAAAAAAAACACATCTGTCCTTCTACCTCATGCAGCTCTATTCTTTTATAGTGTAATGAATGTAATGTTAATAATCAGTGCAGATTTTTCAAATATAAAAAAAATTGGAGAAGAACAAATACTCCAAATACCTTTTTCCAGCAGACATTTTGACTTTTCATAGTAGGAAAAGCAATAATAACAAGTGTCCCAATATATGACAGTGTGGCAGTGAGCCAGCATGAACACAACCAGGACCTTGAAACTTAGTTTAGTCATCATTCATTTTATTATTTACACCTGTGAATTTCCTACTGTCAGATGTCAACATGTCTGCTGTGATAACAGCCTATTCAAATTGAAGACAGTAGCTTACCCACCATCCAAAATATATTAAACCCTTCTGGATGCTATCAAGACCAACCTGGACAAATCTCTGGCAAATGAAGAACAATCGGAAAAGACAATCAAGTTTGAGTAAATGTAATCTAATTTTGAAGAAATAGAAATATATGTAATATAGAAGGCACTATAACAGCAAAGTGTTCACCTTGCTTTTACAGTAGAGAAATAATTATTTTTTTTATTTAAAACAATAATTTATTGGGGGAGGGGAGGCAGGATGAAATAGATTAAATTATGTCACAATTAATTATAAAATGACAACAATCTACAATCTAGGAGAATCTTGTTTAGCCTGGCAAGATAGTCTTAAAATATATAAGAAGGCCCTTCGTAATGCCAGAGCAGCCTACTACTCATCACTAATAGAGGAAAATAAGAACAACCCCAGGTTTCTTTTCAGCACTGTAGCCAGGCTGACAGAGAGCCACAGCTCCATTGAGCCATGTATTCCTGTAGCCCTCAGCAGTAACGACTTCATGAGCTTCTTTAATGATAAAATTTTGACTATTAGAGAGAAAATTAATCACGTCCTGCCCTCTGCTGGTGCCAACTGATCTTCAAGCATAGAGGCGTTGGAGGGAGCTGTGAAACCTGATGTGTACTTGGACTGCTTCTCTCCTGTCGACCTTATTCAACTAACGTCGACAATTTCTTCATCTAAGCCTTCGACCTGTCTCTTAGACCCAATTCCAACTAGGCTGCTTAAAGATGTTCTACCATTAGTTAGTACGTCTTTTGTAGATATGATCAATTTGTCTTTACTGACAGGTTATATACCTCAGTCTTTTAAAGTAGCTGTTATTAAACCTCTCCTTAAAAAGCCCACACTCGATCCAGGGGTTTTAGCCAACTATAGACCTATATCTAACCTTCCCTTTATCTCTAAGATCCTTGAAAAAAGTGTTGCTAATCAGTTATGTGACTTTCTAAATAACAATAGTATATTTGAGGATTTCCAGTCAGGTTTTAGAGTGCATCATAGCACAGAAACAGCACTGGTGAAAATTACAAATGACCTTTTAATTGCATCAGACAATGGACTTGTCTCTGTACTTGTCTTGCTAGATCTTAGTGCTGCATTCGATACCATTGACCATCAAATTCTATTACAGAGACTGGAACATTTAATTGGAGTTAAAGCAACCGCGTTAAGCTGGTTTAAATCCTACCTATCAGACCGATCTCAGTTTGTTTATGTTAACAATGAATCATCCGAGCACACCAAAGTTAGTCACGGAGTTCCGCAAGGTTCTGTGCTTGGACCACTTCTATTTACTTTATATATGCTTCCTTTGGTCAATATTATTAGAAAGCACTCCATAAAGTTTCATTGTTATGCAGATGATACCCAATTATATTTATCGATTAAGCTGGATGAAACTGATCAGTTAGTTAACCTTCAATCATGCCTTAAGGACATAAAAACCTGGATGACCAGAAATTTTCTGATGTTAAACTCGGACAAAACTGAAGTTATTGTACTTGGCCCCGAACGCCTCCGAGACTCACTGTCGGCTGATATAATTGCTCTAGAGGGCACTGCCCTGGCCTCCAGCACCTCTGTGAGGAACCTCAGAGTTATCTTTGATCAGGATCTATCCAACAACTCCCACATGAAGCAAACCTCACGGACTGCCTTTTTTCACCTACGTAACATTGCAAAAATCAGCTCAGGAGAGTCCTGAACCATCCCTTAGTTATGCTGCTATAGGCCTAGACTGTCGGGGACTTCCCATGATGCACCTCTCTCTCTTCACCTCTGTCCTCCTCTCCATCCGTATGCATTCTCATCCCATAAATGCACGTCACTAACTTGACTTCTTCCCTCTCCCGGAGTTTTGTGCTTTGTCGTCCGTCTCTTCTTTCTTACTGTCACTTTCTGCAGGTATTTCAGTGTCCGGAGATGTATCTGGATCTGTGACTATGGCGACCTGCTGGGGCAGTGTTGCTGTGTCTATGGGGCAGGGGACGAGTGGCTCGGGTCCTGCTCGTTGGGCTCCACCTGGAGCTATAATAGATGCTATAAATCTATTCTGTACTTACGACATCTATTGCATGTCTGTCCGTCCTAGGAGAGGGATCCCTCCTCTGTTGCTCTTCCTGAGGTTTCTATCATTTTTTCCCCTGTTAAAAGGTTTTTTTTGGGTAGTTTTTCCTTAATCGAATCGAGGGTCTAAGGACAGAGGGTGTCGTATGTTACAGATTGTGAAGCCCTTTGAGGCAAATGTGATTTGTGATACTGGGCTATATAAATAAAATTGAATTGAAAATTGAATACCTGTTCGAAGCTGCTCAACTGAATATGTACAGTATGTATGTATATACATACTGTTTAAGTGTATTTACAATTACTCTTTCTTATTATTGATCATCCTCCTGGCTTTTATTGCAGTTTATTTAGCAAATTCTCTGTCCAGAGTTTCTCCAGGTAAAGAGGGTTTTTGCCACTTGGCGTCACAGGTGGGAATGCACTAGTCAAACTTCAACACCACCAGCTACACCCACATCAAGATCACCACACCCTTGTAGTGTTAAATGAAGGGGCTAATAGAACATTTACTGCCTAGTTAAACACATTGTGCTTTGCAATTATCTAATGATTGCAGCATTTTACTGCTGTCAAATTACAGACTCCAAGTATTGAACATGACAGCGGACCTGGCAAAAACAGCCACAGCTTCCAACATGATGCCAGTCTGCTGGTAATATTGGCAGACCTGCTGCCAAACACACATCACACTGTCTCCACACAGCCAAGGAATCATGTCAGCGGTAATCAGCAGGGGCCCAGCTACCAGCTCTAAAAACCACAGGCACTTTACAAGTTCACCATGCTGGCGCAGGAACATAGTTTTATCACCACACAGTGTGCACAGTTGCGGAATGTCAAACATATTCACATTCAATGTTGGTGTGCTCCCTGTCCATGTTCAGGTGCTGGACCACACCTCAGACACTTTCTCCCCCAAGAGCACACAAGATAACCCTTTTTTTTAGTAAACTATACTTCCCTGTACACTCATGATTACGCTACTTAAAGTGTGCTATTCTTTACCTACTATTGCACTTAATGTAGTCATGGTATACAATTAGAACAACTTTATATGCATGTTTTTTTATGTGCCCTGTTAAGGGCAGCTGCGCCTTGGGGGCAGAGCGGGTCGTCCACCAATCGGAAGGTTGGTGGTTTAATGCTAGCTTCCCTCAGCCATGTTTCGAAGTATCCTTGCGCAAGATACTGAACCCCATAATGCTCCCGAGGCTGTGGCTTCGGTGTGTGTGAATGATTAGTCTACTTTGTACTGGCAGTTAGCTCCTGCCATCAGTGTGTGAATCGGGTGATATGTAGTGTGAAAATACTTTGCGTAGTCGGAAGACTAGATAGGCGCTATGCAAGTACAGTCCTCTACCATTTATTTTAAGACACCATTAAGTCGTACGTGCTTATATTTAACTACAGTATTTTTGAGTAAATTTACTTTTACTTTGTGTATACGTAAATTATATCAGCTGATATAATTTGGTTTAATATACAAAACATTTGTTTAATAAACTTTTGGATATGTAAATATACCTGGAAGAGCAATTTTAGTGAATTGAGGTTGTATGTATGCCTACATTAAGTAACAAAAGTGAATTTAAATAAAATTAATAACTCAAAAATTGTCAAACTAGCACTGTCAAGTGCACATAAGTGCAGTCAATTGTTGTTGTCTTGAAGTCACACAACTTTATTGACATTGAATTTAGTATTGCATGTCTGTACATACTTTAGGTATGTAAATCATAGCACAGAAATGTATTATAGGTACATCAAAATATATTTGTACAGACCTCCACAAACATTGTGCCATGACTTTCTATTTGTCTCTTTCTCCATAGTTGATTAGTAACACCATAGCACATACTCTAATCTGTAGATTAAATTCTGTTATAATATTGAAACTCTAATTCAGCAATGGCGTATTTACATACAGTTTTTTTTTTTTGTCATTCAGAAAGCTACTAGTTTCCCTAGATTTCAGTATGCAAAATGTTTTCCAGAGACAGGTCCGCCATTTGGTCTCCATAGTACACATAGAGTATACATACCATACACTACTGCACACTGAACTGCTCACTACAGTCTTCCTTAAAACAAACTCAAGTGTACGTCTTCTGTTTGTTTTCAGATGTTCAGTTCTGAGGCAAGAGAGAAGAGGCCAAAGACACTGAGGAGGATGAAGAGAGAGTGGATCCTTCCTCCTACCAAGCTGCTGGAGAACACTGACTACACCCACAGAGAATTCATTGCCAAGGTAATTTGGGTTTAGCTAATTAAAATCTTATTTACCACAACTAGCACATGGTGGCCAAGTACCAGGATGGATGAGCTTAAAAGTTTTAAAAAAAAACATCAAACAAAGAACTGGTTTCTGTCACGTCATTGACTGGTCTGCTACTAACCCTGCAGTAAATTACCTGTTTCCACTCGTTGGAAAAAGACAGCTTCAGACAGTTCCAGTCGTTAGCTGCACCACTTTGGAATTTTGCCCTGGGCTAAAGGCTGATATATAATAATACACTTTATTTATATAGCACTTTTCAAACAATGTAACAAAGTGCTTTATAAATGTAATTAAGTTAAGCCTTTATTTGTCCCGCAGTGGGGAAATTGCATTTAGCAACAGCAGGGGTACAGTAGTAAAGCAGCAGTATCACACACACTATAATAAAACAGAGGATCTAAAATAAACTAAAACAAACTATACAGAAGTGGGTTGAAAACTATGCTAAAAGGTATTGCACGTTTTAAAAATTGCACAGTGAAATTGCACATTACTTGTGTGAATATTGCAATAGGAAAAAGAGTTGTATGTCAGTGTTCATTGTACAGTCTGACTGCAGCAGGAAGAAAAGACCTGTGGAATCTCTCCTTCACACACAAAATAATGGAATATTAGCCATACAATGAGGATAAAATGAGAATATTGTAAAAGAACACAAGCAAAGAGCAAATATTTACATTATGATTTTGAATAACCTGGCCAAGGGGCAGCATATATATATTAGCGCTGTCAAAATTAACGCATTAACGCAAATTCATTTTAACTAATTTATTAACGCACGATGAACGCAGTGCGCATTTACTGTTTTATCCATGGCCTAGCCCGTAGTTGGAGAAATTAAGAGCAGCCACAGACGTAAAGGATGCAGCAGCAAACAGAAATGGGGAAAGAAAAGGGCTAACATTAACATTACTATTCTGAAACAAGTGACGTTTTATAGCCTACATAAGCTACCATTTTTTCTGTTTAACTTTTTTAGACTCCAGGTGAAAATAAAAGAAAAGGGCATTTTACACTGAGCACATTTGCTGCAGTCCAAATCCGAGCACGATAGTTCTCGATTTCCCCCCTAGCACTGGTCAACTCGATTCTCTTGAACCCTGGTGCTTTTGTGTGGATCTTACATAATCACAAACATCCACAGGGTATGATAGAAAACAGACCGCAGGTCAATATATTGGATGAAGGGGGCTTTTTGTTGCATGCTTGTAAAGAGAGATTGCTTGTGCCATGCGCGAATACACTGCAAGCTCGCTCTTGCTCATATCCGAGGTAAATAATTAACACCATCACCACTTATGTGGTTTTTTTAACTATAAATCACAATTGGCTAAAATGAATCTGTCGGTTACTTTTCTGAACAAGAGCGCTCCCGGGTCCATGTTTCTCAAACTGTTCGCGGCACAGTTCGAGTGCAACCGAACTCAGAGCACTTCCTCTAGGTAGTCTTGGGTTCGGTACCCTGGTGCATTCCCAGGTCCACATGACAGCTTTCAGATGACCAATTTTTCATGCGAACTGTGCCAGAACTGATAAATATGGGCGATTAAGTTGCGATTAAATATTTTAATCGATTGACAGCGCTCCACAGAAGGGGGCCAAGGACCAATCCTTGAGGGACACCGAAAATGTTCTTTTGGAGAGGTATGAGCTTAGTAAACCAAGAGTGGAGCCTTTGATTACAACCCAAGTCTCTAAGAGATGTAACAGTATACTGTGATCAACAGTATCATTTAAATCTAAAATAACTAAAATTCAGTCAGTAATAGGTCATTATTGGTGTGAGTGAAGAGGATGCAGAGGACAGGGTTAGATGGAGGCGCATGATTCGCTGTGGCGACCCCTGAAAGGGAGCAGCCGAAAGGAAAAGAAGAATAATTGCTGTCTCTGTACTGTGAGGTCCTCTAAAACCAGACTGGAAATAGTTAAAAACGCCATTACTGTTCATAAAAGATATTATTTGAGAAGTGATTACGTTCACCATGACCTTAGATAAAAAGGACGATTTGGAAATTGGTCTAAAATTACTTTAGGACATTCTGGAAAAGAACCAGAAGTCAGCGAACTGTTAAAAAAATTAAGTCCTGATACTTAAATGACAGGATAAGTTGATTGCCATTGGCTTCCAAATCGACAAATATAACCGTTGGAAAGTACCAGAGACAGGCTTGCCGGACATTAAGAACATTATGTAATTCATGTGACATAAGTGAAGTGAATCACATGACATTAAACGCGTAGTTAACGTTGTGAAACAGTTGCAGTTTAGTTAGGTTTAAGCAACAAAACTACTTGGTTAGGCTTAGGATAAGATCGTGGTTTTTTTTCACCTGCTAGGATAAAAGTGTTTTAGAGCTGAACATAGTGTGCCATGAGCATGCATTTTGTTAGAGTAAAATACCTGTGTGTGAGACCCTTTAGACCAGCCTGTTACTAGCAAAAATGTTCCTGGTTTGTTTATTACAGGTATAAGAAGATTTCTGGCCGTGGTAGGTAAAACCACTGCAATAGTCATTTTTGAATCTCCAAGAATGCAAATATGATTACTGAAGGGCGCCGATTCAGGGGCCCAAGTGGTCGGGGAGAGTGAAATAATTCAGTCAAAAGTAATGAGGTCAATGTTGCCTTTACATATGGATATAGTTTCAAAACCCTTATTTAGTTTATTTTATTTGTATTTGTTATAATAGTTATAATATCATTTTTTCCAACATATTGTAGATGCTCAGTGCATATAAACTACTGAAGTAAGTTGCTAAGTTACAACTGTAACTATTCAAAAGTGTTTAACAGTAGAATAGCTCTGCTTTGAGAAAATATAACCTGCACCACAGCTTTCCTTTGATGGTTTCCTTAAATATTTCATATTTGGGGAGAAGAGCGTCAGTGTGGCTCTGTTGTGGCAGGACATTTCTAAAGGATTTGGACAGCCTCTTCCGAGCCATTACTACTGAAGTTCAGGTGCAGTTTTCAACACCAGCACTAACCCCCTAACCTTAACCCTAACACTTTAAAATGACTGACCAATTCAACGGAATTCAATTTATTTATATACTGCCAATTTATAACAGAAATGATCTCATTGCACGTTTCCTAAAGGGCAGCTGTGTGGTTGGTTGTGGGGGTGCTGCACGGCTACATACAAGGGGGCCCGTTATCTAATGATCTGTCTCTCAATGTGTGTGGGGCAATGTTCCAACTTAATGTTATAGAGAGTGGAAGTCATTATGCCATATCCAAGCTAGCTGCTGTTCCATTAGCTTCTGCGAATCTAACATGCCTCTCATTGAGTGTTTCTTTCATTGATCTTTCTGAAAAAGTGAAACATGTCTCTGGGGTTGACTCCCCATATTCTAATAATTAGTATCTACTACAGCACGTAGTCAACCATTATGATTTTAAACAAGAAAAAGGAAATAGTTTGATGTTTTATGAAATGTGCTTGTTCACTTTCTTGTGAGTTGCCGATGAGAAGACTGATACCACTCTCATTTTGTGCATTGTCTTTGGAGCCAGAGCTGGGAGTCTAGCTTAGCATAAAGGTATCATGGATTCTTATAATATGTAATACAAATTTCAATGTGATTTTGAATTCCAGTTATAATTCCTGTGGAGCATTTTGGTAAAATGAAACAAAATGACTGAGCTCAAACTTCCTGCACTGCTAATAATGGATTGAAGTTCGAGGTTTTGTAAACTTTGAAAAAATGTAGCAGTTTGAATAGAATCACTTTGTATTTTTGATACATTTTTGCTGAACATGCTGGGATTTTTTTTCCCTGAACGTAATAATGATATTGAACGTGGTAGAACTCAGCTCCGGTTGGCATCTGCTCCTTAGAAATGGCTGAAGAGATTCTTATGGTGCCATTCAACAGTAGCCACAATATACTCATGTGTTTTGGGACCACTGGGCCTCCACAGCTAATTTATTTTATTTGTGTGAATTAAACTAGGCCTGCACGATTCAGGGAAAAGTATGAATCACGATTGTTTAGCTTAGATATGAAATCATGATCCTCTGCAACGATTTTTTCCTCATGAAGCGTGATGTTCATTACACACATGAACCACGACAAAACAAACTGGCAGCACCAGAAATTTTGGTATTGGCACATTGCACATCGCCACAAGACTACGAGTTTTCACCAATATCCATTCGGGGTGTAGGATCGCGGGTCAGGTGACCCACGGTTCGGCACGCACCTGACCCGCGGATTAATTGCGCTTTTTTTTTTAACTAGCGGATTAATTTAAATTGTTTAGCGACCGCAGAGTGAAAGAGTTTTTCTGCTGATGTTGCTTTTTAAGTAATTGCGTTCTTTTAAACTCGATGCTGAGCTTCACAGTCATGTGTTCACATGTTAATGAGTCAACGATGGCTCGCGGCGGAGCTTGAAATGGGAGCCTTTCGGCTTCCCCGTAAAATATAATGATGACGGAAGAAGGGCGGTGGGCAAAACTGTAACGGTATGTAGACACCAAAGGTTCCAAAGGATCGGAAAAATGATCCGATCCGTGACTCGTGACCCGTAATGTGATCCGAATCCTGAATTTTGTTTATTTCCATACTACAGCGCTCGCTCAAAACACGTGACTAAAAGGTGCTTTTTCATTGGCTGACGGTGAAGCCCTGAAATTTGTGAGAGCTGTCCTTTCAAAATAAAGGCCAACGTTTTTATTTATTTATTTATTTTTTTAAATCGAAGACATTTAAAATTCAAATCGTGAACAGGGTGAATCGAGATTGCAACTTTATAACGATTTATCGTGCAGGCCTAAGTTAAACTGAACTTTATATTGTGAAACATGAGTCATGGAACTCAATCTCCCACAGTCCACATTACTTCACACCTGTGTATGAACTATGGCTAGTGTGACCTGTGCTATCAAGAGGTCAATAATAGGATCAGTGGGCCATTGCTCGCTCTCTTTCTCCTGGACTCTTTCACTGCCTCCACCATGTAATCTGCTCAGAGCAGAAACACCAAACTCCCTTTCTCTTACTGCAGCGCCTCGAGAGCCTGCAACCAAGTTCAGTTTGTGCCAGTGGCTACCACACATCGTCGCCATGGTTAACGTGAGGTGATTACTGTAACCATAGATCTCAGCCACCGCTAAATTTATGTGAGTGATGTACACTCAACACGGTCTTTCCATGCCAACTAACTGGGCAACATTATCCTACACAGATCACATACATACACCTTAATTCGGCCAAGAGAAACTTTAAAACTGCAACGAGTGTGTCCATGCACGCTGAACATACAGAAACACACTCAAGACACTGATGACATGCGCACGCACACACACCCTTTTGCTCTTTAGTTTGTAGTGAGCATGTCCTCCCGCTCTCAGTGCAGCCAACTCAAACATGTATGTTGCCGCTGGGGATAACGCGCGAGCAGGGAGGAAGCCCTGCCAGAACCGCTTCACACTCGCCATTTTCACAAAGACCCAGCGCGCTCGCTGAAGATCAGAAGACTGACGACAACAGTGAAGCCGGCTCCCTTTGTAACGTCCGATTCCAATGGCGTGCATCACGTGTTGACGTTAAACCCAATCAAGATTGGTCTAGGTGATACAGAGATGTCGATGCGGTGATGCTGCGTCAGCTGACGCAGCGATGAAGTTCCCTTGAAAGGGAAACACAATTTACAACACAAAGTCATTGATGCCATTCAAACCATACCTCCCTACATGTGGTATGTGGAAATACATTATGTTGACAAATGAAGAGCATAATCAGTATTACCTTGAAAATAGACCTTAATATAAAATAATCATCATTACAATAATCATAACAGTGTTTATAAATCCTTGTAAGTCTTTTTTTATATAAAATGCAAGCCTTTTACCATACTGTATTGGCTGAAATGTGTTGAAGACTATTGGGAGAATGGGCTCAGTTGTAACTTAGCTCAGTTTCCTTCAGTCACAAGGCTTTACAAATATTTGTCTTAAAGTTGGTGTTTGTTTAGGTATGTTTCAGCTCCCATGTGTAAGACATAATTTACATTTACATTGAGTCATTTAGCAGACGCTTTTATCCAAAGCGAGTTACATATGAAGACGACAATTTTAACAATTATAACAACAAAGGTAATTAAACGTTTACGTGCTCCAGAAACTAGTCTGTTATAGCCTAGCACAGTATATAAAGCTAAGGATAGGAAGATTTTGTTTTGTTTGTTTTTTTAAGAAAAGAGATAGAAAGGAAGTAGAGTCAGTGATGGTCAGTCAGGTGCTGGTGGAAGAGATGCGTCTTCAGGAGCTTTGTAAAGGCGGCCACAGAACCTGCTGATCTTGCAGGAGCAGGCAGATCATTCCACCAATGAGGAACGGATCCAGAGAAGGTTTTGGAAATTAAATTTGAATTTGAAAATTAAATCTGTGTTAAATCTCTGTTTTCCAAATAATTGTGATTAGCTTGATTGACGTTCTTGCACGGTTGACACTGAGAGGTCAGTGGGTACATGACTTAAACTATACCTGCTCATATGCTCAAACTGAATAGTCAAGTCTGAGGGGAGTGACGATTCTCCCTTATTGCAACGACTGGCTTATTTGCACCCCCTCATTCTGGGAGGCAGAACAGAAAACATTCAAGGTCTTCATTTATATCATATAGGATTGACCATCAAGGACCATCACTGAAGTCCCTAATGAAAGACCAGAGACTATGGAATTGGACTCATCCACAATTGGACTCCTTTAGGGCAATGCACCTCCCAGGCAGAGCAAACTCATTGACAGACTACCTCTCACACCAGAGGCTGTCCCCTGGGGAATGGAGGTTGCACCCTCAGGTTTTGCAGATGATTTGGGATCACATACGGGGAAGCCCAGGTTGACCTATTTGCCTTAGAGTGCACAACTCGTTATCCTCTGCACTTTTCCTTGGCGGAGACCATTACCTCCTTGGCATGGATGCTCTCGCCAATGCCAGGCCGGAAGGTCTTCTTTATCCATTCCCTCCGATCCCTCCGTCACTGGGGCCTCCTAGTAGCCCCCAGGTGGCCATCAAGGTGGTTCTCCACACTCCTCAGCCAGTTAGATCGAGATCCTTGTCAGCTTCCAGTAAGGATGGACCTCCTGTCCCAGCTGGATGAGATGGTTTGTCATCCATCTCTTAGTCTCCTTAAGCTCTGGGTATGGCCAATGAGGAGGATAAGACACTCCTACCTGACCCTGACTGACTGTGGCTGTGTGACAGAGCGAGTTGTCCACCAATCGGAAGGTCGACGGTTCCATCTTGGCTTTGAGCAATATACTTAACCCCAAATTGCTCCCGAGGGCTGTGCCTTTAGTGTGAGTGTGTGTGAATGGTTAGATTACTTTGTACTGATGGGCAGTTAGTGCCTGCCATCGGTAATGATATTGTAATGTATCATTAATCTGATGGCTAGCAAGCTACACTTATTGCCAATGTTTAGATTTATTGTCCTTACTGATTAGATGTAGATTTAAGGTGCTGTGGTGAACATCGCTGGACGTTTATGTGTTGAGGTAGGGGGAGGGGTGGAAATGTCTCAGGAGACAAAATGCTTATATTGCTTAGCTAACAGTTAGTACAGTTGGTAGTACAATTTGGTGGTAAGTGTAAAGTGGAATATGTAAAATCTCAGACACAATATGGACAAAACCCCTCACACACGCAGGCACACAAAAAAACAGCAGCTTTAGGACGCTGCAACTGTAACACTCATTGCCTGCAGCTGGCACAGGTTGGCAGATGTGGAAATGGCCTGACAAAAGAGTGAACAGCTCCATCTTTTAGGGAAACTACACCAGTGAATCAATTACAAGTCAGTCCCATAAAGTTGAGCTTGAAGGTTCATTCTTCACATTTCTTTTGGACAAACTCCATCTGCTGATCATTGCCATGAGAAGTGATTGAAAGCTCTGGAAGAAATCTTTGGCATAGACCCTGATGAAAACATTGAGATGTGGCCTAAAGGTTTATAAGTAAATCTAGTAAGAGGACATTAAACTGAGTTGTATTTGTCAACATTGTCCCTTCTCTTCATGTAATTAATGCAGCTAACAGGGATCGCTAAATACAGAGATGGGACAATAGCAGAGGACAACATCCCACTGACTATCATAGTCCTGGACCAGAATGACAACGCTCCCCATTTTGAGCTTCATACTGGCAACATCTCAGAGGCAAGCAAAGCAGGTACTGTCAGACTTTCGCCGCCTATTTTATCCATCAGCCTGCTATTGTGAGTGATGGATCCTACATGAACACACTTTTTGTGCCAGCATTAAAACACTTTATTCCACATGAGAGATGTCTGTATTTCTGCTTTTCTCACTGGTCTGAAGTGGGCAGGGCTCAGTTGGAAACATGTTTTCATGCACCAATGAGAGTTTAGCAGTATTTGAATCAAAATGTGATTGTTTATGCCGCAAGCGCTGTCAATCAAATCTGATAATACCACACACACAGTCCTGATGAAGCAGATTGTCTGAGGTTATGAGTTTTAAATTTTTTTAAAAACTTTGTAGAAAGCAGCCATTGTTGTTCCTGATCAGAACCTTAGTCCTAATGTCCAGTGATGTTACTAAGTGCACGTCCTGCGTCTGATGCATTAAAATCCAAAAGAACGCATTAAACTCACTAATGATGGGTCCAGGGGACACAAAAAGCCAATACATTATCAATACATCTGTTCAACAAGCAAACATGTATAAAGTGATATTTGAATTTAATCTGCTCTGTCTGCAGTCTGATCCACCAGCACTATGTTTACACAAGCACAGCACGCTTGCTTGGATAATTGCGAATTGTTACAAACAAGCTAAAATGAAGCTGTCTGTATGTAGTCTTACTGTTCAGCTTAGTTTTCCAAAATTTGGCAACTTCTTGTAGGCTGAGACAAACCAGCCCCTCCGCCTTCTACCGGGTAACTGACCTGCAGTGAATCACAGCAGCAGAGCGAGGAGGACAAGAGGACAGGAGGAAGGACTGATACTGACTGATGTTCAGAAAGAATGAAGAACACAGACATCACTCACTATTTTGATGTCAGGAATATGATTTATTTTACTGACATTTTAGATTAGTTTCCAGTGAGATATTATTGAGGTTATATAGTGACTTTGCTGTTGTGAACACTGTTGCTGCTCTAGAAACAACATTTAGTTATATTTAAAATATTAAACTGTAATCCTGTTCTGAATTTTTTTGTTTGTAAAAATAAAAATAAATGATTTAATCATGAAAAACGACCAATAAGAGTATAGATAGAGTAGTAGAATCGCTGAAATCGCTGATCAATGATGGCGAGTTTAACACTACAATTTGTCTAAACCGAAATTTTATTGGGGACCCACTCAAATGACCAGCTGTGGTTCCCGGGCAGCTCACTACATTGAAAACCTCTCAACATCACTGAATGTCTGTCCTCTCCTGGAAAGAAACTTATATTTGGACAGTAGTAAAAGAAGGAGTAGCATGAAGATATGACTGAGCACACACAGTATACGAGTCACGCACTCTAGCTTTAAATGTTGGCAAAAGTTAGGTTATGGGTCATCTATATTGCAGCTAATCATATCAGCATAGCCACAGCTGCATTTTTAAAGGAACTTCTAAACCATTAGCCACTCTCAACCTCCATGCATGATCCCATTCAAATGAATGTGAGTCGTATATCACACAACATTCTCATAAACAATGTGCCCGCAGTCTGTCTTATTAGATCTAAACACAGTCTGAATGTTTTGTAATTGTAAAGCCCTTTGAGACAAATTGTGAATTGTGATGTTGGGCTATATTAATAAAATTGAATTGAAAGTACTGTATGTGGGAACAGGTCCTCTGAACACACATTTGATGGATTCTATGAAGGTGATCTTGTCCTGTGGTGATCCACTGCAGGAACCTTCGTTATGCAGATCGAGGGGAAAGATGATGACCAAGCTGGAACAATTAATGCAGGGATCTCATACAGCATCGTCAGTCAGGAGCCAGAAGGCCCAGGTCACATGTTCACTATAGATGAAAAGACCGGCAAACTGTACGTGAAAGAGTCTACACTGGACAGAGAGGTGAGGCTGCTCACTGCACACAAAACACACTCCACATATGCTGCAGCCTTCATGTGCAGATTCATTGTAAAAGCTTCATAAGATCTTTTTTCCACTCTGTTTAACTCAGCTGTCTGACAGGTGGAATTAATGGCAGATGATACATTTTCTCTTGGATTCACTCGTTCTGTTTGACGGGCAGTAAACATTGCTCAGTGTTTGCACTCTTTAAATACTCCCATTCTTATCTCATTTGAACCACTCACATCCAACCTACAAAAGGGGGGAGTCTCCCCATTTCCTTGAGGTATGGTCTCCTCCTGTAGATTACAATCAGTGATCAACAAATCGCACTTTTACACAACAAGAAGACTTTAATAGGACCAAAATGTTCTCTGAAATTATAATACAAGGTGGAATCAAAGAAAGTTTTACATCAGCACTATTTTGCCCTGAGCAACTGAAACCTAACCTAATTAGCTTTTGATGACACATTTTGGTTTGCTGTTTTTCCTCCAACAGACTTATGACTTCTACAAACTGGTTATAAAGGGAAGTGATTTGTGCGGGGCAGCAGGCGGACTAACAGGGACAGGAACTGTGGAGATTAAGATCCTGGACATCAATGACAACATCCCTACTCTGGAAAGATCTGAGGTGAGAATTATGGCCTCTACAGCAGTCACAGTTCAGTCATTTCAGGAAATGAGACAGGGAAGATAGTTGAACTAGTGACATGATGTTCATCATAAATCAACCCTGCTTATTTTAATTCATCTCTTTTTTTCTCATTTTTCATTTCCTCTTGTTAGTTTCTGGGTGGGCAGTATATCAAAACAGCAGCACAGTAGAAACTACTAACATTGGCTCTGTTCTATTTTCTATGTGGGCCCTAAATGGAATACAGCCATCATTTGTTAATTGCAATTGTGCTTTTTCTGCTATGACAACTCAAAATGTCTGCTGTGAAAAACAGCTATTCAGACACTTTTGAGAAGGGCAGAATTATAGGAAAATTGTCAATTGTGAATAGAGTTTATGATAGATAGTGTTAGCATGCTAACATTTACTAATTGGATCGGAACACAAAAACAGCAGAGCTTGATGGGAATGTAATCAGTTTTGCAGGTATTTTAAACCAATGATGATGATCCAACAGTTTTCAGGAGGTGTCACTCAAAACCATGTTCATTTCTTGATGGCATTATATGAACAGTAAGGGGATTAAAGTTAGCGGGACAAAAATGTCCAAACTTTATGACAATTAATTTATTAGTTGCTGAGATTAGGGTTGGACCAATGAATGAGGCCATCGTCCATCCCAGTGTTTCATTGTGGACATTGTCATATGCCAATTTAGTAGACATCACACAACCCTAGGTGAGATATTTTAGTCTGAACTTGGCTTGGCTCATCCAGAGAGCATTTGAAAGCGGAGACTTCAATGCCAAACTTAAATGTATTTCCACTTGTGGCAATAAATGGTTAAATCAATGACGAGAAGGTTCCTGACTGAATAGTTACTAATTTAATTATTAATTTGAGTTCCCAAATTGATAGTTTAGTGTGTTTTATGAGACTTAATTAATTGATTATCATTTCCGTTTTATCTGAAGGGTGGTCCCCCGAGGTCTTTATTCATTTAAATCATTATTTATGATTATCTTTGATAATCTTGATAGTCAAATCTAATTGATTGCACCAACACAACTTGGTGCCCCCTTCATTCACGGGAAAACCCCAACACATTATAGTTAGCTAATTTACCTTGGAATAAACAGCAGGGTGGTCTTCGAGTGTCTCTTCAGGTTGGTTGTATTCTTCCCACCTCATCTGTAGCCAAAGGGCTTCTCTCCATCTTCCGTTACTACAGTGCATTGTGTTTTCCTTTCTGCCAAACTATAAATAATGTGGGTCCATAGACCCATTGTTTTATTCCGATGTTATTGTCATTAACCCACTGTCAGTGTACATACGTCACATCAACCTGCACCACACGTAAATCAATGACATTGCCTATACTTGTGTGTACAGGTGTTTGTGGTTATTCTGTAGCAGCCTGGTGTCATTTACATGTGATTTAATGAAGGTTAAAAGTGGACGGCTGTGCGCAATGTCACTGCACCTCTCCAATCAGAGGCTGCAGATTTATCAACATGTGTCCTGCTGCCTTTAGATTGTTAGTGATCAGTTCAAAAGAACAGACACTCACATGGAGATGTTAGGATGAAGAAAATATTAGTTTATTACTTACTTAAAACGGCATCACAACTCAACATAGGGCAGCTGAGAGGTCCAGGTAAGTAATCCAAGTAAAGTCCAACACAAAACACACAGAACTGTGGGAACCAATGCAGACGACTTGAAAACTGAAAGACACGAGTGGGCGGGTGGAGGGGGTCCAGAGGGGGAATTTGGGGCCAGGGGACTGGACAGGTGCAGGGGAAAGGCCTCAGGTGGTGGCAAAGTCAGAATATCTCTGGAGGTTGGACAGGATGCCATCGGTGATGACAGAAGCCCTCTGGAGGCCTGCGGCAGAGGCAAACTCTCTCTGGGGGCCAGCAATGGGGTTGAAGATCCAGAGGCCGGTGACAGGAAAGCAGGGCTGCAGGCCGGCGACAGAGAGACTGACAGGGGAGCCAGTGGACCCCATGATGTCAGGAACCCAGGAGGCTGCAGCTCCAGTGGATCAGGAGGTTGCTGAAGATCCGGAACAAGAGGCAACTGCATATCAGGAACTGGTAATAGCAGTACCTCCGGAGTAGGGGACTGCCGCAGTTTGGCAGGATTTTATTATTTATTTATTTATCCTTTATTTAACTAGGTGAACTTCATGGAGATTTAAAATCTCTTTTTCGAGACTGACCTGGCCAAGATAGCACAGAACAAAGTTTCACATAAAGTTTCCCACAACAAAAACAAAGACACCATAAAACACACAGCATATCCACAATCACCAAAAGAATCGATTTGTGCAAGTTACATCTGCCAAACTCATTTATTTCATGCCTCTTCAGCATGGACCTGAATTCCCTCAATGTAACGAGATCAGATAGATTCATGTAATTTTGCAGCGGACTGAAATTCTGCCTTACCCAAATCCGTTCTTACTCTAGGCACCACCATTAGTATGTTTTTCTACGAATGCAGAGCATAATGTTGTTGTTTTTTTACACATGTATGTGCAGAGGTAAGATGGGAGGAGACCAAGAATACATTTATAGATGAGAGTCAGCTAATGAGATCTCCTGGAAACATACAGCGATGGAAGCTCAGCTGCAGCATACAACATACGATAGTGAACACGATTTCCATAGCCAGTTATAAGGCTTAAAGCACAGTGATAGACAGTGTCCAGCTTCTTTAAAAGATGATCAGATGCATTCATAAAAAGGAGATCACCATAGTCCAGCAAAGGTAAAAAAGTAGCACAAATTAGTTTCCTTGTATAAACAGAGAAACAGGAAAAAGAAAATTGAGTTTTAGCTATAGTTTACGTACAAGATGCTCAATATGTTGCTTGAAAGACAGATTTTCATCAATTACAAAACCTAAGTACTTGTAAGATGAGACCATTTGTATTTCTTTTCCTTCAGCTGTTTTAATTTTACACAGCTGAGAGGGTAGCCGTTTTCCATTTGGGAAGACCATAATTTTGGTTCCCTTTCAAGGGAACTTCAACGCTGCGTCAGCTGACGCTATGGGGAACGCCTCCAGCGT
>WNGW01000037.1:245819-284034 GCA_011952105.1 Coreoperca whiteheadi
CTCGTTCCCTATCAGGGAACCATGGTTACCTACGTAACCTGGTACGATTTGTCTGCATTTAACACTAGCCTCTGTTGATTTAGATGAGACTGAACAGCATCAGACGCAAACTGTAAGAAATCAAAGGCTTGTTCAATGCAAACAGATGAACAATAGATAACTGTGTCATCAGGATAAAGGTGAAAAAGGCATTTGACAAATTTTGACAAAGATTATTCACATAAATGGAGAACAGCAATGGCCCCAGAACAGAACCCTGGAGTACTCCTTTAGTTACTGAAAGTGAAGAAGAGGACAGGCCAACGGGGTGTACACACTGACAGAGGTTTAGAAAACCAGCCTATAGCAGTGTCAGACAGACCAATTTTCTAAAGCCAATTTAACAAGGTGGCATGGTCGACGGTGTCAAGGGCCTTAGACAAGTCAATAAACAACACTGTATGGAACTTTTTACAGTCAAGAGACTCCATGATATCATTAGCTACTTTAACTGCAGCAGTTTTTGTACTATGTAGTTTTTGGAAACCAGATTGGTTGTTTGATAAAATGTCATGATCCTCAATACCTTTTTTAAGCTGTTCAACAATTTTCTCAAAGACTTTTGCCAGGATACACAACTTTGATATTGGCCTATAGTTATTAAGATCAGCCAAGTCCCCTCCTTTCAGCAAGGGAAGAACATAAGCGGATTTCCAGACAGCGGGAATAACATTATTTAAAAGACCAAGATAAAAAAATATACCAACACAAAGGGCAGAGGCTCCTCTAAAAGCCAGGACCAAGCATCCACAGCCAGACCAAAACACAATTACAACCTAGGCATTAATACTCATAGTGTCCAAAAACATACAAATATGCAAATCAAAATTCCATGATTTCGTTATTTTCACCACTTCCAGCAATCCACACAAGCTTTACACCCTCTGAAAGGGCAGACTCTGCAGAAAACAAAGATGCCAGCCACGATTCCGTGCGATGAAATATCAGCGAACTACAGTCAAAACTGTATCAAAAAATCATAACCATATCATAAAACATGTCTTAACTTTGCTGTTTTGTGGTCAAAAGTTATATTCCGATTGAAAAAGACGGTTGTAGCGTGTTCTCTTGTGTATTACGGTCTCTTTGAAATCAATGGCGGTCCCAGTGTTTTTCCATAAGCAATAACAGTCGAGTCAGAGGGGGGAGAGACCTCACAAACAGAATACACTGGCTCTGGCCTTACTGCCTTCTGGATCGTGATTGGTGTTGCTAAGCCATCCGTGGGCGGTTTCAATCGATTCTATTGGCTCTAGAGGTGTCATTTATGCAGATTGGCCAATGGGCTGCTGAGCACAGAGCACAGAGCAGCTGCAGAAGTATACTGTATGTACAGTGAGAGTGCCTAGGTGAATCTGAGCCAGATTATAAGCTCAAAATGACTCAAAAACAGTTGTATTTGATCGAATGAGTTACTATAATGATATATTAGTGAAATATAATTAGTTTTTACTGCCTGGTACCTAAAATGGCACATCTGGATCCAAATGCCACATTTGCTGGTTCCGCCTGGAAATATCTGTGATAAAATGTGTGTTAAACTGCTTAGGTTCACTTTTTTAGCATCTACTTTTGCACAGTTACTTAGCAAATATTATTTCAATCATTCCTACAAAGTTTAGGCTTATTCCTTTATTATTCTAATGTGTTTTCAGGTGTTTTTTTTCGGCAGGGGTAGAAATTTATATTTTCTACTGCTTTCCAGATGCATATTATCTGACAGAGTATAGATACCTGAATCCCTACATTTCTATTGTAATCTCACAGGTCTTAGCTTTCTTTTGAGACCAAGATTATGCAAATAGCCTTTGTGGTTGTTAAGATATACTCAATCTATTTGGGCATGTACTTTCAGAAAAGAGTTACGAAAAATGGGCTTTGTACTGAATGGAGGGGACAATAAATGCCAATTTTGTTCAATTAAGGTTTTTGAGTTAGGATGCAATGTCTCATTTAGACAACCTGATGAATTGAAAAGTTCATTGAAACAATTTAGAATTTCAGATTTATCCTTATGAGTAACAGAATTTTTGATTATGCATGTTGGGGGTTCGTTAGTTTGAATGTCTGCGTAAGAAGATTTTATGACTTTCCAAAATTCCTTTGGGTCATTTAGATTACTTGTAGTTTTAGACAAGTAATATTTGGATTTTGCCTTTTTCTGAACATTCAAAAGTTCAGACAGCTCACAGGAAAACCGGGAATTGTTACGACCTTTTTGTCGTAACACACAGCTAGCGACAAACAGGGGACACACAAGACACACAAGGAGAGGGAACACACCCCAGAGTCTGAAGGTGGGATGGTGGAAGACCATAACACTTTTACTCTAAATTTACGAAAATGTGCATGTTTGTTAATAATTTCAGACAAGGCATCATGAAAGTATTTCCAAGCTAGTTCCATATCATTAATAAGACAAATCATTTTCCAGTCATAAATCCACAAATCGTGATAAAAAGCTTGTTCAAAGACATTTTTTAAATCTCTTTAAACACAATTTGAAGTCTTCTTTTATAAATTTTTGTTTGTCTAAAATCATTGGCAAATATCCGAACATCAGTATATTTGTAAAAATGAAATCAAGGACAGAGGATTTTATTGGCTGTTTAAGATTTGGCTGTGTTGGATTTCTGATTAGCTGTGTGAGATTTAAAGAATCACAGATTATTTTAAAATTATCGGAAACAGAAGTCAGCCAATCCAAGTTAAAATCCCCGGCAAGGAGAATCTCATTAAAGTTTAACATTGCTAGTTGTTCATTCAACGATGACATGACTCCTGACATAAAGATGAGCAATTCCAAGGCCACGCTTAGCTTTTAAATCATCAGGAGTGCTCAAACATAAAGGTTCTGGACCAGGATTTAATTCAACATTCACTGATAGAAGAAGTACGTGCATAAGATTGTCATTCTTGCACCTTGTCCAGCAGAAGGGATAACTATAGAAAGTCAGTAACCAGTTGTGTGGTTCATACAAGATGTCCAAAGAGTGCACAGTAAAAATATTTTCTGTAAAAGATGAAAACCAGCTTGCAGGACTCCTATTAAGATTTAAAAGACTGAAAAACTTGGGATCCCAGTAAGTGACTTACGACAACTATGACGTCCATATTTGACTTTTAACTCACATGGACATTGTCTACTTTACCGCTTTTTTTCTTTTTGAGTGTACTGATACATGCTGACCTTTGTGGCAGATGCCAGGTAGTACAGGCCCCAGTCAATACAAGGCGGTATATTGTATTGTGGTGTAGCAGGCTCCAGCAGTAGGACAGGCCCAGTGGGATGAAACAGGCTCCAGTAGCAGCACAGGCCTGGTGTGGTGAAGCAGGCTCAAGCCAGTAGCACGGAGCCTAGCAGGCAAAAAACAGGGTAGCCTATTGAATCCACAATCGACAGGGTGAAAAAACATATTTATCACAGAATGGCAAATTGCAACAGCTTCAATAAAATATTTACTTATTTAGCAGACGCTTTTAGCCAAAGCGACTTACACATGAGGGAGACAATGGAAGCAATTACAAAAACGCATAAGTGCACTAAAAACTAGTCTGTTAAAGCCTAGCACAGTATACAAAGCTAAGGATAGGAAGTGTGTTTATTTATTTATTTTTTTAATGTGCTCTAGAGCCATTTTTAAAATAAGTTAAAAATAGACACACATTGAACAGACACAACACATGCTGCCATCTTGGAAGGAATGTGAACATATGCTCGTATGCGGATCAGGAGCAGGCTGCCACTCAGCAGGAGATTCAGTGGGCTGGAGCTAAGCGAGTTTATGAGGCTGCTGCAGCACAGTGAGTTCAAGAGGCTTTTACGGCCCAACCTGGACAGGGGATGATGACTGTGATCCAGCCGTGGCAGGACGTGTTGCGGCTCCCAGCAGCTGATGGCTGATGCGGAACAGGTTACCACCGTGATGCAGGAAATGGTGTCAGCTGAGCTGCCAACTGGGGACCAGGCAGGACTGATGACAGCTCAGAGGCACTGGGCGGCTGTGCCTCTCTGATGCTGGACAGCTGGATCTCCATGGCACAGTGTAGCAGTGAGGTCAAAGAGCTGGGCAGCAGTGAGGATGATCAACTAGTCAGCAGAGAGGCACAGCGTTGGCGGGAACCACGTTTCCTTCTGGGGGGCTTTCAGGTGACTTCAGGACAAGAACAGTCTGAGATCTCTGGGTTCAGAGGAAATTTGTGACCCTTTCTGGATCAACTGGAGAGTCTTGAGGGACTTTTTCAGGCAGCCAGATAATAAGGAACTGCAGTAATCCAGCCTCAAAGTAACAATGCATGGACACATTTTTCTGTGTTACGTAGGTGAAAACAGGCAGTCCTTGATGATTGTTTCATGTGGGACTTGAAGGACAAATCTTAATCATCAAGAAAACTCCAAGTTTCCTCACAGAGGTGCTGGAGGCCAGGGCAATAGGCCAAACACTTGTCTGATGCACCATCCAGGAGCTCAAAGGGCGCCCCGCACAAACTGTCTAGCACCATGGTAAGGTCCCAAGTGGGAATCCTAACTTCATCCTCAGGATATAATGGAGGAAACTTGTAATAAAATGGTGCTTTCCCAGCAAGCTGCCATCCACAGAACTGTGGAAGGCTACACTAGCCGCCACCTACACCTTAAGTCTAGAGGGGGAAAGCCCGTCCAAAAACCGGAGTAGGGCAAATCCAGCACTGAAGCCGTGGCAGTCAACTGGATCCTGTTGGTGCTTGCAGCACCATAAATGAAAAGTTTCCACTTGAAAGAGTTTCCTCGTGGAGGGAGCTGTAGAGTGCAGAACGGTCTCAACTACCTCGGTAGCGAGGCCGGCAGCTCGGAGGTGAGCACCCCCAGGGGCCACACGTCTTAATTCAGTAAACGAGTCTGGCTCGGATGTCATTACATGTCTTAGGTCACATGATAACACATAGTTGTATATGGGCAGAGATCATAACCACTGTCTGGCCTCCTTAAACTTTCTCCTACCATCCATTCACTCCTGGTCCATTATCTGGACCTCTTCCAATGGATGCTGTAAGTGGTTTTGGCCTGGTGTTCACAGACAGCTGTCTGTTACCAATGTTTATATATTTTGTGCACAGGAAAGTGTAGAACTGATGCAGACACAGAACTGACAGTAAGACTTGTGTACATTTTGTGTACAGGTTTCGCTTTAGGCTGTATGTTTTGAATCTTTTTCTGTTTGCAGTACTCTGGCTCAGTGGATGAAAATGTCGCTGATGTAGTTGTGATGAGAATCAAAGCTCGGGACAAAGACCTTAAACACACAGACAACTGGCTGACTGTCTTTACAATCGCCAAAGGAAATGAGGAAAATCTCTTCTCTATTGAGACAGACAAAGAAACCAATGAGGGCATCCTGAGGCTGATCAAGGTATTTAGACGTGTGTGATGTGACTTTAAATATTATGGCATTTCTTCTTTTCCTTTCGGCTGTGCATATATTATGGTGTTCATTTGTTTTGTTTTGAATTAGTCTAACTAGTGTTGGGTAGGTCGCTAGCATTTGTTTGCTGCTTCTTATCTCATACTGTCTTCTCTCTCAACATTATTTTCTTTCCATCCCCGGCCAGCCTGTGGATTTTGAAGAAGTCCAGACTCTTGAGCTTGGCCTGCTCATTGAGAATGTAGCTCCTTTTGTGGAGGGTGGTGCCATACTGATGGATGTGGATGTTCAGGTTGGAGAGGGTGGTCCTCTGGCTACTGGAGCTGGAGCTGGAGTTGGAGCTGGTGTTGGAGCCGGTGTGGGTTCAGGGGTAGACCTGGGAGTAGATATAGGGTTGGATGCAGGAGTGAATGTAGGTGTAGATGTGGGCCTAGATGCTGACCTGCAAGGGGGGGTGGATAAAGGATTGGATGTAGGACTTAAGCCCGAAGCAGGTTTTGGCCCTGGAGTTGGGGTTAAGCCTGGTGTTGGGCCTGGAGTGGGCATTGGACTTAAACCAGGTGTCAAACCAGAACCAGGGACAAAGCAAAAGCCAGGTGCACCAGCAAAAAGCTATCCCATTAAAATAGCAGTGAATAATGTGCCAGAGGGTCCAGCATTCATACCTGACACCAAGAATGTTCCTGTATCAGAAGATCCAATTGAAGCACCTGAGGATGGTGTTATCACAGTGTTCACTGCTGTCGATCCAGACACAGGAAAATCAGCGGAACACGTCAGGTTAGTCAAACTGCAGTTTAATCACGAAGGGTCTACAGCCAAGCTCATTTCAAAATTCAAATGTCATGACAATTAATTTTAGTATAAAATATTTTAATGAATAGTTCATCAATTTGAAAATACATTTATTAGATTTTTTTGCTTTTAATTAGATAATAAGGTTGAAAACACTCTCCTGTCTGTGTATGAGCCAGGACGCGATTAGCTTAGCATAAAGACGGGAAGGAGGTGAAACAGCTACACTATGTTGATTAGTGAGCTTTAGAGGTGTTGGTAGGTGAACTTTGTACAAAGCCAGGCTAGCTGTTTCCCCCTCTAATTTTCTCCTGGCTTCAGCTATATACTTACATAGACATGAGAGTGGCATCGATCTTCTTAGCTAACTCAGCAAGAAAGTGTTTGTCCCCACATGTTAAACTATTACTTTAATCAAATCACTACTTTTGTTTACAGTTGCTTCTTACTTTTCTTATGGTTTCTGTTCCATTTCTTATATCTTGTTCTCCAGTTATGCCAAAGCCTATGATCCAGATAACTGGTTTACCATCGATGAAGAAACAGCTGAGATTAAGCTCAACAAGGTACCAGACAGAGAATCACCATTCTTGGTGAATGGTACCTACATTGCCAAGATTCTGGCCATAACCAAAGGTAATACCATTTGTATAATCCTGTAAGCTTATTTTCAGCAATAAAGTGTCATTTCTTCCCTTTTGATGCATTTCTATTTGAACAGCCTCTGCCTTCCCTGCTGAAGGACTTTCTAATTATTTCAATGCTTTACTTCTCTGAACCTGCATGTTTATGAGTTGGATGAGCAGTTCATAAATGTAGTTGCCAGAGGTAATTTATGAAACGAAGCACACTGATCTCTGACAGAACCTGCCAAACTACTTTGTGACTCAAGGTGTGTCAGCCATAGAATGAGCTCAGGGGTGAAATAATGTACATTAACTGCCAGTTTTAACAGACCTGCATGCAAACCAGGAAGACAAAATCCTTCGACATTGTTAAAAAAAACACTATTTAAATAGAGGATTGTTCAGATGTGTGTAATAGATGTGTGCAATAGAAAAGTTGTCAGAAAATATATAAATATAAGAAGAAAATATTATTTTGACAAGTATTTGCTTCAACACAGTACTGAGCAGTTCGTTAAGGCAGGAACCAGGTGTTCACTGCTGACTTGCCCTTTACACTACAGAGTGGATCTTTATGATGTTGTGGCCTTACAGGCTGTGTGCTGTTCCATTAACTAAGCTTTTGTTTTTCTCAGCCATGCCATCAAACACAGCCACAGGAACAATAGCCATTCAAGTCACTGACTCAAATGACCACTGTCCCACCCTGACCACCACCCACAGCAGTCTGTGCTCTGATGGAAAAACTGTCTATGTTACTGCCTTTGATGAGGACGTTAGCCCCAATGCTGCTCCATTGACATTCAGAATCATAGCTGATGGGACACGAGGCAGCTGGGACGTCGAAGTCATCAATGGTAAGGAAATGTGCCAAGTGATTAGACACTTAAATGTCCAGGGTGTAGGATTTAGTGACATCTAGCGGTGAAATTGCAGACTGCAACCATTTCACTACCACTCACCTTCGAAGCATGTAGGGGAAACTACGGTTGCCGCGAAACGTGCAAAAAAAAAATGAAAGGCTGTTGTGGTTTTGAGGTGAGTGGGGTGCTTTATATAGTTTATGGATAGCTTTGTGTGTTTTCTGTGTCATAGTTTTGAGTTCTTTATACTGTGGAGTTCTAGGTTTACTTTGGTAATTGGTCTGTTCCCTCTGGTAGTGTCTGGTAATTTTGCGGCCTGTCCTGATTTCCTGATTGTTTTCACCTGGGTCTTTCTGTTCACATGTGTCTCGTTGGCGCCTCTTCCCAAGTGTATTTAGTCTGTGTGTTTCCCTATCTCTGTGTCAGTTTGTCGTTAGTGTCTCCTCTGATGTGTTGGTGTATGCGCCCTCTGTAGCTATAAAGGGCTTATTTTAAGGTAATGAAAACGCAATGGTTCTTATTTTCAGGTAATTATACATTAATGAAAACATAATTATAAATATTATATTCCATTTCTGCTAATAGCTACTCCTAAATGTTATGTACTGGACCTATAAGACAAAAACTGCTGCAAACTACTTTTTTCCTCTTGCATTAGTGACAGTTTTTTATTTTCTTTTTAGCAAGAGCTTGTCACAGTGTAAGTGATCAAGATATAAGCTGTCTATGTTGACAGATATTCTGTGAAGTGCTTAAAATGCAAATAAACCTTAATGAGGTATGAAGCAACAAATCGCATAGCCACATCCAAAGTCAGAGCTTCAAATTCAAATGAATCGTTTCCTAGGTACAAGGACGTTCATCCCTTAAATCAGTCTCACTTAAAGATTTTGTATTTGAATTCACAAACAAAATAAGACAATTTGAAAAGTTCTGTGCCTCTAAAATGGTACACTGTTTTGTTTAATTTGGATTGATAAAAATTACATAGAAATTCAATATAAGGTATACAAATTCTATTTGATGTGACTGTAATGGTAGCATATAGTAGTAGTGTTACTGCTGAAGTTATGACCACTAGTAGTAGTAGTAGTAATAAAAATACATTGTGAGTTTGACAGCCCTCTATCCCTTGTTGCCTCTAGAGACAAGTGCCGCTTTTCACTCCCGTGAGGCGCTGTGGCCCGGCTCATATGAGCTGCAGGTGGAGGTGATGGATGCTCAGGGTCTGTCCTGCCCAGCCAGTGAGGTTTTTACTGTGGATGTTTGTACCTGTGTGGGAACCGAGGACTGCCGCCTAAAGGCAGCCAGATTAGGAACTACTTCATCCGAGCTGTCTGCCCCAGCCATCGGCCTGCTGCTAATGGCAATGTGTTTACTGCTGTGTGAGTTGAGTTTTATCAAACATACTAGTGCACATTATCACATCATATAACCACACAAACAAAGATTTTACTGTTTATGGACTGTCGCTATGGCCTACACAAAAGATGCTAAAGATATAGTGCTCATCCAACTATGCTGTGTATGACATAGATCTCTTTGCATTTGGGAAAAGTAACGGACACCCTGATTTACATATGTGAAGGGAACACAATAAGAGAGGTGGTGCTGTATTGGACTGACTTTTATATTATGGACTACGACTTTAGCGTTAAAGCTAGAGTATGGAAATATTGCATATAAATGAACATGCATTACATTCAAGCCAAACGAGTTCAGACAATGCTGAATAAGCCAATCACCGCCAAGTAAATCTCTCTATTTGGCAGTATACATAGTTTTTAACTCTTGTGTCTGTGGCAACATTCCCGTGCTGGCGCACCGGCAAATGGGTTTTTGTTTTAGTTTTTTTTAACCGTAACCAGCAATGACTGGCTTGGCTTTGATTTGGTTTGCCAGATTGGAAGCGGAGAGCGACCCAGAGCAATGTAGAGAGCTCTGCCATCAGTCATGGCTGTAAAAAAAATAAAATAAAAAGGTCCATTGGAAAGTGTTTGTGTATTATGTATATATTTGTGGAACTATTTCTGAACACGAGCCTGGGCGAGCTCACTGTATGCGTACATCATAAGCATGCGTCAACAGTGTTTGTGTAATTACTCACTGCCAGAAGCGAAAGACAAACATTCCACACTGCAGATTTAAGTCACTAACTCTCTGATACCCCTTTTCCACCAAGACGGTGCTGGTTTGGACCAGAGCCCAGTTTCAAATCGTCTTGTCTTTCCACACACAAAGCAGCAGCTCTGAGCCAGGAAAAGTGGTTCTTAAGTAGCACCAAATCGTTGCTGGTCTTCAAGTTTAGAACCGCTTACGTTACCGTGACCGACAAGACGAACAGTTTTCACTTCTGCTTCTTACACCAACGCTTCATACACTTTTATTTAACGGCAATGTGATCATTTATCAGCAGAGTCGATGCTAGGGGTGTGGCAACATGCTGAGGCTAAAGTTGACGTGGTGTTAAAAATAAATGTTACGTACGTTCCGCTACTCTCGCGCGTAAAATCTCCGTCTGTACAAACTAGGGCGAACATAAATTGCAACGCAACGTCCGCAATTGTTGACTGTGTTTGGCGTTACCGGGAAAGATGTGACGCGAGACCTGGCTCTGGGCTGCTCTGCAGCCAGTGGAAAGACAAACCGGTTCTTAGAAGGCTCGTCATTTGAACCAACTCCAAATTGGCACTGGTTCTGAACTAGCCGCCGGTTCATTCTGGTGGAAAAGGGGTATGGCACATCTCTGACTCAACATACATTTAACATTAGAAGATTCTCAAAGGTAGGATTTATTTTCATCACTGTTGTATAAAATTACAATTGCAAATTTTCAATCTCGTTTTTGCTTTTGTCTCTTGCAATTAGAATAAGATGACACGAGGTAAAACTTTTTGAGTGTTATTTAAATTTGCTTTACATTGATCTGAATGCTTTGCTTCTCTCTGCAGTCATCCCTCTTCTCCTGCTGTTCTGTCAGTTTGGAAGGGCAGACACTATCTTTCCTGACCAATTTAGCGACCTGCCATTTGACACCAAAGAACACCTCATATCCTACCACACTGAAGGCAGAGGCGAGGACAAGGTTGCTTTTTTGCCTCTTTTTGGGAAGAAAAGGATACGCCACCTTTTTATCTTAATTTACCAATACACCGGAACAGATATAATACTGCTCTTATCACAAAAGGGAAAGGTGGTAGAAAGCAGAATGGGATTATTGGGATATCATATGGGCTACTCCCGCAAATCATTTAAATTGGGTCCACATAAGAACAAATAGGAAGGTTCAACCTGTATACCAGTTCTAAAATAGTGATTAGTCATTTTCTTTCAAGTACCTATTTTAGAATTACTGCACGAAAATTACGTGAAAGGTTTGACTTAAAGCTGTAGTTAAACTTTTTAAAATGTACAGTATGACATTAAATTAACAATTAAAAATACAGCTGCTTTATGGTTTGGAGCCTAATGACTTTTAAGCCCAATGTGACCCATACATGTTTTTGATACCACACCCACATTGCCAGGTCATAATCCTACATAATGTGTTGGTAGGTAACACTTGGTTTCCTTTGTTTTGTTTGTTTTTTAGGAAGTGCCACTCCAAAGTGCCCCTATTATGTTGGGTACGCAAAAGAAAGTTGAGACGGCACCAACCTCCAACACCATTCCTTCAAAAATCCCAGAAACTTGTCAAACAACTAGAATCTATGATGACTCTATTCAGAAGTTTCAGGAAACCAGTCAAAGTTTGATGGAGGTCGACAATGCCTACAGGTTTTCAATGGAATCATTCAACCATGGCAGTGCTACGTTCAGCGGACAGGCACTTGGTGTCCAACACATGACAGCTATGTATGAGGATATAGCCCTACCTGATGCTTTCCTCAATGATTACTACTCACAGGTACCATGTTAGCTTTGCATGTAGCTGGTTTTCCAGATCTTCCACATACAAACATATGTTCAGAGTTTATTGACACCAGTCTTTGTGTTATGTCTTTGCCCTAAACAGAAAGCAATGTGTGCTGTGCCAGCGTGTGATGGTCTATTGGATTATGATTTTGAGGGCCAGGGCTCCCCTGCTGGCTCAGTGGGCTGCTGCAGCCTTCTAGAGTCTGACAACAACCTACAGTTCCTCAGTGACCTCGGGCCAAAGTTCAAGACTCTGGAAGAGATCTGTTCCCCTCCTACACCAACACCCACCAAAGTAGCAGCTGCTGTCAAAACCACAGTTGATACTGTTGAGCCAGTTGTTAAACCCAAAATTGAGCGACGCATTGAGAAAAAGCATACCGATATAAAGACAGAGAGAGTCATGTCATCTACTAACCTCTACAAATCATCTGCCAGTAGTTTAAGCACTGCCCCACCATCCATGACACTTCCTCACTCCAAGTTTACTAACATCTGTTATTCTGCTACTCTGCCTCGTCAAGCTCAGACAGTGGTACTACAGCAGCAGCCAATTTACTACACTACCAGGCCTGTACTACAGCCCATGCACTATGTAGTTCAACCACAGCTTCAGAACACGGTTCTGGTATCTGATGGAGCCAATTTTCCAGGCCTGTATGTAGTCAGTGGGCCCCAGAGTCCTCCTTCTGGACTTGTGATCAGTGGACCACAAGGCTCTCCTTCTGGGCTAGTTATCCAGGGTACTGATATCCCCAAAAGCCCTGCCAGCCCCACCAGTCCAGTCATCCCCACCCTGTTGCTACCTGTTAGCCCAGGTCGGTCTCAGGGCTCAGTCCCTTTGGATGGCTGGAAAATAGTAGGGCCAAATCCTGACAGCAATTATAAGTTAATTAAGGATAAGAGTAGTCCAGGTGGGGCAGAGGGGATGGATCCAGGCTCATCTCAGGGCACTTTGCCCAGAGGTGCTATCCTGGTAAAAGAGGCTGCTCCCCCTCAGGGGGTGTTAGGGCCGGCAGCCAAGGACAGTGTGTATGGCATTCTGCCAGGACACACTGTTGCGAAAAACACGGGTGGTGTTGCAGTAAATAAAAATTTGGGGAAAACATGGGTAGGGCAACCAGAGCAGATGGGGTTAGGGACAGTCACGGTTTTGGGAGTTGATGCTGAGCAGCCAAGAATGGGACATGTGGTGGCAGTGAAGCCAGAAGTCAGAGAGGTTGGAATATGGCCAGATGGGACTACTCCTTTTTGGATTAGGCAGGTCAGTGTAAACCAGTTCCAAGGAATTCCTCCATTGGAGCAAACAGCGGATGCCAGTGGAATTCCAAAAGCATGTATAATAGATTCACCAAAAGAAAACAAGATTATTAATGTTGCAAATACTGTTGTTATTACTGGTGAAACCACTAAAACTCATTCACCGTCAAAGGAAGAGTTTATGATGAAAAATCAATTTAAGAATGACAGTGATCCAACTCAGAACATGCATGATGATACAGTTGAAGAAAAGCAATCAGAAGATGTGGTCACCTGTACATCAGAGCAAGACACAACACTAGATGAGGATCCTAGTGAGGTGGTCCAAAGTGCATTTAAAGACAACGAGGGAATCCAAGAGTATCCCACACAAACATCAGAAAAATCTTCAATTGTAAATCTTGAGGAAAATATTGCAGAATTATTACCAGGACCAGATGTACTGCAGACATTGTTTGAGCAGTTTGAGACAGTGGTAGATAAACCAGGAGATACAACGGATAAAATTGTGCCTGATCAATTGAATAAAATCACTGAAGGGACTCCTACCAACAAATTTACGGATGGGATAAGTCAGACATCAGAATCCAGTAATCCACAAGAGA
This sequence comes from Coreoperca whiteheadi, assembly GCA_011952105.1. NCBI lineage: Eukaryota > Metazoa > Chordata > Actinopteri > Centrarchiformes > Sinipercidae > Coreoperca > Coreoperca whiteheadi. Next base: position 259,325 of record WNGW01000037.1, read on the forward strand.
TCGCAGAGGAAGAAGCTAAGGCTCCACAGTCAGAGCAGCAGCAAAATCATGTTCCCTCTGAAAGTTTTTCAGGGAAATATATATCTATGGTTACTAAAATGTCCTCCACAGAAGCTTTCTTACCTGGCCCAGATGTCACTGATTTAGTTAATACTGAAAAAGAGACTGAAGAGACATCAACATTTCCTAGAGGAGAGGAAGCCGCTTCTACTTTAGACCACATAAACATTATAGACGATCAAATACATGTTGGTACAGAAGAAAGTGTGAGCAGACAGGAAGCAGCTCCCTTGACAGAAGAAGAAGAAGGAAAACCTCTTCAGCTCAGCATAGTTGAAGGACCAGAGGACATAAGTTCTGACGTTGGGTCACAACCTCAATCAAATGAAGTCACAGAGGATCGAAGTGTAAACGAGCTGGAGAAAGATGTCAGTCCAGCAAACAAAGTTGTTTCAGACTTCCAAACACTTAAGCATCAGGTTATTGTCACTTCTGATAGCATCCAAGCAGAAGAGAGTGAGGAGGAAATGACTACTATCATCTGTGATGAACATGAAGAGGTTAAGGCTGAGCACAAGCAACTGTTAGATTCTGAAGTGGGGCTCAATATTGTGGGTGATGTATTGTCAACAACTCCAGATAAGATTTGGACTGACACTGTGAATGAGTCTGAAGAGGGGTCCATCCCTGATCTAGAAGCACTGCCAGAACTACAGGTGGATCACAGTGAAGGGGATAAGATGGACATAGGCCATGCAAAGACAGGTATTACAGATGCTGATGCAAAAACACCATTGCAAACTCTTAGCAGTATTTTAACTATCCAAGAGGAAGAACATCTGGGTGATCCAAATTTGTTATCAGTGTCCGAAAAAATGACTACTCAAGCACAAGTAGAGGGCTCCAATGTGCCAGCCATTACAGCATTAGAGCAACATCCGCATACAGCAAAAGGCAGTAGCTCTGGCCACAAAGTAGATCACGATAATCAACAAAATATAACGTCAGGATCAGGAGAAAACAAGGATCTAGATGCAAATGTAGACCGTATAAGTGATGGAGAGAAAGAGGAGATAATTGTGGAGGAAGTAGTGTCACAGCGGAGTTTCAGAACCTCCAATGACCAAGATGAAGATATTCAAAGACAAATGGAGGATAGGTTCATATCAGATGACATTACATATGAAGAGAAAGATGAGGATGCTGTGGAGGAAATTATGTCACCGGTACAGCAAAATATAAGCTTTTCAGAGGGCCAAGAGGAAGAGAATGCAAAAGAGAATGCATCATGCACGAGTTCTCAAGTGGACGATACCTTAATCTCAGATGACATAAATGTTCCAAAGAATGAGGAGAAGATTGTGGAGGTAGTGGCATTACCCATACAGCAAAATGTTAGCATCCCAGACGACCAAGATGAAGAGATTGAAAGAGAAGCTGCATCAGGAAGACTTTCTCCATTGGAGGATCAGCTCATCTCCGAAGACAACATAAGAGATGGAGCAAAAGAGGAGTCCTTTGTACAGCAAACAACTAGCATCTCTGATGAAGACAGTGAAAAAGAAGATTCATCCCACACAGTGGAGGTTAAGCTCATCACAGATGACAATGTAAGTGATGGAGAAAAAGTGAAAGCGGCACCATCCATACAGCAAAACCTTGGCCTTTCAGATGACCAAGATGAAGAGGGCGAAAGAGAAGATGCACCAGAAACAAGTTCTCAGTCGGAGGATCAGCTCATGTGCTCAGATGACATATATGATGGAGAAAAAGAAGAGGATATTTTGACGTCACATTTACAGCAAAATATAAGCGTCCCAGATGACCAAGATTTTGGGAGTGCAAAAAAAGACACATCAGGCCCAAGTTCTTACATAGAGGAAGAAGGCATTAAGTCTTTCCAGATGTTAGAAGACAACTCTCAATCTTCAGAGACTGAATGTTTATCTGAGGAAGATCCACATTGTGCAAGACAACATGTAGAGATGAATCAGGTGGCAGCAACAACAAAGGTTGAAACTCAAGAAATGCCATGTGAAGTGAATAGATATCAAGTAAGGCAAGGGATAGACTCTTTTCCAATAGGAGTAATTTTGGATATTTCTGAGAGACAAGCTACTGTTGGTCAAGAGTTAGAGAGGGGCGCTAACATGGAGGGTTTGGATGAGGTGGTCACATCTTCAGAGGAACTGAGATCATCCAGGGCGGCCACAGGACAGGTTTGTACGTCCAGTAAAGACAAAGGGGCCACTGGTAGCATATTAACATCTGGACAATTAGCTGAGGGTGAAACAACTCAGTCTGATTACCAGAACACAGACGTAATTAAAATTGACCAGAGTGAGGGTGGAGTTCTCACTTTGGAAAAAGGCAAGGTCACTTTTGACCTTGAGATTAGAGAGAGATTAGATGATGCATCTGGTCAGGTAACATTAACATCTTATTCTGAGATTAAAGTGGTGGAAGAGACCACATGTTTGGCATTGGAAACAGCCCCAAGCTCAGCAGAGACAGGAACTGCTAGTTTTACTGCAACGAGTGAGGTGGCTGAGGAGGCTGGTTATCCTGTTCAGAATGAGAGTGTGCAAAAGACTGGGGAAGCAGCAGGGGTAGACCCTGACACTGTGGGGAAAACTGGTTCGATAGAGGTTGTGTCAGAAGCTCCTTATTACATGCATGGGGCTGAGGCAAGTGGTGGACAAGTGGGTCCTATACAGCTTCAGACAGGCATCAGCCAAACTCCTCCGATCAAATCCAGAAATAGTAAAAAGAACAAGAGTCCCAAACGCCCTTCAGGAAAGTGTAAGCAACAGTGAATGCTTTAAGTTTGAAGCTGCATTAACAACTATCTAGTTTCCCATAGCGTTAAATGTGGAGATGGTATGCCCCATGTGGAAGCGGCAACCTTCTGCAATTATACCCTAGGAAATTACGAGGGTTTTATGCGTCAGGATACTACACTGTTGGGGGGTGTTTACCTACTCTGCCACCCAGTTTCTCGGGGGAAACCCTCCGCTAAGCATACTGAACTGTCATAGTTGATGCTAGTTGACTGCACCCAAAGGTTTTACGTCAAACAGCCCCAAAAGGCCTGTTACTTTATTCCACAGGATACCAAATAGACGAGTATCAAAAGACTGGGCACAGTTGAGTTCAGCTTTCCAAATGCTCTGTTACTCACTGCTGTTTAGAAGCACTTCTGGATTTATTTCTTTTTAATGGAGAAATGTCCCAACAGAGACCAACAGCAGAATGTCATTTGGCTGGTCTTTGTTAGTGAGGGTGGGTATATTTTTACATTAAAGCGAGCCTATGTAACTTTTTCTGAACAGCGGGCCACTGTGGCAACAAGTGACAATTACAGCAAAAGGGTAAATGCTGAAACAAAATGTTGAGCAACAGTAGCACAAGTAGACAACAGACCTAAAGTCAGTGAATTGACTCAGTGATGTCAGTTATGCAGCAATATCTAGCTAGAGTCTGCTAACATTAGCCACCATAAGCTACTGGTCATACCAGACCAAGAAAGGCTTTAACAGCAAGATCCCCGAGTGTATTCAAATAAGCAATGGTGGATTTTATTATTGCTAATGAAATCAACCTTTCATTTGCCAGAGAATTAATGTGTTTTTTCTGCTTTCAAAATTGACATGGTCTCACTTTAAAGGCCCAGTAATACATTTTAGACAACATAAATTCTAATATATCATTGAAGACTTTGAGTTACAGATGGAAAAATCAGTGTTTTGTGTTTGTCAATTCATCAGGATTTGAAATATAATGGCTATTTTACAGCTTTGTTTGCAAACACCACTGATGTAAATATAGCAAGTTTAGAAATTTGGTGGTGGGTCATTTCTTCTGATTACAATTACTTGCACGCTGAGCCTTAAATATTTTACATAATGTTTTTCATTTGACCACATAAGCACATTTTTGGTAGAGAAATCTCTTCTCACTTGCTTTGAACTGACATGTAAGTGTAAATCATTACCAGACAGAACATGTTGAACTGGTTGAATGATAAGCCGGAGAAATTATGCTGGATTTATGAGCATACCTGTCTGCACCTGCTTGTGGGAGTAAGAGTGTTAAAGCTGTAGTTTGGTGATTTCATCTTCTTGTCAAGAAATATAATTACCATTACTTGTAAAAGTATCACCATTTTTAGTAAAACAGAATTTGGGAATGCTGAATACTGTCATCATTTCATTTAAGAAGTCAATCGATTTGACATACAGTATACTGTGTGTACAGTAAGTGTGCTGCTTGCTTCTACATTATGGAGGACTAAAAGTGCCTAAATTAAATAAATAAATACACCATTAAATAATTATTTAAATGTGTCATTAAATACATGAAATACCAATTATTTCAATATTTACATTTACATTTCACAACTTACATTTACATTTCATGGTCCTGTGTTGCAGTGCTTCATGAATTGTCAAACTGTCAAACTCGCCCATCAAAGTCAGTGGGTGGGGCTAACGCTAATCTGATCCATTGTTTTGGTCTGAAGTCTCTTTCCTTTGGGCTGTTCCCTTTCAGGGGTCGCCACAGCGAATCATGCGCCTCCATCTAACCCTGTCCTCTGCATCCTCTTCACTCACACCAATTAACTTCATGTCCTCTCTCACTACATCCATAAATCTCCTCTTTGGTCTTCCTCTAGACCTCCTGCCTGGCAGCTCCATCCTCAGCATCCTTCTACCAATATATTCACAGTCTCTCCTCTGAACGTGTCCAAACCACCTCAATCTGGCCTCTCTGGCTTTATCTCCGAGACATCTAACATGAGCTGTCCCTCTGATGGACTCGTTCCTGATCCTGTCCGTCCTTGTTGATAAAAGCAACAGTTGCCTGGCAGCCTCACCGGGAAGTGCCACTACTAGCTGACGCTGACGCGAATCGAGCTAGCCCTTGCTGTGATTAGTAACACACCCGGCTAACATGAAATTACTTAACATTAGCTTACCTTGGACAGGTGTACGTGATGAAGCGGCAGGGTTCTGTTGCGACTGAGCCGCTGGAGCTGGAGGAGTTTTGCTCAGAGCTTCTTCTATTAAATTAGCTGCTTCTCGCAGCAGCTCCGGGCAACTTTTAGCCATCTTGTCCTGGCATTCTCAACGTTAGGGGATAGCAGGGCCGACTTGGCGGTAAAGTTTAGTTTAATAGTTATCTAAACCAACGTTAGAGGCAAAGAGCGCCACCCAGTGTATTGGAAGTAGCTCTGCAACGATCCATTATCTGGAATTGATTTGTCTTGACTGGATGCACAGGGTAACCAATCAGGCGTTAGGATCCGCCTACCAACTTCGATGGGCGAGTTTGACAGTTTGACAATTCATGAAGCACTGCAACACAGGACCATGAAATGTAACTGTAAATCGTGACATGGAAATGTAAATATTGAAATAATTGGTATTTTAATTATTTAATGACACATTTAAGTCATTATTTAATGGTGTATTTATTTATTTCATTCTGGCACTTTCAGTCCTCCATACAACATGTCAATGCTGTAGTAGTTTGTTTTATTTGATAGTTTCCTTTTAAAAGCTGATATGAGGGCGTGGTGTACACCATTGATGTGGTGCTAAAACCTGAGTCGGCAGCCCACTGTGACTGAATGAATGTAACTGATAGTTGAAACACAGAATTGAATTTAATGCGGATCAGTCACATGATGGCCAACACCCGATCCGCTTAATAAGGCATATTGGATCATACATCTTTACTAAACATGTACTAACACCAGGATCAGCCCGTCCATTAGATAAACACACCATTTCCCATTGAAGCAGAGCCATAGTCAGGATTTTTTAAATCCTGAGGTCGTGAGTCCAAGTCCCCCCAATACACCCCGAATTTAGACCAGAGACTAGTGGGAAAGTTTCCAACATTGTTTAGTAATTTGATGTTTTATTTTTTTATTTATTGAACTGTTTGATTATAGTTTTTATAAAAATGACTTACAGTACCGAGATGATGGTCTAAAATCAGTTTCAAAACATTCTCTACAAAGTCACAACTATAATTCTTGTGGGGGAAAAGTAAATCTTTCATTTATTACCTTTGGTGTCTATTTATTTTGGTCTATTTAGGTGGTTACAATTGAAATATGACTGATTCTATACTGGAATCAGCCAAACAGAATACCCATCGTGTGTGATTTTTCAGTTGTAGAATGTAAACACCCCCAAGGTTGCTAACCCTTCTGGCTAGGACCGATGTTGCATGTAAACTTCAGATTTTGCACCACACTGCTCTGCAACTGAAGTGTGGTGCAAAACCTGAAGTTTACAGTAACAGAGTAAGGTTAATGACAAATGTGATAAATGCTAGTGTTTGTTAGCAGGATTTAATATTACTAGTCATTTGCATTACTCTTACGCCTTTAGAGATGGCAACAATAAGGCCAAACTTTTACTATGAGTTAAATGTAGGTATTTAGCTGCTGTGCTGAGCATCTGATGCCATCTCTGCCATGCTTCTAACTTGGTTTGTTATGCTTGTAAATGGTGTACTGCAGCAGACACACAGTGATGATAGTAACTCCATTCATAGCTAAAACACTGATGACTATCACTCCTATAGCTAGACTATGACTACTTGTCCAGACTAAAAAGTAAAGTTTCAGAGCAGAAAAGAGTGGTGAAAATGCAGCAGCAGACGAAGGGACAGCAGCAAACGGAACCATAAATGTCGAACAATGAGAGAAAGCATCAGCAAAAACTAGTAGAGTAACATGTTTTAACTTGCCTGCATTGTTAGTTAGTAAAACTTCTGAATGTGAGAATCTTTGATATGACCAGCTGAGCCTGAAGTGTGTATGTGAAATAAGGAATTTGTGTGAGTATGAATTCAGACACTGGAGACATGGACACTCATGAATGAGTCACTGCCTCAGTCTGAACAGCAGCTTCTTTGTATTTATGTGAGTTTGTTTAGATTGAATGTTGAGAATGTCTGAGGCGTCGTGTTCTCATGTCACTAGGAATCTGATCGGTTTTGCCCTAAAGGCAGCGAGGCGTGATCGCTTACACTGCAGTGTCACGCAAACACCTGCATTTGTATTGGCACAGATGCATTCAAAACACATTGGCATGGATACCAAGAACACTGGAACAAAATAATTCCCAAGTGCTAATCAATCAACACCTGTGTCCAACCTGTCGTACAGTCTTTAAATCACAGGGCAGAACACACCCAGCTCACCACTAAATCCTTAGCACACTCACCTGGACATGACTACATACAGTCACAGGAATGACAGTTACATAAGGAGGGTCCACAGGGTAATCATGTATTGGTTTATCAAAGGTCTCCAGAAACTGGACGCCGGTTGATATAATGTATTATCAGATACATATATAACAAATGAATTCTTATTAATAGCATATCAACCTGTAGGAAATGTCACCTTTCGCTTTTGCTACCTTGTGTTTTCCTGGAGTCCCCCTGTGCATCGCTGCAGCAAGGTGAGTTTAGTTAAACCACTGGAGGTCGGCAAAAACCTTAGTGTTCAGTTACTCCATGAGGGAATAATTAGCACTTCTAACCCAGAAATGAAAGCTTGATCCCCCTAAAACCAGTTAATTCCAGTTTAACTTTCATTGTCTCTGCTATCATAATCAAATGTTTGGATGAAAGCACACCAGGCACTTAACAGCTGACACAACATAAATTCAGTGGGACAAAAATAGATCCTTTTTTTTTCTGGATTCTGAAATTCTACTGGAACTACCCAACTTATTACCAGAGGTCAATCAGATTCCGTTTATTTATATAGTGCCAATTCAAAACAGAAGTTATCTCATTGCATGTTGACTGACTCATAGTTTCAAATGTCAGATCTGAACGTGCAATAGGGAACCAGTATCCACTGGTTGTGGACCCTTCACGTGGCAGATTACGCTCCTCTGGGGCCAAATTGTACAATTCTGTAAAGTGAATGGCAGCAATAGAACGGTAATTCCATATTCCATTTGAGTGCTGCAAGCGAAGTTAGCACAATGCTACAGAGTACACACTGCAGGGGAATGTACCTGGTATGTACTATGTGCATCATAGGACATGTAGAGCCAGGACAAACTTTTTGGTACAAAAAAACTAAACTGAATCAACAAATTGATCCTTCCTAAATGCTCCCCAAGGTCAAAGTTCTTGTAATGAAGGTACTATAGGAGTCAGTGCATCCAGTTCCTGAGGAGGTTACACCACCTTCTGGTGGACACATTAAAGTGCATACGGTTGAAAAGCCCAAGCTGTGTCCCACTTCCAAACTATATAGCTGTGGTGGAAAGTAACTTTGTACATTACCTAGAAATATTCAAGTTCAGATTAAGATTTTACTTTAAAAAACATTCAATAAATCTCTGAACAACACTAATGCACTGTTACTGACTAAGCTGTTAAGAGAGAAACCTCTATGAACACACACCACAGGCCTGTAGACCAAATCGATTTGTGGAGCAGAAATCAGTTCATTGACCTGCCTGTGACGGTTCACTCTCATAATATACATGTGATTACGTTCACTGAACTCATTCATCTGAATAAACAATGCGAAAGGAATGAAATGGACTTTAAAGGCACAATCTGAAGCTGAACGCTTTGGCTTGAAAAATATCGCCCAAAGAATCCTGTTGCCGAAATGTAATGGTTGAGACGGCTGCGGAGTCAGACTCTGCGTTTTTCAAATGGGTATACTCCCCATTACTTCCAGTTTATCAAAGAATTCAATTCAATTCAATGTTATTTATATAGCCCAGTATCACAAATCACATTTGCCTCAAAGGGCTTCACAGTCTGTAACATACGACACCCTCTGTCCTTAGACCCTCGATTCGACTGAGGAAAAACTACCCAAAAAACCCCTGTTAACAGGGAAAAAATGACAGAAACCTCAGGAAGAGCAACAGAGGAGGGAATTATGATGACAAAATGTAGGTTGTAAAACATAAGTGTAGAGGACGGCTCCAGAAATCATAATACATACAATTATGATGAAAAGGGTTGAATGTAAAATATAAGGGAAGAGGATGGATCCAGTAGGACAACTGAGCAGCTCCAGGTGATTCCCCGATGGGGGTGTCCTGCAGGACCTGAGCTGCAGCAGCACTGCCCACCAGGAGGCTGCAATCACAGATCCAAATACATCTCCAGGGTGAATAAAAACCTGCTGACAGTGACAGGAGAGAGGAGCGAGGAGAGGGGGACGACAAAGCACAGAACTCCGGGAGAGGGAAGAAGTCAAGTTAGTGACATGCATTTATGGGATGCGAATGCATACGCATGGAGAGGAGGACAGAGGGGAAGAGAGAGAGGTGCATCATGGGAAGTCCCCCGGCAGTCTAGGCCTATAGCAGCATAACTAAGGGATGGTTCAGGACTCTCCTGAGCCAGCCCTAACTATAAGCTTTATCAAAGAGAAAAGTCTTTAGCCTACTCTTAAATGAGGAGATGGTGTCTGCCTCCCGAACCCGAACTGGGATCTGATTCCACAGGAGAGGAGCTTGATAGCTAAAGGCTCTGGCTCCCATTCTACTTTTGGAGACTCTAGGAACCACAAGGAACCCTGCATTCTGAGAGCGCAGTGTTCTAGTGGGGTAATAAGGCACTATGAGCTCTGTAAGATACGACGGTGCCTGACCATTAAGAGCTTTGTAGGTGAGGAGAAGGATTTTAAATTCTATTCTGGATTTCACAGGGAGCCAGTGCAGAGAAGCTCATATTGGAGAAATATGATCTCTTTTCCTAGTTCCTGTCAGTACACGTGCTGCAGCGTTCTGAATCAACTGGAGAATCTTAAGGGACTTTTTCACTGACAGGCATATTATGGACCTATCAGAGGTCTAGTTTCTTCTCATAGACCAATAGGCCCGAATCAGTGCAGTAGAAGAGACTCGGCTTTTAAATGAATATTTAGGTGAGTTCATATTTCTCAAATCACATCATCACATGTCTGTGATGTAATATTTCAGCGAAGTCATGTCACATTGCCATACCTTGGTTCTACCCATCCATCCATCTTCTTCCTCTTATCTGGGGCCGGGCTGCCCGGGCAGCAATCTGAGCAGAGACACCCAGACTTCCCTCTCCCCAGACACAGCTCCTCCATACCGAGGCGTTCCCAGGCCAGCCGAGAGACATTTAGTCATCTAGCGGACGCTTTTATCCAAAGCGACTTACATATGAGGAAGACAATGAAAGCAATTAGACCAACACAAGGTAACAAGAAGCATCAGTGCACCAGAAACTAGTCTGTTAGAGCCCAGCACAGGATACCACGGTATACAGTACAGATATACACAGTCCCTCCAGCGTGTCCTAGGTCTTCCCCGGGGCCTCCTCCCGGCTGGACATGCCCGGAACCCCTCCCCAGGGAGGCGTCCAGGACAGATGCCCGAGCCCCCTCAGCTGCCTCCTCTCGATGTGGAGGAGCAGCGGCTCTACTCTGAGCTCCTCCCGAGTGACCGAGCTCCTCACCCTGTCTCTGAGGGAGCGCCCAGCCGCCCTGCGGAGGAGACTGTATCCTTAGAGGTCAGATTTAATTTCATTTTTACATTTTACAAGTTTATGTGTTGTAAATGTTTTGAATCAGTTTCAATTCCCCATTTTAAAGTATTAGTTGTGAATTTGCAGTTTAAAATTTAGATTTCATCTTTTGAATTCAAATTTTCTGACCATCATTTTCAAATGTATAGTGTAGAAAGGGTGCTCCAGGAGAGAGGGACCTGGATGCAGACACAATGGCAGCTCTCTGCAGGGGCATATAAAACCTCCTCACGCCCAGTCCAGCAGAGTCAGGGAACAGGACGGCTACGTTAGCTGCATGGCTAATTGAGCTAGGGAAACTGTAAATCAAGGAGAATTGGGGAAGAGCAGTCGGAGGTCATTGGAGGGGAAACCAGAAAGTCTTTCCCCATAAAATATGTTCCAGTTTCACCAAAGTTAGTGAATAACGTTGTTGGTTTATTTACAGTAAGGTTAATCCATGAGGCCGGTCCACCAGAAACTCTGTTCGGCCGTCCATCGGTTTTCCCACGAAAGTCTTAACTCATGTGTGGATTGATGAACAGTAAATTCATCCAAGCAAGGGCCCATATCGCTACTGTCACGACAAACATTGGATAAAGTTCTAAACATGTTTCACAGTAAGGCCTGCCACACAGAAACTTCAGGAAGAAGACCGTCGCTGCGCAGGACGGAGACTGTGGCGGAGCTGCGCCATTTTGTGTCTGCAGCTAGGTACCCTCGCTACAGGAAGCCCCCGGACCACGCACACAGGTTTCCATGGCGACGAGGGGGCGGGTTGGTGTTACACCCACCGGAAATGGTCCCTGCAGTGCAAGCAGAAAATGAAAAGGAGGCAGAGCTGAAGTGTCTTTTATTGAGTTCGTTCCTCATATCTCACCCCGCTCTTCGCTGTGTTGGATGCGACAGTCGTGTGGAAGCCGCGTGGAGACACCCGGGGGCATGACTGGACTCCTGTGCGCGCGCTATGAAGAAGTAGTGCGCCGACAGTTGTGGAAACACCGCACCGGCCGAGAGTACCGTTAGACGCTGCGGGAGAGGGCAGAGTGGCCCTGCCCCCTTCAATGACCCAGCTTCAGGGCTGGCTAGCGATAAAAGGCTCGCTGGCGACACCGCAACCACGGAAGGCTACCATGGGTACCTTTAAGTAGCATTGCTGCTGAGCTCCTGGCCCGTAGTACAACGGTTTCAATATGCCCGACCGGGGGTGCTGCATGAGGCTCTCGGTTGCCTGATATCAACGTTCTCGGCCTGCTTTTTCCATCTGGAAATTTCTTGGCAGGGGAAAGCAGGCCAGCTAGCATTGCGAGCATTAGCCTTTTCCGCGCTGCATCTCTGGGCTTTGACGGGGCAGGTTTTTCCATGACCACACCGTCGACATTGTTGTCAATCCATTCGAGGACTTTTTAACTCCAAAAAAGTATTTTATGGGATTCATATCGGCGAAAGAGACGCGGGCCTAAGCCAAAATGGTGAACTGGAGGCGGCTGCTGCGAATGTCCAACCGATCGTTTCTGGCCTTCATATTCTTCTTCTCCATGTCCACCACCTGTCTCTACTTCATTTATGTGGCTCCTGGAATAGGTTAGTTAACAGAGGTTTACACTAAACGCCTCACACGGTAACAGTTGATGTGATTATGTCTGGATTATCTTCTGCAGCCCAACAAGCTCCGCTGCTGTCACCGTCCGTGCTAACGCTAAAACAAGCCCTAGCTAACAGGCTAACTAGCTCATAGCTACGAGGTCCAGCTAGCCCTCGCCCTTTTGCGATGTTACAGAGCAAAATGCGACTGTTAATGGCAGCTGGGTTGTTGAAGTGTTGGCTGAATATTGTCCCCTGTGTTGGAGTTGTGCATGCAATGCGCTTTAGCTGGCAGTGCAGCGCTGACCTGTGAATGAATGAATGAATGAATGAATGAATGAATGAAGGGTGGGCATCGCTGCTGATGCTCATGTCAGGGGATCCAGTCCAACATGGGCAGGGTGAGCCAGTCCGGGACCGGGGCTCAGATGTCTGCTGCTACTGACAAGTGGGCCAAAACCTGCAGTATTCACCATCTCCAGCTGTGTAAAATTTCCATTTAAACTCAGGCAGAGTGTACCCGAGAGCTTTGTGCTGTTGGTGAAAAGGGATCTGAAACCCACTGCTGACAAGTAGGGACACTGAACTCTGGTGATTCGGAATGTAAGTGAACTCCGTAAGAGGATGTGTATCATATGATAGTTGAATAGGTCCACTCTTCATGGCCAGTACAGTACAGGTGTTTGAGCCATCAGGTGTGTGTCCTGTCCTTCCCCCAACTGTTTGGCATGAGTGCAGATGCTGGAAGGACTCTTGGTGGGCTGGGCGGGTCTCCGTTTTCTTATCGTTGTGTATTTGGCTTTTGTTGGTTTGATGTTTTACTGGGTCATTCCTGTGGTGATCGCATGCTGGAGGGAAGTGGTTGTGTGCGGACAGGAATTATAAGCCCACAGTGCAGGCTTTTACTGGCAGTCATCGTCGCCATGCCTGGGAGGAGAGGCAGTTCTGGGAAACTCGCCGAAGACTCATGACAGCCCGAGGTCGAGCAGCATTGTAGATGTAAAGGGACAGGATGGTTTTGTACCCAGGATTTAGACTATTAGGTGGTGTGGGAATGGGCAGTTGTTTTTTGCTTGTTTCGTTGTACCCCCCTGCATTATGTAAAGTAAAGATAAGGGGGCCATGTGTTTTGGTCCTCCACATATTAAGGGGATTTACCCAGCATTGCATTGGTGATTCTCTACCCTTATCATGTAACCCGTTATTGAAGCAGCGGGTGCATTATGGCTAAAAAGCACAGATGATACCTGGGTACATGTACACTCGCTGCTAATTTCAGTTACTTGTAGGGGTGTAACGGGTCTCAGTTGATCCGGATCACGACCCACGGTTCAGCACGCACGTGACCCACGGATTAATTGTGCTTTTTTTCAATTGCGTAATAATCTAAATAGTTTAGGGATTGCAGAGTGAAAGATGTTTTTTATTTTATTTTTTGCTGATGTTGCTTTTTAAGTAACTGCGTTATTTTAAACTGGATGCTGCGTTTCAGTGAAACTCCACACACTAGTCATGTGTTCAGTGAACAGGGCGTGTTGATAAGTCAGCGATGGCTTGCGGCGGAGCAGAAGAGCTTGAAAAGTCTCCCGCGTCATTTAAATCGCACTATGGGAACATTTTGGCTTCCCTGTAAAATATAATGATGACGGAAGAAGGGCGGTGGGCAAAACTATAACGGTTGAACTGGCTGTAAGTTTTCATGTAATACATGAAAATGCAGAAATGGTCTCCTCCCCCTTTTTTCTGATCCGAAAAACGATCCGTGACTCGTGATCCGAGCCGGGAGTTTAGTGATCCATTAGACCACTAGTTACTTGGAACAGTAATCAGCATGCTACTGAAGTAAAGAGCTCACAAAGGCACAGCTATCACTTATTTTGGGTATGAACAATTGCACATCTCCGCTCATAGGGTTAATTTGGGTTTTAATGAATTGACATTTTAGCCATGGCTTTTGCATCAGAGGCCACACGCCATAACCTTTCCAGCAAAGGACAATGTCTACAGGTGTGTTTTGAGCTTGTCCTCCCGTTTAAAAGGGTGTGTTTAACGTGATTCTACGAGGATATTTAGCCATCAGTTTTATTTGCCACTGTCTGTGTTTATGACTGTACAACACTAGACTGAAGGTAGCGTGGCGTGAACACACATGCATGACTCCAGATATCCATTATTGACAGTATCCTTGTTGTCTTGCTGCTGCCCAGTGTAATGTGGAGACAAACAGATGAGTTACAGGAAAAATCAGCAGTTGATCACATTTTGGAGCAATGTGTCCAACAAGCACTCTGAAAACACCCACTGGCTCCCCCCAGCCATATGTCAACACACTTTACCCTCCTACAGGACAGCAGAGTATGTATGTCTATGGTTGTGTATGTGAGAATAAAGAATCTCCTAAAATGATGATGATGCTGTTCATCCTCCAGTAGAGTGGATAATCTATGGCACTACTTGTTAGCTGTATGGTGTGGGTGATATGTGCACACAGTTTCCCTCCTCTCTTAATGTTAGCTTGTTACAGTCAAAATGTGATGGTTTTGCTACGTTTTTCCTGTGTGTTCTGTACAGTATGCTGCTGTACAGGCTGACAGGCTTGTGTTGATTCTCAGCCAGTCTGGGATTGCTCGGTTCCACGCTCCATTCAACATCCAGCTGAGAATTTAATTCCAGGACTCAGGACTGTGATTTCATGCTCTTTCTGCCTTCCCTATGACAAATTTGACTTTTCAAGCACATAAGCCTGACAGCAGATATAGATAAAAAGCATCTGGCCTTTTTTCTTTGATCCTGAACTGAGGATGACGCTGTTGTTTCAGGGATTGTAGCAAACATTTTAACTGTAATTTCACCAGCTAATTGTTCCTTTTGTCAGGTGGTTGGGTGACGGACGATACTACTTGGCTTTCAAAATATCAAACACGGTACCCTCTTCAGCTTTTAGATATATTTAGTGTTTGGCCAGGTGTTTCTGCAGTTTAGATGTGTTATACTGTGATAAAAGAGTATCAGCAAGAATGAAAGGAAAGGTGTTCAAGACGGTGGTGAGAGCAGCGATGTTGTACAGCTTAGAGACAGTGGCACTGAAGAAAAGACAAGAGGCAGAGCTGGAGGTGGCAGAGCTTAAGATGCTGAGGTTCTCTTTGGGAGTGACGAGGATGGACAGGATCAGGAACGAGTACATCAGAGGGACAGCTCATGTTAGATGTCTCGGAGATAAAGCCAGAGAGGCCAGATTGAGGTGGTTTGGACATGTTCAGAGGAGAGACTGTGAATATATTGGTAGAAGGATGCTGAGGTTGGAGCTGCCAGGCAGGAGGTCTAGAGGAAGACCAAAGAGGAGATTTATGGATGTAGTGAGAGAGGACATGAAGTTAATTGGTGTGAGTGAAGAGGACGCAGAGGACAGGGTTAGATGGAGGCACATGATTCGCCAACCCCTGAAAGGGAGCAGCTGAAAGGAAAAGATGTGTACAGTGAGTGTTTTCTGCCTCGAGGTTTTAAAATTGTAACCACATTTTCAATTCAGTTTTTATATATATATATATAGCCCAATATCACACATCACAATTTGGCCTCAAAGAGCTTTAAAATCTGTAAAACATACGACACCCTCTGTCCTTGCACCCTCGATTCGACTAAGTAAAAAATACCCAAAAAAAACCTTTTAACAGGGGAAAAAAATAATACAAACCTCAGGAAGAGCAACAGAGGAGGGATCCCTCTCCTAGGACGGACAGACAGGAAGTAGATGTCGTGTGTACAGAATAGATTCATAGCAGAAAATCATACAATTATAATGACAAAATGAAGGTTGCAGGTTGATAAATGGAGAGTCTAAAGGGACTTTTTCGGGCTGCCTGATAATATGGAATTGCAGTAATCCAGCCTTGAAGTAACAAATGCATGGATTAATTTTTCTGCATCATTTCAAGACAGGAAGTGCCTGATTTTTGCAATGTTACGTAGGTGAAAACAGGCAGTCCGTGAGGTTTGCTTCATGTGGGAGTTGAAGGATAGATCCTGATCAAAGATAACTCCTAGGTTCCTCACAGAGGTGCTGGAGGCCAGGGCAGTGCCCTCTAGAGCATTTATATCTGCCGACAGTGAGTCTCGGAGGCGTTCGGGGCCAAGTACAATAACTTCAGTTTTGTCCGAGTTTAACATCAGAAAATTTCTGGTCATCCAGGTTTTTATGTCCTTAAGGCATGATTGAAGTTTAACTAACTGATCAGGTTCATCCGGCTTAATCGATAAATATAATTGGGTATCATCTGCATAACAATGAAACTTTATGGAGTGCTTTCTAATAATATTGACCAAAGGAAGCATATATAAAGTAAATAGAAGTGGTCCAAGCACAGAACCTTGCTGAACTCAAAATGGCGCTTTTCCATTACCAGTACCAGCTCGACTTGCCTTTGCTCGCTTTTCGCTCCATTTTCCATTGCAGATAGTACCTCCACAATAGCACCTGGTCGCCATAGCGACGCCGCAGGACACACACCCGCTACCCACACACACGGGACAATGGAGGAACTTGAGTGTGTGCTGTTTTTGACCCTCGGGATGTGGCTGTTTCTCACAGCAAGAAGACAAACGTTGTTTCGTATTCTCCCGAGTCGCCATTACAGTAACGGGTACATCACGCCATCTCTGGCCAAACTGTTTAAAAATGGCGGGGTTATTCAGGATCCTCCGTCTGGCGCATGCGATGATGACGCAGTGAAAAGTGAAAATTCTCTCTGACCAATCAGCAGTCTGCCGTGTTTTCACGTGACATTTTAGTATCGCCTCAGCTCGCTCAGAACCTCGCCGGAGGTGGTACAAAAAAAGTACCTGGAAACAGGTACGACTGTTACACAGTGGAGAACCAAACCGAGGCGAGCTGAGGCAAGCTTGTCCTGTGTATTGGAAAACCGCCAAAACATCCTCCCTATTTTTGAAGATTAAAAATTTCTGACGTAAGGCTCAGACAGCCTCACCAAACAGTTGGCTTGTGCCTAAACTGTTCAGAAACTGAATACCAAACACTAATACTGAAACAACAAGAAAACTATGTATATGCACAACAATATTAACAGCAAATAGCAGAAGTGCAAATACAACAGTCAAACAGAATTATATTAACATAAACACCCAGAACAGTTTTTGCGCACACAAATCAATGAAATTAAATCCCACCGCCTGAACAACTTTTAATAACAAAGAGCAGCTTATATAAAAAAAAAAGTGGAAATAGACCCACAACAGTCATCCAGAGCTGAATTAAAATAAACATTCATATTATAAAAATTATTGCAAAGCAATAGGCCTAAATAAAAACCTCTTTCCAATATTGTTTTTTAAGGAAAACCAAATCAAAATACCTGAATCAATTAAATACAAGTAAACACAGTGCGAATAGGAACAAGTGGTGTCGAAGTGTCTTTGAGCTAGATACTCAACGCCAAAATGGGTCCCGAAGCCATGCCTTCAGTGTGTAAGTGTGTAATTCGCAATGGATAAAAGCGTCTGCTAAATGACTAAATGTATGTCAGTGGTGCCGAATGCAGCACTAAGATCTAGCAAGACAAGTACAGAGACAAGTCCATTGTCTGATGCAATTAAAAGGTAATTTGTAATTTTCACCAGTGCTGTTTCTGTGCTATGATGCACTCTGAAACCTGACTGGAAATCCTCAAATATACTATTGTTATTTAGAAAGTCACATAACTGATTAGCAACACTTTTTTCAAGGATCTTAGAGATAAAGGGAAGGTTAGATATAGGTCTATAGTTGGCTAAAACCCCTGGATCGAGAGTGGGCTTTTTAAGGAGAGGTTTAATAACAGCTACTTTAAAAGACTGTGGTACATAACCTGTCAGTAAAGACAGATTGATCATATCTACAAAAGACGTAGTAACTAATGGTAGAACATCTTTAAGCAGCCTAGTTGGAATTGGGTCTAAGAGACAGGTCAATGAAATTGTCGCGTAGTTGAATAAAGTCGACAGGAAAGAAGCAGTCTTAAGTATACATCAGGTTTCACAGCTTTTTCTAAGGTTTCTGTGTCTGAAGATCGATCGGTACCAGTTGAGGGCAGGATGTGATGAAGTTTTTCTCTAATAGTTAAAATGTTATCATTAAACATTTAACTTGTGACCTTATTCAGCTCACCGTCGCCCTGCTCTCTAACCCTTTTTTACACAGATACTGCCGTAAAGAAGAGGCGTCATTATGCCTCTTTGCTTTTTTACACTGAACCAAACAACGCTGGCATAACGCTGGGCAGTGTGTGAATTAGATGGCAGAAAGTCCCCCCTCAACGTAGGCAGAGCTGATCGTCATAGTGACGCTGTTCCAGCAGTTAGGAAACGACACAGGGGTGCTTTACTTTGGTCTTGAGAAGCTGCAGCCTTTATTATTAGTTGTGATAAAGGATTGAAACATTCACTCTTTCCAGTGTTTCTATCTGCAGCTTGAGAATCATTTGTTGTTGTGACAATAATTGTAATAGCCGTCGCTACATGAAGCAAACGTAATGGAGTGTATGTAATGCAATAAGTCAAGCAAATTAAAATCCGTTTTTCATGTCTTTCTGTCAGCCAACACATACTTCTTCATGGTGCAGGCTCAGGGCATCATGTTGAGGGACAATGTGAGGACCATCGGCCAGATGATCCGATTGTACACCAACAAGAACAGTACGCTCAACGGGACGGGTAAGTGATGCACACATACACTTTTTACTATATGAGGGATTGCCTTGCAGTCTGTCTTGGCTAAATACAAAGATTCTGCACCACATTCACTTGAGAAAAGCTGCTGTTTCTACTTTCCTTCCAAATATGCAACCACACTGACCAACATGTGTGTAGATGGTCAGAGTTAAAGGTTGGCAGCAGTGCCAGCTAGGCCTGCACGATTCAGGGAAAAATAGGAATCACGATTTTTTTAGCTTAGAATTGATCTCACGATTCTCTGCAACCATGAAGCGTGATGTTTATCACACACATGAACCACGACAAAACCAACTGGCAGCACCAAACATATCGGTTTTGGCACATTGCACATCGCCACAAGCCTACAAGTTTTCATCAATATCCATGAGGGCTGTAACGGATCGCAGTTGATCCCGACCCACGGTTCGGCACGCACCTGACCCGCGGATTAATTGCGCTTTTTTTTAATTAACTAGCGGATTAATTTAAATTGTTTAGCGACCGCAGAGTGAAAGAGTTTTTCTGCTGATGTTGCTTTTTAAGTAATTGCTTATTTTAAACTGGATGCTGAGTTTCACAGTCATGTGTTCACATGTTAATGAGTCAACGATGGCCAGCGGCGGAGCATATGTACACACCAACAGTTCCAAAGGATCGGAAAAATGATCCGATCCGTGACTCGTGAGCCGTAATGTGATCCGAACCGGGAGTTTTGTGGTCCGTTACACCACTTATATCCATTTTGTTTATTTCCGTACTGCAGCGCTCGCTCGAAACACGTGACTAAAAGGTGCTTTGTCATTGGCTGAGGGTGAAGCCCTGAAATTTGTGAGAGCTGTCCTTTCAAAATAAAGGCCAAAGTTTTTATTATTATTATTTTCTTTAAATCGAAGCCATTTCAAATTAAAACCGGGAACAGGGTGAATCGAGATCGCGATTTTATAACGATTTATCGTGCAGGCCTAGTGCCAGCCACATTTACAATGGTCATAATACATAGTTTCATAGAGGGCTTTTCTAGATACTCAAGTTAGTTAATGAAAGTCTGACTGGCGTGTTGGTGCTGGAGTGTAATGGATATACTGAAGTTTGTTAAAGAGCAACTTAACACCCTGTTTCAGCTTGAACATGCACCATCACAAATTTAAAACCTTTATTCAAACCCTGACATCAAAGCTGTTTGAACGGTTAGCTTGGAGAGTCAGAACAGGCCATGTGGACGAAGGGAAGATCAACGCTGTGAACTACTAGCTTACGAGTAGCAGTATTTCGGCTCTGTTCAATGGCCACAGTCTTTCATTCTCCACAATGGCCACGCTGCATACAGTTGACTGCTATATTTTCATGATGGGGGTGGGTGGTGTGGAAGTGAAGTGGACAATATTACTGCATTAAAAAAAAAAAAAAAAACTTCTGTTGTAACTATAAAAATGGGACCAGGATCAATAGATTGTGAAATAAAGTGACTGTAAAATGTAATTTAGTAATTCAAAAAAATGGATTTAGTGATGTGATGGAGGCATGGATCAGAGCTTCAGCAGCAGAGAAGGCGAGGGATTGGGAAGACAAACTATTCTGCTGGTTTAATTGGTGTCGTGGAGCACAGTCCTCACGGTAACTAGTAACTATAGCGGTCAGATATATGTAATGCAGTGAAAAGTACAATGTCTGTTTATGGAAGGGTTTTGGAGTGCAGTGGCGCAAAATCACATCAAATGGAAACATTCAAGTCCAAGAACTGAAATCTGGAAGAACAGACACGTCTTCAGTACAGACTTTGAGTAAACGTACTTTGCACCACTGTATTACGTAATCGTATGGAAGTACTGCATCGACATACATGGAAGTATTTTGGAAGTGAAGTAATGGTGCTCCTTACTTATATTCTTCGCCCCCCTTGGGGCATAAGCCATAGACTGTTTGTCCACCTATCATGGTCTTTAGCAGCTGGTTTTACCTTGCCCCATGAGAGAGCCATGATCTCTGGCCGGCATCCTTTCCTTTTTCCTGGTGCTGTCCAGTTGAGAGCCACTTTGGGGGCATTTGTACTGTGCCCAAGGCATCTGAGACGATGTTTCAATTCTGAGATCATGCTCAGACAGCCAGTTTTTAAGTAGAGTTTCTTATTTGATGTCTTATTGGGCCAGAAGATATGGTCGATCTTTTGCAAACAGATTTGGTTATTTGCCAGCACTCAGCCCCACATAGCAGAACCGGCTAGATCAAAGTGTTAAACAAGCAGATGTTGGTTTTGAGGCTGTAGGTGTTGGACTGCCAGCTGTTATGGAGTCTTGCGTAGGCACGGCAAGCTTTCCCAAGTCTGCGCTGGATGGTGCTGCAGTAGAGTGTAAATGCTGCAGTAGCAGTGACACTGAAGGAAAGCACTGATATTTACACCCAGGTATAATGAAGCCAGTACCATCAAATGTGGGTATGATCACCAACAAGTAGAAACTGAGCTGCACTAGTCAAATAAGCGTTATTTCAAGACCAGGAAGAGACAGCATGTGTGGTACAATAACCAAAATCACATGCTATATATATACATATATAAGGCCCTAGTTTGAGGGCATTGAATTGGTGCAATAGTAGGGCTACAAAAACCTGCCAAGTGCAACTCAACATTTCCGTCGGCCGCACCGGTGGTGGTCTGCGTGTGCTGTGCATGTCTCTGTGTGTGTCCTGTCCTCCTCCCACATTCCTTGCGTGCAAACGAGAAATTGGGAGCAAGGGCCGATTGTGGCTTTGTGCCAGTGCGGGTTGTCCACCAATCGGAAGGTCGGCGGTTCGATCCCGGCTTCCCCCAGCCACGTGTCGAAGTGTCCTTGAGCAAGATGCTGAACCCCAAATTGCTCCGGTGTGAGCGTGTGTGTTAATGTTAGATTACTGCCCATCAGCTCCTGGCATCAGTGTGTGAACGGGTTGAATGTGATACGTAGGGTGAAAGCGCTTTGAGTAGACGGAAGACTAGGAAGGCGCTATACGAGTACAGTCCGTTTACCATTTAACATCCCAGCCTTAAAACATCATTCAAAATGAAGAGAACTATTGATTGTTTTTCATTGAGAAAAATGCTGCAGTGCCCCTTCCACGTGTCCCCGGGCCTGAAAGGCCCAGCCCCGACATAATCGGTGGACGTAACTGGTCCACCTGCCTCCCCTATCCCCGAACCGAAGGCATTAACAACAAGCATCGTCCACACGCCGCTCACCTGCTGCCGTGAAAACGGAATTGTGGGTGAAAAAAATCCAAAACGCGACGTGTGTTTTTTGGGCGACTTTAAAAACCAGTAGTGCTGACGAAGAAAGTCAACAGAGCAGACAGTTGTGAAAATACACTATATAAGGTGGAGAATTAAGTAGAATTAAAATGGTGAAATAACCTACTCGAAAAAGGGTAATGTACATTCTTTAAATGATATCTAATAGGGTATTTTTAGTAGACAAATATAACAGGTTTTGTATTTTTTCTATATATTATTGCAGTTTTGCACAATAAATGTTCTGAAAATACCTCTGTACTGTGTAAAATATGTCCTAGTAATACAGTTAAGAGTACAGTAATAGCTGCCATGCAGTTGCCATATCAGTGCTTTACCCCTTCAGAACCATTTATATTGAAATTTTAAGAAAAGTGAATATACCGTTAGCGTCCGTGCTTCAAATTGTACCGTGATAGAAATTTTAGGCCCAACCGCCGAGCCCTAGGTGCACCTTAAAGGGGAAATGAAAAAAAAGTTAGGCGCACCAGTGCCTCCAATGTAAAAAGTTGTCTGGAGTCCTGAATAGTAATGTTTTCTGAGTGTCACCACACACATCCTGTTAGCAGTGAGTCTCCCAAGTACCTTATCATTTGATGTAGGTGATGTGGTTTGGAGTGTTCTGCTGTTTTGTCTGATGTTGCTTGTTAATGCTGCAGACTATCCTGATGGCAGTAACTCCAGTGAATACCTGGTCCAGCCAACCACGTACCTCCCTGAGAACTTCACCTACACCCAGAACCTCCCCTGCCCAGAGCGATTACCTTCTATGAGTGAGTAGACTGGTACCCAACACCAGGAGACGGTTGTTTCAGGGGATCTTCAAGTTTTGGTGCTTCATTGTTAAGCTGCCAACAAACTAAACATGTGCAGTATCTCAAGAAAGAAGCTAATCCTGTTGCGTGGCATTCCTTGGAGACTGAAAAGCTCCTATCAGCTAGGGTTGTGCCGATGGACGATATCATGGTCCATTGTGATGGCTGACTGGCATCACGATGGAGAGACCCCATCGGGATGCCACGCCCCCGCTCCGCTGCAAGCCTTGCGAGGCGACACACACTAATCCTAGTCTCTTCTATAGACTATAGTTAACCTAAAATCTTTGCAGGAATTGCTCTGTGAATTAAATTAAGAATGTAACTAATACATATATGCTATTTTAAATCCTGTGTGCCAGAGACGTGACGTGTGTCAGTCTGTAAAAATACCTGGCCAGGCATTTGCTCTTGACATTGTTAGAATCTGGTCTTTTTTACATGTCTAACACTGTACATTTAAATTAAAATAGTTACCTATTTTCCGGACTATAAGTAGTACTTTGGTTCATAGTTTGGCGACTAGGTGCGACTTATATATCAAAATGAACTCCTACAGACTGACCAGAGAAAACATTTGCGTCTACAGCGGCGAGAGGGCGCTCTGTGCCGCTCTGTGCTGCTCCTGTAGCCCACCCCTGAACAAATGAACTGAAAACAACTGGAAAAAGAAACTGTGAACTGAAGTACTAACAGAAAGACAACTGAGAAAGACTGAAGAAAACAAACAAAATGTCCCCAAAAAGAAAATCCTCTTCTGCAGATTACAAACTGCACGTCGTAAAATACGCAGGCGAAAACGGTAATCGAGCAGCAGAAAGAACGCTTGGAGAGAGCGAGGCGAAAAGCAGAGGTTACTTTATCTGTAGTGAAGAAAGCAAAGAAGGCTAATGGAGGACTGAAAGCAAGATGTCCAGAGCTGGAGGGACGAGTCCACGGATCTCGCTCTGCCGGTAGGGACTTGTTATGTCTCCACGCCCTGGTGGCTGCCGAGGAGGTGAATATAAATGAGTTAGCAGGCAGCCTTCTTGGTGTTACCGCTTCATGCTACGCAGCCACCTCTGTCAGAGCACGGACAGCGCTGGGTCAGAAAGTGCCAGCAGAATTCCGAGCCAAGCTCTGCCAAGCTCTGCAGTGTCTGATGTTGGGGTTTGTGTGCTCTCTGCAGCCACAGCTAGTTTTATGTGGAAATAAGCATGACTCTAACACCACTGTACGATCAGGGTGGACGGCGTGTTCTTCCTACAACACGAACACAGTGATGCATCTTTTCTAGTAAAACTATCTAGCTGATCACATCACATTCTCCCAGTTAAACTTATAATTTAAGGTTATCAGCTTAATAGTTCTGAATCAGGACCTCCAGTATCTGGAGAAAGTTGCTTGTGAAAAATAAGGTGAGCCAAAGTCAGCTGGTTCCTGTGACTAGGCCTGTGATGCCAGCTTCTGGACTAGAGGTCGACCGATATATCGGTTGGCCGATATATCGGGCCGATATTTGTCATTTTTTAATACATCGGCATCGGCCGATATCCGCGTTCAGTAGCGCCGATTTAAAGTCAGGCACTTCCGCGGGCAGCAGTGTTATTGGTGCAGTGGAACGGCCGCTGCTGGCGCATGTGAAGGACCCCAAGCCAAAACATTTGGAAGACAACAGTCCTGGGAATGTTGCTGGCTGCTAGTGTGTTTGCAGCACTATCAACAAGATGATCAATTTGGGACGGACTGAAATTTGCATAAGAGTCCTCTGTTATGTTAAGACATAGCATTGAGTTAAATTCAGATGGAATTTCTTCCTTAAATTT
>WNGW01000037.1:284106-300382 GCA_011952105.1 Coreoperca whiteheadi
CTATTCTGGACCTCTGGGCCTTGGGTCCAGATGAGGTACGATATGGCCCGTTGGGATTCCGTGCGCCTTTATTTGGGGAAGAACGTCCCCAACGTGAAACAGCAGGCTTTCCCTCCCTTAGCAGAGGCGGGCTCAACGCCTGAGCGGGGCTTTTGGGCTCCCGAGCCCAGTGGAGCGGAACACACTGCCGAGTCGAAGACCCGTCTGTCTGTCTGTCTGTCGTCTCGTCGCCGGCTCTCCGTGTCTCAGATCCACCGTGGGCGGGGCTCCGGCAGCCTAAAAGACCCTGCTGGGATTATTAGTCTATATCCGTGGCCTCCCAGGGTCTTAGAATGCCAATAATATCGTTTATCGCGATTCTTTCTGGGACCATAGTGTCGTCCGGCAAACGCAGTCATGGGGACAGGCCTAACTGTTATTTCAGTGTGCCAGATCCATATTTCTGATTGAATTGATATTTTCTGCTTCTATGAGCATCTTTGGCCCAAGGCCATCTTTTACAAAGAATTGAATTCTAACTTCTCTCATTTTCAGGTTGTACCTAGAGGTTGTGAACATGAATTAGGCTGCCACTCAATACTGTTTCTGTCCTTTCAGCTCAATCCTTTTTAGCTGCAGTTATTTATCATTTTAGTTTCTGTTAAAGTTTAACGCTGTACCAAGTTCACTTAGATTCAGAGTGATGATGAGCAAACTCAATACTGAAATCAGATCCAGTAAGAGGGTGCTATCCTGGATTCAGATTGGATGCAATGCTGTCAAACCCTAATTGCAGCGCCTCACAAGAATTAGCAGCCTCTATGCTGTTTGAAAAGGGATACTGAAGCTCAGTGCATCCCTGTCCTTTTGTTAGGTCCCATGCACATCCTGTAATTAGAAATGCAGTTCTTTAGTAATCTCATGGTTGAATCAGCTTGTGCCTGCATCATGTGCACACTGTATGTTTAATGCATCTATGAAAAAACAGATGCATTACTGTTTTTGCTGCAAAAAGAGATTACTATGCACCTAAACCTTAAACTTAAAGCCAGTGTTACTAACTGTTATTAATAAGACCAGCTGTGGAAGTTTGTTTAGTCAAAGCAAGCTTTCGAATTGATGTGATTAGTAGTTTCCTGTTGCTAGAGGCAGGTAAAGCCACGAGCTCTCTGGTCGATCATCACTCTGAGATAAATCCTCTTGTTGTGTAAGGTGTCTGGTGTACAGAGTAGGGGTAATGAAGTGGGGCTTGAGCCTTTTTTTACTCCTCCAAATATCATCAGGTAGAGCATGCAGAGCCAGTAACAGAAGGACTGTGTTTCCCAGGCAGTGATTTAGTTTTTGTTGCTTTGTGATGCTGGAGTAACCTCCCCCTGAAAAATACTCTCCACAGAGGGCCTTATGGATGTGAACATGACAGAGATCCCTATGGAGACGATAGAACTGAAGTTCTCCAAGTTTTTTGACATTGAGTTTGGAGGCCATTGGAAGCCAAAGGACTGCAGACCTCGCTGGAAGGTGGGTTTATGCATTTTACAAGTCTAGTAATTACATAAACATGTACACTTTTAAAATAGAATATCAGTGTTACAGAATGAGTTCTCAGGAGAGAAGAAGAAACCTAGAAACCCGATGGATTTTGTAGGTATGGGTTGATTCTAAAATTTGTGCTATAGGTGGCCATCCTGATTCCATTTAGAAACCGCCATGAACATCTCCCCATCCTCTTCCAACACCTCATCCCCATGCTACAGAGACAGCGACTGCAGTTTGCCTTCTACGTCATCGAGCAGGTACAGTGTGTTGGTGTATGGGGAGGTGTTGTTGTCCATCTACAACGCTCAGCTGAATGAAACTGCTCTGAGCTCATGTCTGAAAAGCATTTTGGGTAATGAAGGCAGTCCTGACTTTAAGCAAGGCTTCCGCCACAGGACGCTTATTTTATTTCTTTGATAGCAGCACCAGGTTCATTGACTCAACTAGGGCTGCAACTAACGATTATTTTAATAATCGACTAATCTGTCGATTTATTTTTTCAATTAATTGGATAAAGAATTTAAAAAAGCATTCATTTCAAACCCTTTTATTCAAAAACAGAACTGACAGTGCAAAACATCTTCAGAAAGTGGGTTGCTCCTTAAATACAAAAACCAAGAAACAAATGGACTAACATAAAAAACATCCACGTGTCCGCTTCCCACCTGCCAAATCCACAGGCTCTTTTTAAATAAAGGGCACAGAGACATGTATGTGTTTGTTTAAAGGGACCTGAGCTGTCAGAACACTCAATCTTTTTCTAGTTTGTGCGTGGTCATGTGACTGCATCGCTACGTCTGATTGGTGAAACAGAGTCATGTGGTAGATGCACTGGCGGCGCCTCTCTGGCAAAAATAAAGCGTAGAATAAATGTAAAAAACCCCTAAAAAGTAAGGAGTGGAGTGTAGCGGAGTGAGAGCAGAGTTTCTTCTTCACAGATCTACTCAGGTACAAGTAACAAGTCTGGTGCAGTAACACTACTCTTAGAAGTACGTTGTTTTTTCCAAAAAGTTACTCAAGTAAGCGTAACGGAGTAACTGTAGCTCGTTACCCCCCCCCCGTGGCTTCTGCATATCTTGCCATTAACACACCTTTTCCATGTGTTCAGTGTGAAATGCTGCCACACCTTGGATGACTTGGCTCCTTCTGATTTCTCGTTTCAGAACATGCGATGGTCTGTCCGCTACCTCCGCTCTGTTTTTCTTTCTGCGTCGCGCGCAACTGCACTTTTTTTAATACTCAAACACCTCCGCGTCTTATTGAGCAGTGTAATACTCACGCAACACAAAGAATTGATAATGAAATTCGTTGCCAACTCTTTTAATAATCGAGTTTATCGATTCGTTGTTGCAGCCCTAGACTCAGCGTGTGTGTGTGTGTGTGTGTGTGTGTGTGTGTGTTTAGAGTGGGAGCCAGCCCTTCAACAGAGCCATGCTGTTTAACGTGGGATTCCTGGAGGCCATCAAAGACTTGGACTGGGACTGCTTGATTTTCCATGATGTTGACCACATCCCCGAGAACGACCGAAACTACTACGGCTGTGGTCAGATGCCACGCCACTTTGCTGCCAAGCTGGACAAATACATGTACATGTGAGTGTGGCATCAAAATGTGTATATTATTTGGGAATATATAAATGCCTAATGCAAAATGACCTGTAGATGTAATCTTGGAGCAAAGTTTTCTTTTGTCCTGTGGCACCTGTGTGGCAGTGGCAAATAGACTGAGAGTTGACATGAATGCAGTTCATATTTGGACATGCAGTGAACGATCCAGATTGGGTGGTTCTATGTTTAACTCATGTTTGTGGTTGTCTGCAGTCTTCCATACAGTGAGTTCTTTGGTGGAGTGAGTGGACTCACTGTGGAGCAGTTCCACAAGATTAACGGCTTTCCCAACGCATTCTGGGGCTGGGGAGGAGAGGATGATGACTTGTGGAACAGGTTAGTCTACCAACTGATTCTGGGAGTTTTCGGAGCCCTTAATTGAGAGTTGCAGCAGACCTGCAGGTTTCTGAGACTTTGTTCCAGATGTATGGAGCTTAAAAACGGTTCTCCATGGTTAGTTTTGACTCTGAGAGGTCTGGCTGGTGCAGAACGTAGCAGAAGATCAGAAATGTACTTTGGCACTAAACCATTCAGTGCTTTATTAACCAGTGTAAAGACCTCAGAACTGGAGTGCTGTGATCCACTTTATTGGTCTTAGTGAGGACGTGAGCAGCAGCGTTCTGAATCAGCTGCAGCTCTCTGATTGATTTTATTTTTTTCATTAACTAATAAACTGCAACCTGAGCTTATGTACAAACTTTATGAATGACTAAAATAATGCGGAAACACTGAAAACTCCAATGTGATGAAATTAGACACTTTTGTGAGCCACTCGGTAAGTTTCTCTCTGACCTCAATACATTCCGGGCAATGCTTCTTTTGCACAGTAGCTGTGACTGGGCAACTGGAATTTTGGCTCAATGGTTTTTAGCAGCTTTTTAAAGCCTTCTTGTTCCACTGTTGCAGCCAGAGATAGATGGATAACCTACCTCTGCACAACGTGGAAGCTTCTGTCAGGCATCATAGCGGCTAAGATGAGTAGGCACATGGCTCAATACATGGACAGGACCCAGGAGGGAATTGGTAGTAATACAAGGCGAGCCTAGCACCAGTTAATGGTCGATAGACCAGTCATTCAAGACTGCAAAGACCATGCAGACCAACATGTGCACCGCCTGGACTGACTACAAGAAAGTCTACAACCACATACATGCATACTGGAATGCATGTACAAGATGAACAGGACACTAAGAGCCTTCATCAAGAACTCAGTGGGGCTGTGGAAGACAACTCTAGAAGCCAACTCAAAGCCAATTGCACAAGTCACCATCAAGTGTGGCATGTGCCAAGGTGAGGCACTATCCCCGCTTTTGTTCTGCATAGGCCTGAACCCCCTCGGCCAGATCACCACAAAGAGTGGCTACGGATACCGGTTCCGAAATGGAACAACCATCAGTCACCTCCCCTGCACGCATGACATCAAGCTGTATACCAGGAATGAGCGAGACATCGACTCACTGATCCTCACTACCAGGATCTACAGCAACGACACTGGAATGTCATTTGGACTGTGCGGTCGGTTGGTGTAAACTAGAGGGACGATGGTCAGAACCGAGGGGGTTGAACTAACAGAAGGCAACATTGCAGATGTTCAGGACAGCCGCTCCCGCAGGCAAACGGAAACCATGAGGAGGCAGCAAGGAAGTCAGCCACAGCCGCTGGTATAATAAACTGGCCAAAGGAGGAGATCAAGGCCACTGATACCAAGACAAGGAAGCTCCCCAAATCAGGCACCCAGAGACTGTACACTAAGACTGTGTGCAAAGATGACAGTTCAGCACAACAGCAGGGTGGAAGATGCAGGCATTAACAGCACTGTTTCCCACAGATCCATCGTCAATGTGTGTGTGTGTGTGTGTGTGGGGGGGGGGGTGTTCACGAGATACCAACCTTTTGTGAACTTTGGCTAGCCGTCTTCTGTGCACCAAATAGGCTAGACTAGAGCTGAAGATCTTTGCCCGAACCCGACGGGACCCGACGGGTTTGGTCTTAAATTCTATCATTGTACTCGGCCCGGGCTTGTGCAGTAAATGAGCAGTCAGGTGATCCGGATGGCGAGGAGGTGAAACGGAGGCGGGCCTCTGGCGATTACATTTTGGTTGCACCGGCAAAGTGTGCGCACATACCGGTATAATATAATCTCCTTTTTTTTTTTTTGGTGTTAAAAAGTCCTGATGTTGCACACTCCGATACAGTAAGTGGCGACATACACCTTTAAAGTCGGTTTGTTTGTTTGTTGCTGCGCACATTTGAATAATGTCGAGCTGGAAACGGGTTCAGGCTTTTAAAAAGGGGGCGGCTGTGGCTCGGTGGCAGAGCGGTCGCCTGCCAATCGGAAGGTCGGCGGTTCGATCCCCCAGCCTTGTGTCGACGCATCCTTGAGCAAGATACTGAAAATGCTCCCGAAGCTGCGCCTTCGGTGTGTGAATGTTCTCATATGTAAGTCGCTTTGGATAAAAGCGTCTGCTGAATGACTGAATGTAAAAAGCTGTCCGTCAAAATGTACCTGTCGGAACTCACTTTTAAGGCTCCAGGCTAGGCCACGCCTCCAGGGGATGATCTCGTTTTCGTGACACGCGAGACAGACGTGTGTGTGTGTGTGTGTGTGTGTGTGTGTGTGTGTGTGTGTGTGTGTGTGGCGTGAGTGACAGAGACGGAGGGAGAGCAGGGAAAGGAAATGCAGCTGAACGAATACGCTGCGTGATACGAATGTATAAAAAACTACACCAAACACAATGTGTGGCGGCCAGTGTTGAATCTGTGGCGCACCGCCACTAATGAGTCTATGTGTGGCAAACACTGAACAGCGTACATGGAACGCCATAACCAAGTGGCTGACATCGTGTACAGGAACGCGTGCCATGAGTATGGGCTGGAAGTCCCGAGCTCAGAATGGCAGACGCCTCCTAGGTAGCTGAGAAGGACCGAGCTAAGATCCTGTGGGACTTCAAGGTCCAGACTGACAAACTGGGGACGGCTAAGCAACCAGACATCGTGCGGATCGACAAACAGCAGCAGACGGCCGTGGGGATAGAGGTAGCAATCCCAAGTGGCCGCAGACAGGCTAGTACTGTGATCAAGCTGAGGAGTCCCAGCATAGAACCGTTTTATGTACTTATCTGATATTTAAGAACAGTGGTACTGCCATAGTGGGCCATAACTGGAACCGAAGAACTACTGAAATATCATGTTACTATGATTTTATTTGTGTGTGTGTGTGTCTCAAAAATAATCCTTTTTATCAGCGTGATGCTGCAGAACGGTTTCAAGACGCTGCTTCGTACTCAGCGGACTGCGACCAAATGTTTCACAACCCGTTTTTACAGGGTTCACAGCTTGCATTAAACTGAAGCACATGGAACAAAAAGGTTGAGGTGGGCTGTGTGCCGATTGCTTTCATGCTGTAAATAGTAAGACAGCCTGGTTTCTCCTCAGGGTTCACTATGCCGGTCTGAATGTCACGCGACCAGAGGGAGAGATTGGCAAGTACAAGTCGATTCCTCACCACCACAGAGGAGAGGTGCAGTTCCTCGGGAGGTAAGACAGCTTTTTGTCTCAGTTCTAAAGAAGAAACTATGAAAATATGACCGAGTTAAGTGTTTCGTTCTCTTTCATTTGGACTCTGTCACTTCATCCGACGTCACATCACTTGATACTGGTACCAGTGCTTGTTTTTCACAAAAACTCATTGAACTTCTTTAAATGAATGTATGGGACTTCTCTTCGATTCACAGAAGCTGATGATAGTCATGCAGAATCAAAGTCAAAACCATTAATCACATAAGGTCTAGATCACCTGAAACATCAGCACAATAAAGTAGACGACAAAGGTTGTCCTAGCAGAAAACCCATCCAGCCCAACCACACATCCTCTCGCTGAGGAAGAATGGACATTCTTTCTCCTCTCCATGAGCTGACTCCGGTAACGTTTCACAGTGTTGTTTTCTTACAAAATCTGCTTCCTGTAGAAAGTTTACAACCATACACAGACCATTTAAAGGAACCCTGTGGAGCTCCTGACCCCTATGGCCCTCTTTGAAGGGGGTCCTTGTTTCGTTTCCATCGTGCACATTGGTTTCTGGCTGGTGGGAGTAACGCTCCACGAAACAGCAAAGCACAAACGAAGACTTGTAGGAAGTAAAGATGTATGTAAAAAACAAACCAAAAAATCTTGGCTTTGAAATGTTTTATGTGGAAGGAAATGCCTTCAGCAGGTTTCCAAGATGTCAATGAACAGGTGTGGAGGCAGAGAGGGTCGGCTTCCCCCGGCCACGTGTCAAAGTGTCCTTGAGCAAGATACCGAACCCCGAATTGCTCCCGAAGCTGCGCCGTCAGTGTGTGTGAAGGGTTAGTTTCACTTGTCCTGATGGGCAGTCAGCTGCTGCCATCAGTGTGTGACTGTGTGTGTGTCTGGGTAGATGTCCTGTGTAGTGTGAAAGGAGCTATACAGGTACAGGCCATTCACCATTCACCGATGACGCTTCATGGGGAGAAACCCTAAATGTTCACAGAACGTTGGTTTGTTCACAAGAAATGCAGAATAAGGAATATTTAGACATTTTTATTCATACATTTATTGTATACTCATTCCTTACCAGCCTCACATTGTGTGACATTAACAGAAGGAAGGAAACTGTTCTGTAACTGAAATTAAGATCAGCTTAGCTTTATTTTATCGCCAGTACCATGGAAGCCGTTGTTTCCCAGAACTGGAGAAGCGATTTAAAACCCCTCAGCGAGCCTCACTGCTGCTCCTTCATCCCCATGAACACTCGCACTGGAGTTTATCCTGACTCCGTCCCCCACACACACCGTCCTGCTGCCCCAAACCCTCACTGCAGCGCCACATGTGGATTCGTCCGCCGCTGGAAACAGTCCCCAACAAATGCACTTCTTCTTCCTGTTAATTTGATGAAAAAAGTACAGTGAGCAGCCTTTTTACAAAATGAGCTGACTCGTGGCTTCAGTAGGAACCAGTGGGCCACAGCAGCAGCAGTAGTCATCTAGAGCTTGAACTTCGGATTCTGTCTTAGTGCAGATTGTATCCGTTCTAGAGACAGACACACAGCAAAGCAGCCACAGGTGTATATCCTGTAGGGGCAGGGCAGGGATAAATACTGATCCAAGAACTGTGTGACTGTGTGTTTTGTAGGTATAAACTGCTGAGGTATTCCAAAGAGCGGCAACACCTGGACGGCCTCAACAACCTCCATTACAGCCCCCACATCTCCCTCAGCAGCCTCTACAAGAACATCACGGTGGACCTGCTGCCCGAGCTCGCTCCTATCACAGACTACTGAACTGCCCCCACCAACCCAACCCCACCCCCAGCTCACCCAGCTCCCCTCCGGCCTGGCCTCCTAGTGCCCCGCTCAGCCATGCAGAGGCAGAGCATTGGTGGAAAGGAGGGGGGCGCAGGCCAGGAGGGGTGAAGAGGCGCACCATGTAATGCTGCCAAGAAAAGTTAATGAGGAAGAAATCCAAACTGAAAAAATGAAGAGACAGTGGCAAGTCTCTCAAAGTGAACTGTTGATTGTGTGCGTGTGCGTGTGTGTGTGTGTGTGTGAGTGAGTGAGTTGCTGCATGTCTTTTTGTCCATGCCGGCTTAACTACTACAAGTTGACATGAGTCTTGGTTTAGGCTGGAGGGAGCAGCAGCATCTCCGCTCTGATGTTTACTGCAAAGCCTTAATGTGGCAGAACCACAGCTCCCTCTGCTCGGCTCCGCACTGCTTCACTTCTGATGCATCACCGTCACCTTACAAGCCAACAGACACGTTTCTGCTCTCGTTTGTTTGAGCATTTGGTTAGGCCACAGTATTCCTGAGCGAGGTCAGCATTGATGTTTGTGATTGCTCTTTTTGATTTTGATACGTGGTATTTATTTTCTGTGCTTCAGGATGTGTGACGAAGCACTCCTGTCCGTGTCACTCGAGTGTTTGCTGTTTGTTTTGCTGCACTGCTGCTGAATCTGCATGAACTTGTATGTAAATATCTTCTCGAACACACATGTGTAAATATGGGCCTTGAAATGCTCGGGCGTATTCCAGTGATATTTCAGTGAGTTTGAATTTTATTTTGGCAGCTACCTTTGTTCTGAGGGTTTCATAAGAGCCAGTGGTTTCTTCCTAACAGGAAGATCCTCTAACAGATGTTTGGCTTAAAAAACAACAACCCAGAAGTATCTAAATCTCAAGATTTGACATTATCTTTTGCATGCCTTAATTTATTTTGTTTACCAGATTTAGTTCTTTTCAAACCTAAATTATGTCATCAGTCGGAGATGTGTATATTTTTACATTTTGCCTTTTGTTGTGCTTTTTTCCTTTGGCGTGGCGTGGCGTGGCGTGGCGTGGCCTGGCCAGGTCTCTCCTCCATGACTTTGGACAGGCAGCAGGAGTGTGTCCACACAACATGCTCTAGTGCAGGTTCATGGCCTCATGCGAGTGCATATCGTTTTGTCCCAGATGGGTTTCTGTTTTTCTCTTTGATGATTTCTATTGTAATGAGTGCTGGAGCACGTGATAAAGCTCTTCATTGTACTGTACCATGCGGTGAAGCATGGGGATTCAGGCTGGATGCTGTGTGCTGGTGGTGGTGTTGTTTTCTAAGGGCCAGAATGAGAGAACCTTAGTGCCAGCTCCTCACTGCTGAAGCTACTGCTGTTCTTGAGTGGCACATGCTGTGAAAAGTTTAATTTCTTTGAGCTTTGAGCACCACAAAGATGGAGAGAAACGTATTGGCAGGTTATTTTTGACCAGATGTTCACTGTTAAGATTCTTTTCTATATCTCTAGCTTTGAAATTTGACCATGAATTGTGTTTCTGGACACTTTCTTTGAGTGTATGTCCTGAGGTGATCGATCAGAACTCTGGCCATTTTTGACCTGGACCTTAGTTCCTGTCCTGTCAGACTATTGAATCTTCTCACTCACTGTGGGACCCGTCCAGCGACGGCCCATTGAGAGCTTTGGTTACCAAAGACATGTAAGAACTTTCGAACCAAATAGTCTGTATGTGACTGCTGCTGCTGAGACCCACATCTGACACGAAACCCACTGTCCAACCCGGCAGATGTGTACATGAGCTGTGTGCTGTATATACTGTGTCCATGGTGTCATTATGTAGTGAAAGGGTTGAGAAACAACTCACCACCAAGTCCCTTTGACAGCTGATCTGGAACTTTTGATCATATCCCGTGTGATCTTCTTCAGCAGATGGAGTTTGCCCTGTTGTCAGGCAGCTGGAGATGGATAGACAACTGGGCAAAATCTGTCTGCTGATGAAGATCATGTAAAATGATTGAAAGCTCCACAGTAGCTACTAAATGGTCCTTGTCGTCAGATTGCGGCTGCCTGATGCGCAGTGAAGGTGCGTTTCTGGTCGTCCATTTATCTTTTTAGAGGTGATAAGTCCATTATTCTGTTGGTGGGTTGACAGAACGTCAATCTGGAATTATTTTGATGATCAAGGAAGTAATTGTTTCCCACAGAAATGCCAAAACTTTAGAGTCCACCTTCTCAAATGTGAATATATCTCTTAGGATAACAAAGAGAACATCTTTTGGTTAGACAGAAACCCGCAGCGTGGCCCATATAATGCCGTGTTGCCAGTCCAGCGTCACGTCTCCAGACAATCAGTGGATTAACTGAGGAAAATAATCAGCAGGTTAGTTGAGTTTCAGCCCAAACGGAGCTTTCGTTGTAGCCCATTCTGACGTGCCTCGACATTGAAGTGATACAGACACGCTAAGGCCACGGCACGCCGAGCAAACAGACAGACAAAGACACTCTAGGACAGCTGCCAGCTCGAGAGTTTTCCCTGTTGTTGGAGAATGTTTGATTGTGCGCTGTGGCCTTAATGGTGACCCAGTCCGTGTTTCACATCATCCATGGCCTCATAACCACAGTGTGTCGCACCACCCTTCAGAGGTGCCTCAATGACACATGTTACACAACAAGTGTATAGTTTGTGTGCTGTTAGGATCTGCAGTGGCACACAGGTACACCTTTGCTAAAGCTGGTGACCGTAGATGGGCAGGCGAGATGGAGCAAAATAGGTTTCAGCTGTGAAATGACAGGCATTACCTGTCAGTTAGTGCACCCAGGGTTCTTCTTGGAAAGCCACAATGGATACATCCTAACCTCACCTGGACACCCCCCCCCCCCCCCACACACACACACACACACACACCCTTGCAGCAGCGATCGTCAGAGCAGCCTGTAAATGCTACAGCATCGGTTCACACGTGGCTGGACCTCACGGTTCAATGCAACCTGGCTGGTGTTCAGCCACAGGGCTCGAACACTTGATAGCATGCGGATCAGATCGCAGAGCAGAGTCACCCCGGTGTTGGGCTGTGGTCTTTCCTGTGGGGGGAGCTGGAGCCTTTGGGCAGTGTCGGTTTAGCAGATGCTTCTCTTGTGCTCTGCCTTTCTTTTGCATAGGCGAAGAAACCAGTTCTAGGTTACTGGCTGTAGCAGTAAGACGGAGCGTTGCTGAGAAGTGGTTCATCACAACGTGATAGTCATGGACCCCCCCCCCCCCCAGCACCACCACACCCACACTCGGTTGATCTGCCTCTCCTGTTCTACTGCTGCTGCAGTAGTTAACACAGCAGTAATGCCTTAATTATTAATTACTGTTTGTAGTGATAGCTATGTCGAGAAGCAGTATTCAGATTGTGTTCATTCAAGATATGAACCGACAGACTGAATTGTCTGGTACAGGGGTTCGAAACGTTACAAAACAATGTCCTTTTTATCATGGTTGATATTAAAGCAAGTCACTTTGAACATGATTGGATTGAAATGACATCGGGAAGAACATTGACTACATGTTACCTTTCACCTTTATGTGTGTTGCTATTGTGCAAATGAAGACTGACGCTCAACTTTGTTCTTCCTTGACCGTGAACTTCACTCCCAAGACAGGCGTCCTCATGTTTTCTTGACTTCAGTTTTGGTAGAAGCTTACATCCCCCCCCCCCGCCCGGCGGTTTGAGTCTCAGCTCATGGGGAACCTGAGCTCCACAGTTCTCCACCTCTGTCACCCACATGTCCATAGGTAAAAGGACTGCTCATGGTGTACCTTGCATTTCCAGACCCACTGCATGGAGGATCTTGTCTCATTCTCACCTACAACAGTCCAAATTTCAACATGACTTTGACCAGTATTTACAGTGACGTGTGAAGCGATCGTCATTCGGGTTAGGTGTCAGTCTCGGAGAGTCGTTTACGCCCCTTTCCTGGGCCTTGAAGACAGCTACTCTGCCGTATGCAGGACGTTAATGGGGCCCTCCAGAAATGTATTGTTTTTCAAATGAGTTGGGCTGAGAGAGCCGGACTTTTAGTCCCTAATGAATTTCTTTGCCTAGTTGGACCCAGTTTTACTCTGCAGATGACCAATAAAGCATTTCTTTTGAAGCATATTGGCACGAAGCTCCAAAAACACTGAAAGCTACACTTCCCACAATGCAACTCAAAGCGTCTTACATTAGACCATCTGTGCCTAAAAGCTAATTTCCAGTTTGTAATGCAGCCTGATGACATCACTGTGACATCGTCGGGGTTATGTTCTCCTCCAGGGTCACAGAAGACATTACACAACAGTTTCCACAGGCAGAGTAATAGTTGACTTGTACACTGATCATAAACTGGCGGACTCAGTTGAAGCGGAGGTGGATGAGGCAGGGCAGTCGAGGGTTAACCCAAAGGTCTCATCGCAAAGTCTTTCTTTTCCAGGGTTTGCTTTAAATGATTAACTGTAAGAAGCATGGCGAGGTGTTAGGAGACGGTGGGACAGGGTCAGCATGTAGCGCTTCAGATCCGGCTGTGTTCCGTTACCCTTAGTATGTAGTTTGCATGGCCGAAGCCCAAACTGTGGTCCAGAGGCCGAGACATTTCTGTGGGGACGTAGTCGTAAATCATTCGGGTTCGTCCTTGGCTCTGATGAGTGTTGGGTGTCGGCTCAGTGGGTCTCAGTATCAGCCGAGGTTGGCTTCACCCAGCCCTTTTTATCCAGAGTATCGAAGACGGGTCAGGTGATGTGTTCAACATTAGACTACTGTGTTCCATTTCGCCGTATTTATTTTTCTTCCTTCCTTTCATTTTCACTTTACATTCTAACTGAAGAGATTAAAATCAGTTTGGTTTTTTTTTTCCCTGAATTGTGTCCCCTTCATAATGATCATATGAAGTCAAACAGCGTGTGAAATATGTTCATGATAAGAATCCAAAAGCTCTGTTGAAACATTTTGCTCATTCTGTCCGCTCTGGTGTTTCTGGCTGCCTTGACATCATGTACAATCAACTGTGCCTGGATGTGGGTCATGTTCAACAACAGCTTTGTCCACGTGCACTAAGACTGCACTACGAGGGCAGTCTGCACATTTTGTGCATGTCACTTGCTTGTTGTTTCATCTCATTTGCTAAGAAATTCTTACAACCCAAACTTCACTGCCCTCCAAAAGAACGCACATATCCTGTCAAATCAACCCGTTCAAGCACAAACTGCTGCAGCTGTGAGGCTAAAACACCAAGCAGTGCGCCCTAAAACCTCTTTTGTAGCCTTCCGTCCGCATGGCCTGGCCCCCAAGCACATATGTTGAGCCAATAATGTGATTTCCATCCAGTTTCCATGCGCAGGATGACCAGAGCTGGGACACAGAGGCTTTGCTTTTGTGACCAGCGCTGCAGGCAACCTTCCGCTGACGGGCAGCTACTGAACAGCATTATGTTGATATTCATCCCTGTGCCGAATGATCTGGGCTCCAATGTGGTTAGTTTTTCTGCTGCAGACCGGTTATGTGGTCGTTTGTAGCACTGGGTTATATTTTTCCATTTTCACCGGCCACTTCTGACATTCTTTGACTCTCAAATGTTGCTAATTAGAACCTGACTGTTATATCGATATATATCTTATCACAGGTGTATCAGTATCTGCTTATATGCTGGTAGATGGAGAACAATGTGCATCCAGAAATGCCAAATGTATGTTTGAAGTCATTTAGAAACAGTGTTGCTGTTACATAATTTGTCCACCAGAGAGTGCTGACAAGTTAGTTTTTCGACTGCAAAATGGCCTGCTCGATACATGCCTGAGTCACAATTCCTTAAGAACCACGTTCAAGGAGTCTCTACTAAAAACATTAAGGTTTTTGCCATATCACAAGGTACACACTGGATGTGTTCCAGAGCTTTTAGCCCCATCTTCTGGCCTCCATCTGCAGATGGAAATTGCTCATGGCATAATAAGAGTAGAGCTGAGAAGTCAGCCGATATTAGTATATTGCAGATCTATTGATATGGCAGCCAAGAAGTGACAAGGACTTGGCTTAAAGAAATGCATAAGATGTGTTTGGAAGAAATGGCTGAACATTGCCCCCTAAGGTCTGTTAGTTGCTCTTCTGGAACGTTCCAATTTTATCAAATGACCTTCCTCAGAAATGTTTCTGTCTCAACTTTTAACCCAACATGCCAAGTCTTTAAACATTTTGAACATGTAGAATTCATGACAACAGGGCAAACGTCATCTGAACATTATGTGATACGATACAAAAGCTCCAAAGCAGCTACCAGAGGATCTTTTGGTGACAATCCAAGAATGACCTGTCCCTCCCAAAATGTTTTAATTTCATTAGAAACAGTGTTGCCTTAACATCGCTTGTCCACCGGAGAACACTGAAGAGTTACCTCCTTTTTTTTCTTTTTCTTTTTTTTACCCTAAAATGTCCCGCTCGCTACATATTTGTCCCAAAAAAGAACAAATTTAGCCCTAACTAAAAGGTTTGTGTTTATGTAAAATTAATATTGGTTGATATGTTATCAAGTTTTGTAACCGTCCAATATTGATATTGGTATCTTTAAAATGGAAGTACTTAAAATCCCAGTGCCAGTCGGGCTCTAGATAAAAATTGACCCACCTCCATTAAAACTGATCAAACACCATTCACTGATGAAGTCCATGAGGTGTGGCTGAAAGCCCCATAACTTTTCTTTTTCTTTTTGTCAATGTTGATCCCTCAATATATGGCTGAAAAAAATCAGCTCACAGCCTATCAGAGTTTTAATGGATGTCAGTATCGGCCTCTAAGATCTGGGTCAGGCAGGCTCCACGGTTACTGAGGTCGTGTTGGAAGCGTTGTTTATAGCCACACTGGTTGGTATTTGTTGGCGGCTGAACGAAAGCGGAGACCCCATCTAAACAATGCCCTGAGAGCTTTCTCAAAAGCTAAACGGAGGCCTGAAACCGAATACATTGCCCATGTATCCTCCCCGTCCTGCTGACCTCAGTTCCACCACAGCGTGTAACCTCTTTTTTTCTTTGTAGATTTCTGATCCTCTGTATGTCATGATCGTCTGATCCCAAAGTTCTTCTTTTCCATGTTAAAGACTGAAGCCGAGTTCCTCACTGAGCCAACCCTGTGAACATGTTACCGTAGCACCCACTCCTCACGTGCTCCGTTTGTTTTCAGTTCTTCGCTCCATTGCCAGACTTCTGCAGTCCTTGGTAACAGACAGTATTACAAGTTTGAGTCTGGTGTTGAACCGTTACTTTAAGCTTTTTTGGGGGGTTTTTTTTCAACAGAAGACAAAATAAACACTTCTCATTGCCATATTCTGAAAAACAGACCTGTTTGTCTCTTTTATTGTCTTGTTCTTATGACACATTTCACATGAGATTACATCAGTTAAATGTTTTCAAATGAATGTTCTTTGAATTTGTAAAAGATGTACACTTTGACTTTTGCTTTTTGCTAACATATCACGTTAGCAGCTTTTCCTTGAAAAGCTTTACCTGCAGGAAGTACAGTTAGCATTGTATGGAATTGGGTAATGGGAGTACTTCA
The DNA here is from genome assembly GCA_011952105.1 of Coreoperca whiteheadi. Classification (NCBI taxonomy): domain Eukaryota; kingdom Metazoa; phylum Chordata; class Actinopteri; order Centrarchiformes; family Sinipercidae; genus Coreoperca; species Coreoperca whiteheadi. The sequence goes on from WNGW01000037.1 coordinate 300,077, forward strand.
TATAGAGTAAAGTGGAGGACATTTACTGTAGAAGCTTTTTTTAAGAACATATCCCTGTCTAGTATCTGAGGGAAAAAAGCTTACCTTGCTTTGCGTAGGACAACAAATACTGTAATAAACAACTGTTAATGATGTAAAATATGCAAGTAATAACACTGTTGTCTTGAAGCTCGACTCACCGTTAAAGGGTAAGGCTGGCATGATTCAACTTTTTTTTTTTACTGTCAACAAATCCCTAAAAAAAAAAAAAAAAAAAGACAAAAATACTTTCGGACTTCCCCACTCCTCTCCCTTTTCCACATCTAG
>WNGW01000150.1:0-31970 GCA_011952105.1 Coreoperca whiteheadi
AAATCATAACAATAGTTTTTGCACATAAATTAGGGTAATAAACATAACACAGACAATATAAAACTAACATTCAGAAACTAACATTCAGAAACAACACTTCTTTGGTTTCTATCAGTGTGCCACTATGTACTTGGTGGGTTTGTAAGGCAACCCGGGTCATTAACAGATAGATCAAACTGTTAAAGCCAACATTAAAGACTTTTGTTCGCGATAAAAGTATCGTTTTGATCGTCATTAAAGTCTTTGTCTCGCACAAATGAGCGGGGCTGAGTGAGAAGGGACATTCACTATGTGTTTCACTCGTGTTTTTTAAGGGGGGGCTTTCTTTAATGAAAATAAATATAGTTTGCACTAAAAGAGGGCTTTTCTAACAGACTCCTGACTGTCTTATGGTGATAACAGCCCGAGGGAGGGTCACGAGTCAGCGGGCGTCACTGACCGTTGCAGAGCAGAGACACTACCTGATATAAAAGGGGCGGGGCTTAATATGTCATCAATCAATCAAACTCAGATCAAAAAGTGACAGGTGGTGTTCCATTATACTCTCTAGAGTGGGCTGGACAAAACACAAATCCCAGCCAGAAGTTGAAGACAACATTACATCCAGAAAGAAAAGACTGTGAAATAAAATAGAAGGTTTTAATCTCTTGAGATAGAGGTTGCTGTTTCAGTACAAGGCTATAGAAAATTTCCAGTCAGAAGATGGAATTGGAGAAGATGGCCCAGTAAGTGATCTCTCTTAAGAGAGATCAAAAGGGGGAATTGTGGAAAAGAAAACTTGAGCTGTGTTATTATGATGGATAGCTTATGCCATACACACTAAGATGTGTTCCTCTTTTAAAATTCTGCCTCATGCAACATGTTATACCAGCAGCGGTAACTGCCCCCTAGATGGTAACTAACGGACAGATAAGAGGAAGTGGGGGAAGGTTTGAACCAGGGTCATGAGTGAACAGAAAGGAGCTGAGACGGGGCTGTGGAAAGATACTGAGTGTTGGATGACAGGGTGTGGTTTTAACATATAACCAACTCCTTTGTCCCTTAAACTTCAGACACAACTGGGGGAGCCGTAGTGTTAAGATGGTAAGCTGTTTTGTCTCCAGACATATCTTTATTGTTTGTTTGTGTGGAAATAAATACTGCTTGAAAGACATTGGTAGGTCTCACTGTGGATCCCTTCTCATCAACAAACTCGGAGAGATGTTAGGATACCTGGACATCTTAAAACATATAGGAAGGCCCTACGTAATGTCAGCGTGGCTCACTACTCACCATTAATATATTTAATAATATTAATGTATTCCTATAGCCCTCAGTAGTAAGGGCTTCATGAGCTTCTTTAATGATAACATTTTAACTATTAGAAAAAAAATTTATCACGTCCTACCCTCTTCAAACACAGAAACTTTAGTAAAAGCTGTAAAACCTGATGTATACTTTGACTGCTTCTCACCTGTCGACCTTATTCAACTAACCGCGACAATTTCTTCATCTAAGCCATCATCCTGTCTCTTAGACCCCATTCCAACTAGGCTGCTTGAAGATGTTTTACACCTAGTTAGCACTTATTTACTACATATGATCAATCACTATCACCCTCAACCACAGCGCTTGAGATTTCTTGTTCTTTGTGTGCATTTTCTCCCTCTTTCTTCTCCACTAACTCACATATCTTTACACACATATTTACACACGCAAACCAGCTCTGATAACGTGGTAGCATAGCTAAAGCTACGCTGTGAGTTATCCCAAGAGCAGATCAGGCTTGACCTCCTCTCGTTTGAGCCTGTACCTTTGTTCAATTTAGCGGCCTGCCCACATTTTGACCTCCCCCATGGCTACAGCGTGGGTTAGCATCCTCGCAAACCCCTCCCCCTTTTCTATTGTCCACACACACACACACAATGAGAGATCGACAGGCATTTGACCCTAAGGATCAGTGACAAGAAAAGGTAAGAAAGAAATAAAGACAAAATAGAACCTCAACTGTTATATTTAAAAAAAAAAGTATTGTAATTGAGTTTTTACATTAGATTAGGGTACTTAACTTCTGTATATATTTTATGCATACAGTGAGAGAGATCAAGAAACTTTGACCCTGAGATTCAGTGACAAACAGGACAAGAAAAGGTAAGATAGGAAAGACTTAACCTAAATTCAACTATTATTTAAAAAAAATGTTTTATATTATTTACAAATACTTAATTTTTGTGTTTATTTTTACTGGTTTGCACTAGGTTTGCTATCTTCCTGAAATACGAATGGAAATACAGAATGCTGGCGGTGGGTGGGGGTTGGCAGTTAAACCTCATCTGGGTCTGTATGTGAAACCGATCTAATGATTTTGTGTGCACTGTGATGAGAGAGGACATTAATTAGCAGTGATTGTAAATGATAAGAGCAGTGTTTTCTGCTTACTCACCAGACTTGATAGGTTTACAAAGGAAGTCATGAAGTGAACTTGCTTATTTGTCATATTTTAAAAATCGAGGGTCTTAAGATAATTTTGGCAAGGTCGGATGCCAACAAAACAATGTTGACGAAGAGGCAATCTATTGAATTAGTAGGCAATCACTTCCATAAGGAACATGTCTTAGTTAGCTCGATTATGTTTTTACGGGACAGTTGGCAACCCAGATTCTGTGTCTGGGGATTGACTTCAGTGGAAGGAGTACTTCCAGGATCTCCTCAACCCCACCGACACGTCTTTCACTGAGGATGCAGAGGCCGAGGGCTCAGTTGTGGACTCGTTGATCCCCCAAGCTGAGGTCACTGAGGTAGATGAGAAGCTCCTCGGTGGCAAGGCAAGGTGAGATCCGCCCTGAGTACCTCAAGTCTCTGGATGTTGTAGGGCTGTCTTGGCTGACACGCCTCTGTGTGGTGGCTGGGGACAGTGCCTCTGGACTGGGAGACTGGGGTGGTGGTCCCTCTGTTGAAGAAGGGGGACTGGAGGGTGTGTTCAAAGGAGGGGGATCGCACTCCTCAGCCTCCCTGGAAAAGTCTATGCCAGGGTACTGGAGAGGAGAATTCGGCCAATAGTCGAACCTCAGATTAAGGAGGAACAATGCGGTTTTTGTCCCGGTCGTGGAACACTGGACAATCTCTACACCCTCTCCATGTTGCTGGAGGGTTCATGGGAGTTTTCCAAACCAGTCCACATGTGCTTTGTGGACCTGGAGAAGGCATTCAACTGTGTCCCTCGTGGCGACCTGTGGGGGTGCTCTGGGAGTATGGGGTCCAGGGCCCTCTGCTAAGGGCTGTCCAGTCCCTATACGACCGACGCTGGAGTTTGGTTCGCATTAAGTCAGACTTGTTACCAGTGCATGTTGGACTCCGGCAGGGCTGCCCCTTTTCACTGGTCCTGTTAATTTTTTCTATGGAGAGGGTGCCATAGGGAGTCCAGTTTGGGGACCACAGGAACTTGTCTCTGCTCTTTGCAGATAATGCTGCCTTGTTGGCTTCATCAAACCAGGACCTTCAGTGTGCAGTGGGATGGTTTGCAGCCGAGTCTGAACCGGTGGTGATTAGAGTGCACCTCCATGTCCGAGGCCATGGTTCACAGCCAGAAAAGAGTGGTTTTTCCCCTTCAGGTTGGTGGAGAGCTCCTGCCTCAAGTGGAGGAGTTTAAGTATCTTGGGATCTTGTTCACGAGTGAGGGAAGAACGGAACGGGAGATTGACTGGTGGATCGGTGTATCTTCTGCAGTGATGCAGTCGACATACCAGTCTGTAGTGGTAAAGAAAGAGCTGAGCTGCAAGGCGAAGCTCTCTTTTTACTGGTCGATCTACGTTCCTACTCTCACCTATGGTCATGACCGAAAGGACAAGGATCCCAGATAAAATGGAAGATCAGCCAAAGGTGGTGGCCTGGGACTTCCAGGAAAATACTGTGCGGGCAGCGACTAGAAAAACAAATAAATTGGCCATTCTGATGGCCATTCCAATGCCAAAATTATACTCTGAGGAATTTGCAACAACAATTAAAGAGGGAAAAAGTTACATGATTAAAGGCCATATTCTAAGGGGCTTTTACATCTGTTGTCTGGGGGCAATAATTTGATTGTCTGATTCATAATGTAATAATGTTGAGTTTTTGAATATTGTTATAAAACACAAGCTTGTTGTTTAGATCTCTGCAATGAAAAAAGTCCGGTCTGGGAAATAATTTATTCCCCTGAAGACAGTTGGCAGGTAATTGGTTAATTTGTTTAACTGAATAGCCTACTGTTTTTTAAAGTTGTTTTTTTTCAGTTAGGTATTATTTTGACATTAAAAAAATTCTTTATCTTTAACAGGATACAGTAAGGGTGAATGTCAGCTTCTGGAGGGAGGCAGCCATAGGTGAGATAAGCCTTGGTGACTGGATCAAGGTTTCCCATGTCAAGGTCACCAAAACTACAGCTTATGGGCTATAGCGCCACAGCAGAAATTACGCCAAATTTGTTGTTGCTGTTGTTTTTTTTATTTTTAAATGGAATTTCATTCGAATTTTGTTTACAATTTTGAAGTATACAAGAAAAATTAATAATTATAGTATAGGGATGAATGTGCAGCAAGCTCCACGCACAAAAACATTTTTGTCATTAAGGGTTGTTTTTTTACTTAATTAAAATTAATTTTAAAAGTGACATGAAAAACATTTTTATGTAGGCTAGTCCTAAGTTTACTTAACAGAATACAAAACTGTAAATTTAAGATTAAAGCTCGCTGAAGTGACTTTATTGAAATGGTAAAAATAATGAAAAATACTATAGAAAAATTTATTTTTTATATCAGCCTATACTTTTAACCAAACATGAAACAATTGTCAAGTGTTTTTTGGTTTGTTTTGGTAAAGTCAATTCAATGTATTTATTTATGTAGCGTAAATTCATAACAGATTTTCTGTAGAGCAGGTCTAGATCTTCAGAATATTTTGTGATTGATCATGATATGACATCACAATAAATTGTAATAGCAATGTTTGCTTTCTCTCAATAGTAGTAGCAGCAGTAGCACCAGCAGCATTCACCTCCAAGCATTCACCTCCAAGTGCTGCTTGAAAATGGAGACATTCTGGACATTGATGAGGCGATGTGGCAGCCATTCAATAACGAGTTAAATAAACAAAATATCATGGTGGACGTTACAGTGGAAGGAAAAAGAATCACCCACATTTCGGGAAATTAATTTAAAGCAAAAGCAGACTGCACAGATGATTTAAATCTATTCATACATTGAATGGATGGGGCGAGTATAGCCTACATTTAAGGCATCACAGATTCCGATCACGTATAAAAAGCAAAAAGATGTCAGCTCAGACAGGAAGGTTGTGGTGGAGTACTGCATTGCACACAGGACCTCCCAATGAGAGACTGGGTTTCATGTCCAATGTAAGCCAAGCTCTTGCACTTTTACCATCTTTCAATTAAGAAGTTTGGATATGTTTGGTTTGTTACACTAGTGACAATGAGCTATTATTTGTACAAAAGTGAATCCTATATCCATTATTTTGTTGTCTATCAGACATATAGGCCTATATGAAGTCATTCAATAGCCTTCTAATTGATGGCTATAGGCTATTGTTAGATGACAGTGGGATTTTCAGCAGAGCTTCACCAGGATACAAAAGCTTTTCCTGGGTAAGTTGGCATCGCTGTCATTCCTGCTTGACAATAAGATATTAAACATTTAAACGAAAATATAAGAAAAAAGAATAGAATATGTACAATATAACATTTTATTAAAATTACAGTGTGTGCAATGAGTAACATATTTACAAGCGAATGTGCAAAACTTTACAGTATTACTGTACTGATAATGGATGGGGGAGTATAATGAGTCTGTGTTAATGGGGGTCTCAGGCCTTGTTGATGAAGCTGATCCAGATGGACCACAGTCTCCTGCCAGGGGGGAGTGTCTGAAACAGTTTGTATCCAGGGTGGGAGGGGTCAGCCACAATCTTTCCTGCTCGCTTCAGGGTTCTGGAGTGAAGGTAGATTGTAGCCAATCACCTTCACAGTAGAGCGAATGAAAAGGTGAACAATACTGAAAACAAGAATGAAATGAAATGACAGAAAGATCCACAAGCTAAAATGCATTGCACTGCTTAACAACCTGAATGCTGACCTGAATTGCCTAATAATGCTGAAAGATGTGATACATTGCTATAATGCTGTCAAAGCTGCTTTTACTTCTATTAAGTTTTTTAAAAAAGCTTAACATTTAAAAAAGCATAAAATGTAGAAATAGGTGGCATACAACAGAAGCATATATGTGAACATTTTGACATATGTATGGCTGTAGCTGAAAGTATGGAGTCCAACAATAAGTGGACAGAAAGACATAATCGCAAAGCATTGCTGAAAATGCAGAAGTCTGAAATGAATTTGCCTGAAACATGTGAATGCTCAAATGTATTACACTAGACTGCTCAAATATGGAGGCCTGAAAGTGCCAGAATGAAATAAATAAATACACCATTAAATAATTACTTAAATGTGTCATTAAATAATTAAAATACCAATTATTTCAATATTTCCATTTCCATTTCACGATTTACATTTACACTTCACGATTTCCATTTCCATTTCATGATTTCCATTTACATTTCATGATTTACATTTACATTTCATGGTCCTGTGTTGCAGTGCTTCATGAATGCTGCGCATCAAGTCAAGACAAATCAATTCCAGATAATGGATCAATGCAGAGCTACTACCAATACACTGGGTGGCGCTCTTTGCCGTTAACGTTGGTTTAGATAACTATTAAACTACACTTTACCGCCAAGTCGGCCCTGCTAATCCCTAATGTTGGGAAGCCAGGACAAAATGGCTAAAGGTTGCCCAGAGCTGCTGCGAGAAGCAGCTACTTTAATAGTAGAAGCTCTGAGCAAAACTCCTCCTTGGTTTTGGAGATAAAGCCAGAGGCAAGACTGAGGTGGTTTGGACATGTTCAGAGGAGAGACTGTGAATATATTGGTAGAAGGATGCTGAGGTTGGAGCTGCCAGGCAGGAGGTCTAGAGGAAGACCAAAGAGGAGATTTATGGATGTTGTGAGAGACGACATGAAGTTGATTGGTGTGAGTGAAGAGGATGCAGAGGACAGGGTCAGATGGAGGCACATGATTCGCTGTGGCGACCCCTGAAAGGGAACAGCCGAAAGGAAAGAGATGGATCAGACTAGATTAGCGTTAGCCCCACCCACTGACTTTGATGGGTGAGTTTAACAGTTTCGTGAAATGTAAATGTAAATATTGAAATAATTGGTATGTTATGTATTTAAAGACACATTTAAGTCATTATTTAATGGTGTATTTATTTATTTCATTTTGGCACTTTTAGTCCTCCATACTCAAACACCTGGAAGCAGAAATGTATAAGTTGCAGAATTGGAAGTTTGAAACGTTTAGTTGAAAAGTTGAATAGAACCATAAACGCCTTAAAGAGTATTTTTACATTTGAGTTGTTTATGTAGTTAAAGTATGCAGAAAAACATACAGAAGAATAATAAATTGCAAAGCATTGCTGAAAATGCAAAATGTGAAATGAAATGCAAGAATCGGAAACTGAACTAATACCAGTTAGATTGTGTATTTTGAAATCTCTACGAAAACAGAAAAAACTGTGAGTGTGTGTGTGTGTTTAATCAACATCAGAATTCTCAGAAATAGAGAATTCTGGAATTCTGAGTATAAAAGATAGAAAATAACTGAATATTTTGATATTTGAAGAAGTACAAACAGAGAAATAAGCGGTAGACTTGAATTGTGTGTTCAAAGTTTGAATGTATTAACAGTTAAAAAGGATAGATCTTATATCCCAAACACAGATCAACAATCCACCAATCAGAACAGAGGAATAAATTGATGGATGTGTAGTTAGCTAATATAAAAGTTCCCATAAAAGAAAAAACAGAGCTTAAAGAACTGTAGGTCATCTCAGCGAAATTACCTCACCATCAGTCCAAGAGGGTTTTGCTGAACAATTTGTGTGGATAAAGGTAAAAAATCACAGTTTCAATTTGTTTTTGCCTGAGACTGTTAGAGGTAAATTAATATTAGTAAAGACAGACAGAGAGTCAGAAAGTCAGACAGTCAGAGAACGAGAGATGGACAGAGACAGACCGCCAGAGAGACAGGCAGGCAGTCAGGCAGAGACAGAGAGACAGAGAGACAGAATGATTCCAAATTAAAATTAAAACAGTTCAAAGTTTGAATTTATTAAGCGTTAAAAAAGGACAGAGACAACAAATAGCTGAACATCAGTCCACCAATCAGAACAGAGGGGCAAAGTGATTTGATCTTTACTCAGCCAATCAACATCACACAGACACAGAAAGGTCTAAACTGCCAAAAATAAGTCAACATGATCCATCAGATCCATCAGAGCAAAAGACCAAACTGCTGTGATGTTTAATGAGTTAATCAACAACACCTGTGTGTAACTATCTGTATAGTGCTCAGAGACAGAGAAATCTGTAAAATGACCCTTCAAAGAAGACTCAAAAAAGCTTAAACTATCGCTGATATTACCTCACTATCAGCCCCAGAACGCATTTCTGAACAAGCAGATATGTAATTTGCGTTGATAAATTTAGAAAATGTGAGTGTTACAGTGATTTTTGAAACTGGTATGATTCAGCTATTTTCTACCTTTTTATACTCAGAATTCCAGAATTCTCTATTTCTGAGAAACACACACACTCACTGTGTTTCTATATCTTGCTATTGTTCACATTTCAGAGATTTCTTGGTTTCTTTCAGCTTTCAGCAGTCACATGCATTTTCAGCAGGAAATGCATTTTCTTTTGAGTTATGGTGAATGCTATTGTTATTGCATTTGTTTATAGTTATTCCATTTTTTTTTTAAACTTTATTTATTGAATTTTTATTAGCCTGTTAACAGTCCTATGTTCCGCCGGCGGTACTTGGGGGGTTACAGGTAAAGACGTGAAATGCAAAAGCTAAACATGTCACATATAACATGCATATACTCCACATGGTTCAAGAACAGTATGCAATTTATTTTGGGTATGCCTTGTTTCAAGCGTTTACACATCAAAACCTTTCAACACATAAATCAAATCTATTCACGTACACATATATACATAAAAATTTTTAAATTAAATAAATAAATAAAATAAAAAAAATAATGAAAAACTCCTTTTCAAGATAATATTCAACAGCCTTTCTTCAATTACTTTCCCTTTTCCCAACGGTTGGTGACTTTCTTTCCCGTGTGGTCTGCAAATTCCAAAATTGAACATAAGATATTAAACATTGCATATTCCGTCTTTTCTGAACCTTCACAATCTCTTGTTGGTAATATTTGAGACCAGATATTACAGTACATGCCCTATACAACAGATTTGGCGTATCTGAAAGGGAGAAAATAAATAAAGAAATAAAATACTAATAAGAAATAGATCAAATAATATAAATAAATTGGGGCACACATTGGATTAAAGGATGCCTCTAGCATTAATTTGTGTCTCTTCTTAGATTAGTTGTTTATTTGCATTAAGGGATCAAATTTAACTATCACCAGGGGTATTAATGTCATTAAAGTAATTTATGAAAGACTGCCAGACTTTATAAAAATGTCTTTCTTTCTTTTTCAGTGAGAATCAGATTTTTTCATTACTTCCCTCATTAGATTTATATACGTTGGGGCAGCTTTCTGTTTCCAATTTAATAAAATGAATCTCATGCTAGTAGACTGACGAATGACACCATACTATGTTCTGCACTGTTCCCTTTCAAAAGCTTCACTCGATGCTGCATGAAGAATGCATATGGGAACGTCTTTACGTGAACCGGCTGTGAATAGTGTGTTTAAACACGTCAATGAAAGTGACTAGCGAAAACTAAAGCCTCGGCAGGTGACGTCACTGGCGCACCTGTTACCCGAGGCTATAAGTAGATGAGCCCCAGCTGCCAGCCTTCAGGTCTTTTTGTTTTCAAACCGATACTGTGTGGTGTGTCAGAGCCGGCGTTCTGGAAGTTGGTTTCTTGAGCTAGACAGTACAATGAGCGATGGACAGAAGCATTGTGTGCCCCCGTGTTCTCGCCGGCTGGCAGACACGGGCACGCACGTTTACTGTGTTGTGTGTTTGGGGGAGCAGCATGCGGCCGCGGCTTTTGACTCAGGTGAGTGCCAGCATTGCGAGTCTTTCACCGTCATGACGCTGCGCGCTCGTCTGAGTTATTTTCAGTCCGAACCTGCGCTTAGATCATGGGGCTCTGAAATGGATCTGGCTGATGAGCAGGGGACAGGCCGGTCCTTTTCGCCTGCTCTGTCTCCAGGAAAGTTTTCCTCCTAGATTCCCCGGTTTCTCCCAGGAGCCTGTTTGGTGACGCAGTTGACTCCGTTGTCACCAAATTTAGGGAGGCCAAGAAGCAGGAAGAGGCGTTCTCTCAGTTCCTTCCTAGCCGCACTCAAGGGGAGGCCCAACCTTCTGCAGGTCCTTCTAGACCTAGGGAGGTTCAGAAGCAGAGTGTGGCGAGTCTAGCTCCCCCTTGTCAGGACTGGGGATCGGCTCGCCGTCCTCAGCGGCCTCCCAGGCCGGACCTTAGGACCATCATCAATGAGAAGCGGTCCTGATGGTCTTGCGCCCAGTCTGGTGGGGGTGTGTCCCCGCAGGGCAGGGCGCATCTTTTATTGGTTTCCTCCGTCCTGCGACCCCCATGAAACCTCTCCACCTCCGCCCCCTTTGGTGTCTCGGGGGGCAGCGGTTTCCAGCGACATGTTGAATGCCCCGTGTGTAAATCCTGCTATATTCTAGGACACAAGGTATTTAACATTCCCCCAACAGGAAGTGTTAAGGTTAATACTGCTATCAGAGAGCCTGGCAAGCATGGTCACTTCTGCCAGGCGTTTCTGTATGGGTGTTAAGCACAGTACGGAAGGGATACAGGATCCAGTTTACTCGTAATCCTCCGCGTTTCGACGGCGTGGTCTCCACTTACGTGAAACCGGAGGTGGTGCAAGTACTGTCACAAGAGCTGGACACTCTTCTGAGAAAAGGGGCCATAGAACATGTTCCTCTTCCAGAAAGAGAGTCGGGCTATTACAGCCGATACTTCCTGGTTCCCAAGAAGGATGGGGGGCTGCGTCCCATCTTAGATCTTCGAGGCTTGAACCATTCAGTCAAGGCACTCAAGTTCAAGATGCTAACTGTGAAAATGGTCGTGTCGCAAATCCAACATCGCGAATGGTTCGTCACGATCGATTTAAAGGACGCATATTTCCACATAGAGATATTACCAATTTCGGGTTCTTCCGTTCGGCCTAGCCTTATCACCCTGCACATTCACAAAATGCATGGATGCAGCGCTGGCTCCTTTGTGACTCCAGGGCATCCGCATTTTGAATTACATCGACGACTGGCTAGTACTAGCACATTCGCAAGAAATGGCTGCTTCAGCACAGAGATATTGTGCTGGCTCATCTAGTTTCTCTTGGGATGAGACTCAATGCCAGGAAGAGCGTTCTTTCTCCTGCCCAGGGAACGACTTATCTGGGAGTCATTTGGGATTCGGTCACGATGCGGGCACGTCTATCTCCGGCTCGGATCAAGACCATTCGGTATACCGTAAGCAAAGTCAGACCTTTGCAGTTGTTGCTCAGAGCCAGTGGATTTCATCCAAGGGCCAATCCTCGTAGGCTAATAAAAGTGACGTGCCGTGGGTTTCGTACACTAACTGTGTGGTTCAGACCCCGGTTCCTTGCCTTGGGTCCCACTCTCGGCGTACCCTGTCGTCGCAAGAGGCTAACGACGGATGCTTCCCTGAAGGGCTGGGGTGCGGTCTTAAGTGGTCGTCCAGCTCAAGGAGAATGGGAGGGTCATCAGTTTGGGTGGCACCTCAATTGCCTAGAGTTGATGGCTGTGTTTCTGGCCCTGAAATACTTTCTTCCCCAATTGAGAGGCTTGCATGTCTTAGTGCGGGTGGACAGTACAGCGGCAGTCTCTTACATAAATCACCAGGGGGGTCTGCGCTCGCACAATCTGAACAGGATAGCGAGACAGATTTTTCTCTGGGCCCAGGACAAGCTCTGGTCACTCAGGGCAGTGTGCATTCTGGGGCACCTGAATGTGGGAGCAGACTTTCTGTCCCGACAGACTTTACGAACGTGCGATTGGAAAATCCACCCAGAGATTGTCAGCCAAATATGGACCAGATTTCACAGAGCGGAAGTGGACTTCTTTGCCTCTTCTCAGACAGCGCAATGTCCCCTCTACTTCTCTCTCAGCCTCCCAGCTCCGCTGGGTCTGGATGCGATGGCTCATACATGGCCCAGGATGTGCCTGTATGCCTTCCCTCTAGTCGCTCTGCTCCCGGACGTTCTGGCCAGGGTCCGCCAACAAGGGTCCAACCTCTTATTGATTGCGCCTTGTTGGCCGAGCTGAATATGGTTCTCAGAGATAGTGTCTCTCCTCAACGGCTCGCCATGGGCGATTCCGGCGATGAAGGACCTTCTGTCTCAGGCAGGGGGCACAATAGTCCATCCCAGCCCCGACCTGTGGAACCTGCATGTTTGGCCCTGAAGGGTACCAGCTGAGGAACACTGGACTGTCATCTGCAGTTATCGAAACCATATTAAGTGCTAGAGCTCCCTCTACCAGGAAACTATATGCCAGGAAATGGGGCGTCTTTGACAGATGGTGCGCGACGCAGCAGGTTGATCCAGTTAACTGCCACATTGCTTCAGTTCTGGATTTTCTGCAAGAAAAGTTGCTCGCAGGCGTTTGCCCCTCCACTCTCAAGGTTTATGTGGCCGCTCTCTTGGCTTCCCACACCCTGGTGGATGGGGTACCTCTGGGGAGGATCGTCTGCTAGCCCGTTTTATTCGCGGAGCCATGCAGTTGAAGCCTCCCGTAAGAACCAAGATTCCTTCATGGGACCTAGCTATTGTCCTCGAGGGTCTGGTTGAGACCCCCTTTGAACCATTAGAGTCAGCGTCTGACAAATTTCTGACTCTAAAGATGGTCTTTCTTATGGCAATAATGTCCTTAAAGAGAATTGGGGATATGCAGGCTCTGTTGGTTTCACCATCCTGCTTAGACTTTGCCCCTGGTATGGTGAAAGTGATATTACTTCTTCATCCTGACTACTTAACCATGGTCCCTTTCTCGACTGCACATCCAGTCACTCTCGAAACCTTCTGTCCTCCGCCGTTTGTGACACCGGAGCAGGAGAGATTTCATGGACTGTGTCCAGTGCGTGCTCTCCATGCTTACGTCCACCGCACTAGCCAGTGGCATAAGTCTGAGCAATTGTTTGTTTGTCATAGGGGCCATAACCGAGGTTCTGCTGCCACAAAACATGACCGTGTCACATTGGCTCAGGGATGCTATTGACCTGGCCTATGAGGCATGCGGGGCTAAGGACACCATCAGCACGGTGGCGTGGGTATTCTCGCTCCCATATGCATTCTTCATGCAGCATCGAGTGAAGCTTTTGAAAGGGAACTCTCTGGGTTACTTGATTGTAACTCTGTTCCCTGATAAAGCAGAACGAAATGCTGCATTGCAGTGCCGTGCTGATGTTGCCCCAGGACCGGTCTTCAAACTAAATAACCTGAAGGCTGGCAGCTGGGGCTCAAAACTATAGTTTTATTGACTATAGTCAATTTCATTGACGTGTTTAAACACACTTTTCACAGCCGGTTCACGTAAAGATGTTCTCATATGCATTCTTCATGCAGCATCTCGTTAATTATCTTAGTCTATACAATACCTAGAACCGCCATCAGGGGATCCAGCTCAATAGGCCTATTGAATATTTTTGACAATGTCAGAAAAATACCTTTCCAGTAGGTTTACAATGTACAATGTAGGTTTAGACCCGCTGTTTGGTATTGACACATAGTCACCCATAGTCCTCCTACCAGGACTATGTGGAGAGATGGCGACGGAGGATGGGTGAGGAATACGACATCGCCTCCCGAAATGCTTCCAGATCTGCTGAGAGAGGAAAGAAATAGTATGACAAGAGAGTGTATGGACCTACACTGCAAGTCGGCAGCCGTGTCCTGGTGAGAAATGTGGCTGAGAGGGGAGGACCAGGGAAAATTCGCTCCTACTGGGAAGAGAACATTTATGTCATCAAGAGTCAGAAAGGTGAGGACAGTCCCGTGTTTGAAGTGGAATCAAAGAATGGCAGAGGCAGGACGAGAATACTCCACAGAAACATGTTGTTACCGTGCGACTTTCTCCCAGTCACTACTGATGGGAACAAGACTCCCACCAGAACCTGGGCAAAGAAAAGAAACCGCAACCACAGACAACAAACTGCCACTGAACATCCACAAAAAACTGATGCTGAGACTTCAGATAATGACTTCCTTGCTGGAACACTCATCTGGCCCCAAAGCAGAAGGCCTGACAAGAACATGTATTGGAACATGCTGCACAGTTTCACCACCAGGTAGTGCCTGGGAAGCGGAGCAGGTGGTAGAAGCAAAAGAAGAACTATTCTTCTTCTACTGTAGGGTTACTCCGGCGGGTAGAGAACCAAAGAATAGCAAGAAGACACATTAGCGTTAGGCAGCCAACAGGCAGGGAAAAAGTTGTTGTATGGTGAAGTACCGAAATAAAGTATTCAAAGTTTCCAAGTACCTGTCTGTGATGCTGGCTGCAACATATATTTTATATTATTTTTCATTCCTACGACATATTAAATCGTTGTCTCGTAATTCAGTTGTGGTCACAAATTAAAAATGAATTCCCTCGTTTTAGTAAATCGTGGCCACATTGTTCGTTAACTCGTTTTAATTATAAACGAGGGAACGAATTACGCCTGCACGATAAAATCGCGATCTCGGTTCACCCTGTTCACGATTTTAATTTTAAATGAGTTCGATTTAAAAATAATAATACAATTTTGGCCTTTATTTTTAAAGGATAGCTCTCACAAACTTCAGGGCTTCACCCTCAGCCCAAAGCACCTTTTAGTCAAGCGAGTCGAGTGAACGCTGTAGTTCGGAAATAAATAAAATGGATATTAGTGGTGTAACGGTTCACAAAACTCATATTACGGATCAGAAAAAAAGGGGGTGGATTCAATTTTACCATTTGCATTTCCATTTATTACATGAAAACTTACAGCCAGGAGCTTCTGGTGTCTACATACCGTTACAGTTTTGTCCACCGCCCTTCTTCCGTCATCATTAACGTTATATTTTACGGGGAAGCCAAAATGCTCCCATACGTGCAATTTAAATGACGCGGGACGCTTTTCAAGTTCTTCTGCTCTGCTGCTGGCCATTGTTGACTTGATTAACAAGCCCTGTTCACATGAACACATGACTGTTGTGTGTAGTTTCACTGAAACTCAGCATCCAGTTTAAAATAACGCAGTTACTTAAAAAGCAATATCAGCAGAAAAACTATCTTTCACTCTGTGATCGCTGAACAATTTAGATTAATCCGCGAGTAAAAAAATAAAAAGCGCAATTAATCCGTGGGTCGTGATCCGTAAGGATCCGTAATCAACTGTGATCCGTTACACCCCTAATGGATATTGATGAAAACTTGCAGGCTTGTGGCGATGTGCAGTTTTCTATGTGACAAAACAAATTTTTTTTTGGTACTGCTAGTTTTTTTTGTCGTGGTTCATGTGTGTAATAAACATTACGCTTCATGAGAAAAACAATCGTTGCAGAGAATCGTGATATCAATTCTGAGCAAAAAAATCGTGATTCATATTTTTCCCAGAATCGTGCAGGCCTACAACGCAGCCACAATTTAATAAAAGGAGAATATAATAAGTTACACGAATTAATTCGTAATTCGTCAATACAATTTAACTATAACGGGGGAATGAATTTGTAAAACAAGTTATACAATATTTATGTCTGCATGTCATGTGTGGGTGTTCGTAAAACACTGTAACACGCATGTAAAAATATATTTATTGCGGCCACTCACAACCCTGTGTAATATTTATCTAATTTACACTTAATTTAACAAGCATTTTCATAAAAACAAGAAAAGATAGAAGTTCGCTCTTACCTCAGCAACTCTTGATCCAAAATGGAAGTTTCTTGTGCCGATGGCGGTTGCTGTGGAGGTCTCATAGGAGAGATCTGCGAGGTTTCCCTGTTTATTTAAGCAGGGGCAGCTCATACAACTAAGAAACGTACCAGGTTACGTAGGTAACCATGGTTCCCTGATAGGGAATGAGACGCTGTGTCAGCTGACGCAATGGGGAACGCCTCCAGCGTGACGGCCTCTGAATCTCTGTAACAACTTAGACCAATCTTGATTGGGTTCAACGTCATGCCGGCGGAACCGGAGGTATAAAGGGAGCCGGCTTCACTGTTGTCGTCATCCTTCTGATCGACTGAAGCAAGCCGCTCACAGGCATGCCGGAAGTATGGCAGCGAGATGCAGCGTCTCGTTCCCTATCAGGGAACCATGGTTACCTACGTAACCTGGTACGTTCCCTTTCAAGGGAACTTCAACGCTGCGTCAGCTGACGCTATGGGGAACGCAGTACCAACTCCACTATTCACGAGTGTGAAGCCAGCAGGGCACACTTCAGGACAAGAGAGCCACAGACCCCGGATCATTGAAGCGGTCTAGGCTGTAAAATCTCACAAAAGTGTGAGGCGAGGACCATCCCGCAGCATCGCATATATCGGAGAGGGGGGTTCCTGACCACCAAGCTCTGGAGAATGCCATACTCCGTGTGGAATGGGCTCTGATCAACAGAGGTGAAGGCAAACCGCGCACCTCGTAAGCCAAAACGATAACCTCAACTACCCACCTGCTAATAGTGTGTCTGGAAGCCGGGCAGCCCTTACGAGGGGGCCCAAGCATACCAGCAATTGGTCCGAATTGCGCCACTGGGATGTCCTTCGGACATATCTCCAGGGCTCTGACTGGACAAAGCAGTTGCAACCTCTCACCTTCCTGTTCCGCCGATACTGAAGGAGGATGGAACGCCTGCAGGACTACTGGCTCAGTGGGTACTTTAGGTACATAACCCGGATGCAGGATGGCTCTAACTGTGCCTGGAACGATTTCCAGGTTCGCAGCAGCCACCGACAGGGACTGCAGATCTCCCATCGTCCAGTGGCTCGAACGGTTCTGTGGTCAATCCATCCAGCACCACTGTCAGATCCCACGGAGGGACTCTGAATCAAACCGGAGGCCTTATCCTCAAGGTGCCACGAAGGAAACTGATAACAAAGCGGTGCTTCCCAAGCGAGCAGCCATCCACCAAACTGTGGAATGCTGTAATCGCACCCACATACACCTTAAGTGTAGCGGGGGAGAGTCCAGCCGAAAACCGGCCTTGGAGGAACTCCAGCACTGAAGCCATCGGGCAGTGAACTGGGTCAAGATGGCGCTCCAGGCACCATTTCGTGAAAATTTCCACTTGCCCGCATACAGTTTCCTCGTGGAGGGGGCTCTAGAGTGTAGGATGGTCTCAACTACCTCGGTAGAGAGACCGGCAGCTCGGAGGTGGTCCCCCTCAGGGGCCAGACCCACAGCTTCAATTTCCCCGGGTGGGGATGGAATATTTCGCCTAGGCCCTGCGACAGCAGGTCCCTCCTGACGGGAATCTCCCATGGGGGGCCGTCCAGGAGGGCTACCAGGCCCGAGAACCAGATTCTGGCGGGCCAGAAAGGGGCCACAAGCAGCAGCTGGGCCCCCGTTCGGCGAACTTTCTCTAGAACCCCCGGGAGCAGAGCAATTGGGGGAAAAGCGTACAGCCGTAGCCTCGGCCACGGCTGCGCCATGGCATCCAGCCCCAGGGGCGCTGGATACACAAGGGAGAACCAGAGGGGGCAGTCAGCGTTGTCCGGGGACGCGAACAGGTCCACTTGTGCTCTGCCGAATCACCTCCATATTATCTGCACCGTCTCGGGGTCCAGTCTCCATTCCCCGGGCCTCGGCCCCTGCCTCGACAGGATGTCTGCCCCCACATTGAGGTACCCAGGTATGAAGAGTGCTCTAAGAGAGAGCAACTTCCCCTGGGACCACAAGAGGATCTGGTGCGCCAGTCTGCACAGAGGGCGCGACCTCAGACCGCCTTGTCGATTTATGTAGGAGACCACTGCCGTGTTGTCGGAACGGACAAGCATGTGGTGGTCCCTGAGGTCTGGGAAAAAGTGCCGTAAGGCCAACAAGACCGCTGGCATCTCTAGGCAATTTATGTGCCATAGATGCAGGGTCAACCACAGACCTCGGGCTGTGTGGCCTTCCAGAACCGCGCCCCATCCGGTGCTGGAGGCGTCCGTCGAGAGTGTGCGACGGTGGTACACCATGCCCAGCACTGGGCCCTGGGTCAGGAACACCCGTTGTCTCCACCTGTCTAAGGCACGCATGCACCTGCGTGTAACCTTGATCAGGCGAAAAGGATTGCCCCTCGGGGAAAATCCGGTGTCCCTGAGCCACCACTGCAGTCGCCGCATGTGCAGCAATCCAAGCGGAATTACGGTGGATGCTGCAGCCATGAGGCCCAACAGTCTCTGAAACTGAAGTGCAGTGCAGATGTCGGCCTAGCTGCACCCTGAGTACCATGGTCAGGATCGACTCGACGCGTGCGGGAGACAGTTGTGCCCGCAATGTGACTGAGTCCCACACTACTCCTAGGAACGTAATCCTTTGTGTCGGAGTGAGCGTGCTCTTGCTCGTGTTGAGCCTCAACCCCAAGTACCTCAAATGCGCAAGTACAACATCTCAATGCTGTACTGCGAGGAGACGAGACTGGGATAGAATCAACCAGTCGTCCAAATAATTGACGATGCTGATCCCCCGGAGTCTGAGAGAACCCAGGGCGGAATCCATGCATTTCGTAAAGGTGCGGGGGAGACTGCTAGGCCGAAAGGAAGTACCCGATATTGGTAAGCTTTGCCCCCAAAAGCGAACCGCAGGAACTTCCGGTATCCCGGAATGACAGAGACATGGAAGTAAGCATCCTTTAGATCGATCGTGACAAACCAGTCCCCGGACTGAATTTGACTCACAATCATAGGGATCGTCAACATCCGCATCCGAAGCCTCCTCAGTGGCCGGTTCAGGCGACGAAGATCTAAAATGGGGCGCAGACCACCGTCTCTCTTCGGAGCTATAAAGTACCGGCTGTAGAACCCGGTAAACATCTCGCTGTCAGGGATCTGTTCTATGGCCCCTTTGTACAGGAGGGAATTAATTTCTTGCTCCATCACCTGTGCTTGTACTTGGTCGACCCTTGTTTCCAGAATTCCTCAGAATCCTGGGGGTCGAGACCGAAACTGAAGCGTGTAGCCTTGTCGGACGGTACGCAAAACCCAGTGTGACACGCCGGGCAACGCTTCCCAAGCGGGCAGAAAGTTCCTCAGGGGGACCAACCGCTTGAGGCTGGTGCCTGATGGGGACCAGAGTGGCGGCCTCAGTTACCCGAAGCGCTGCAGCGGTGGGAAATCCCCGAGGATCGGCATGCACATGCCTGACCGCCCCCCCCATCTGCGATGTGAGAGGTGCGGTATCCCGAAGCGCCAAAGCGGCAGGAGTTAACCGGAAATGAACGTCTACAGGCCTCTGTAGAGGACGCAACTCTGGCCTGACTGCTGCACGGCCGTGCAGGTCTAAGGCAGTGGTTGCATGGAACTCGCCACGCCCCGAAGCGCCACCGACGGTGGGGTGAAGAGGCTGAGTTCCGGAGGGGCCGATGGGGAGACGTCTATGTGCTTGAACCAGATGGGGGGCCCCCTCTGAGGCCCGACGCTCAAGTCAGGGCCTCTTCCTGGAAGCCTGTCGGGCGAGAAGCACGGCCCTCAGGTCCGCCTTCTCCCGTTCAGGCCCCCGTCGAGCAGGCGGGAACGAGCCCCTCGACCGCTGGGGAGGGGCACGCTGAGCCACTCTCGCTTTTTGGGCCAGCATGTACGAGCTGCGAAACGTCGAAGGCTGAGGTGGTCCACCCTCAGCTCGGGCCCGCGACCTCTTTCGACGAGGGATAAACCGCTGGAAGGCCGCAGCCTGTTGGCGCGCTTCCCTGAAGCGCTCGACAACTGAGCCGACCGCCTCCCCGAAGAGACCACCGGGCGAAAGCGAGGCATCTAAAAGGAAGGTCTTGTCCCTCTCCTTAATACCCGACAGAGTTAGCCACAAGTGGCGCTCTGTCGCCACCAGCAGGGCCATGGACCGCCCGATAGCTCGGGCCGTATCCTTCGTGGCCCTGAGCGATAAATCTGTCGCACGGCGAACCTCCTTCACATCCTCGGATGCGAGGGGCCCCCCGTCGTCGAGGTCGTCAAGTAGATCGGCCTGGTACGCCTGCAAGACCGCCATGGTGTGAAGGCATGCACATGCATGACCTGCCGCCATGTAAGCCTTGCCGACTAAGGCAGAGGTAGTACGGCAGGGCTTAGTAGGCAACATCGGGGTTTTCAGGGAGGACGCAGCCTCCGGCGATAAATACGCCGCCAGCGTCTCCTCAATACCTGGCATGCCGCCGTAACCGTTCTCCTTATGCCCGCTGATCGAAGCATAGTGGCGACCAGTCGGGCTAGAAAGCCGTGTAGAATACGGCCGGGACCAGGACTTCGACACCTCAGTGTGGAGGTCCGGAAAGAACAGTAAATCCAAACGCGGGCGAGGAGGTGGGGCTACAAGGAAACGCTCGTCGAGCTTACTCTATTATTTTTATTTTTATTTTTTTTCTCTTCTTTTGTTTTTTCTCTTTTATTTTGTTTTTTTTCTCTTCTTTCCTTTTTTCTTTTATTTCTTGTTTTGTTTTGTTTTTTCTTTCTTTTTCTTTTTTCTTTCTTTTTTTTTTTTTTTTTTTCGGCGACAAGCATCCTGCTCTTCCGCAGGCCAAGCGATATTGAGCCTAGCCACCGCACGGGAAACCACCTCCAGCAGCTCGTCATACTGCGGAGACTGGGCTGACGAGCCACCCATGTCACCGCCCTCCACATCCAGTTCCTCGGAACCGGAGTCTCGGTGAGCAGGCTCCCGCTCCGGGACGGAAGAAGCCGCAGACTCGGTGCGGGCTTCCGGATCCCGAAAGCGGAAGAAAGAACCCGCGGATGAAGGAAAAGAAAGAGCCGAAGCTGTCTCACCTTCGTCGCCAAGGTCCATCTGCAATCCCCAGCAGAGTAGTCGCCGGGATGCCTCATCAACCGCGTGGGGAGCAGAGCTGGCCGCCTTCCTCGAAAAGCGCCAGCCGAGAGCGGAGCTTCCTAACCGGGAAACGCTCACAATGCACACAGCCAGCCCCCTCGAGGGCTGCTAGTGCATGCTCTCTTCCCAAACAGGCCGCACACATATCGTGTGTGTCACCGTCAGGGATATAGCGTGGGCAGGGATACACACACTGCCAAAACCGCTTTACACTCGCCATTTTCTTTCAGAGACCCAGAGCGCTTGCTGAAGATCAGAAGACTGACGACAACAGTGAAGCCGGCTCCCTTTATACCTCCAGTTCCACCAGCATGCGTCACGTGTTGACGTTGAACCCAATCAAGATTGGTCTAAGTTGTTACAGAGATTCAGAGGCGGTCACGCTGGAGGCGTTCCCCATTGCGTCAGCTGACGCAGCGTTGAAGTTCCCTTGAAAGGGAATCTATGTTGCCTGGACTACTCTGATTAAACAGAGTAGCTGGGCACAGGTAAACTTAATATCTTAAGTACACCTAACATTTTAGTTGAACTGACTTATGAATATGAGTTAAGGTAGCAAAAACCTCAAATCCTTTTTTACAAGATCTGTTTGAGCAGGTGTTAGCGTGATCTTTTTTTGCAGGACAAAAAACAACTGGAGACTTAATCTTCCTAATCTTACTTTTTCAATTAAAATATCAAAAATGTGTGTACACAGGTTCTCCTTCTTCAGAAACTTACAGCAAAACTAGAAAGGAATCACCAAGAACTTCATCCTGCTTCATCACGCAGGTTCAGACAGTTTGCTGAAGCACATGAGCTGTCAGATGTGTGGAGGATTTTTTATACAAATTTACAGACAGTACACCTGGAGTCACTCAAAAGATAATGTATTATCTCTGGCCAGGCTGGATCGCCTGTATTCTTTTATACACTATGTGAACATTTTTAAAAGCTGTCACATTAATGCAGTGGATCATTCTCTTATTGCTCGCTAAGGTTTTATAAAAAATGTTCGTTTACAGAGTGCCTACTGGCATTTCAAAACTGCTCTGTTTCATGACAAGGCTTTTAGAGCTATTGTTAGAGTTCCGTCAATTTGTTTGGTTGCATAACTTCTGCTAAATAAACTTCAATTCAATTCAATTTTGTTTATATAGCCCAGTATCACAAATAACAATTTTGTCTCAAAGGATTTTACGGTCTGTATAACATATGACACTCTTTGTCCTCAGACACTCAATTTGAATGAGGAAAAACTACCCAAAGAAAACCCCTTGAACAGGGAAAAACATTTATAGAAATCTCAGGAGGAGGGATCCCTCTCCCTGGACAGACAGACATGCAATAGATCATAGTACGTACAATTATATTGACAAAATGTTAGTTCTAAAACATAAGTGTAGAGGACGGATCCAGAAATGATAGTGGATACAATTGTGATAAAACTTATGAAATTGTAGTGTATATATAATTATGATGAAACGTGTACATTGTAAAACATAAGGGTTGAGGATGGATCCAGAAGGACAACTGAGCAGCTCCAGGTGATACCCACCAAGCAGAATCCGAGCCTCACCATCTCCCTTCCCACATAGACACAGCAGCACTGTTCCAGCAGGTGGCCTGCAATCACAAATCCAGATTCCGCATCTCTGGAGGCAGATATACCTACTGAAAGTGACAGTAAGAGAGAACAGAGAGACGAGAAAGCACAAAACTACGGTAGAGAGAAAATGTTGCGTTACTAACATGTATTTATGGGATGAGAACGCATACAGATGAAGAGGGAGATGAGGAGAGAGGTCCATCCTGGGAAGTCCCCCGGCAGTCTAGGCCTACAGCAGCATAACTAAGGGATGGCTCACCTGAGCCAGCCCTAACTATAAGCTTTATCAAAGAAGAAAGTCTTGAGCCTACGTTTATAAAGGTGAGATGGTGTCTGCCTCCTGAACACAAACTGGGATCTGATGCCACAGGAGAGGAGCTTGATAGTTGAACGTTCTGCCTCCCATTCTAATTTGGAGACTCTAGAAACCACAAGTAACCCTGCATTCTGAGAGCGTAGTGGGAAAATAAGGAATAGTTGGGTTTTTTAAGATATGAACTGCCTGACCATTAAGAGCTGTGTAGGTGAGGAGAAGGAGGCAAGACATTTTATAGGGAGCCAGTGCAGAGAAGCTGGTATTGGAGAAATATGGTCTCTTTTGCTAGTTATTGTCAGTACACCTGCTGCAGCATTCTAGATCAACTGGAGAATCTTAAGGGACTTTTTCGGACAGCCTGAAAATAAGGAATTGCAGCCTAGAAGTAACAAATGCATGGACACATTTTTCTGCATAATTTTGAGACAGGATGTCCCTGATTTTTGCAATGTTATGTAGTAAAAAAGATAGTTCTTGAAGTTTGTTTTATGTGGGATAAATCCTGATCAAAGATCAAACTCGGAGGTTAGAGCAAACTCCACTATCTGCTGATAGTGTGTCTCGAAGGTGTTTGAGGCCAAGTACAATAACTACATTTCTGTCTGAGTTTAACATCAGAAAATTGAAGGTCATCCAGTTTTTCACTAACTGATGAGTTTCATCTGGCTAGATGTATTTGGGTATCATCTGAATAACAATGAAACTTTATGGAGTGTTCCTAATAATATTGCCCAAAGGAAGCCTATATAATGTAAATAGAATTGGTCCAAGCACAGAACCATGCGGAACTCCGTGACTAATTTTGGCATGCTCGGAGTATTCATCGTTAACGTGTACAAGCTGAGATTGGTTTGATAGAGAGGATTTAAACCAGTCTACTGCAGTTCCTTTAATGACAATTAAATGTTCCAGTCTCTGTAATAGGATGTGATGGTCAATGGTGTCAAATGCAGCACTAAGATCTAACAAGACAAATACAGCGACAAGTCCATTGTCTGATGCAATTAAAAGGTAATTTTTAATTTTCACCAGTACTGTGTCTGTACTATGATAAATAAGGTTGACAGGAGAGAAGCAGTCAAAGTATACATCAGGTTTTACAGCTTTTTCTAAGGTTTCTGTGTCTGAAGATAAATCGGTACCAGTTGAGGGCAGGGCATGATGAATTTTTTCTCTAATAGTTAAAATGTTATCAATAAAGAAGCTCACGAAATAATTTCTACTGAGGGGTGTGGGAATACATGGCTCAATGGAGCTGTGGCTCCCTGTCAGCCTGACTACAGTGCTGAAAAGGAACCTGGGGTTGATTTTATTTTCCTCTATTAATGATGAGTAGTAGATCATTTACTAGTACAGCTTTAGATGACAGAAATCTGATGGTTAAAAGTCCAAATTTAATTTTCCTATTTTGATGTGTTATTTCTACCGTGGTAATTTAAGATAAGGTTTTTATGTATAACTCCTCTTCTATTAACTTTTGATTTTATTAATTTAAGTGGTCAGGGGCCAGACACCGTCATTATGTGGTTATGGGTGGGTAACTGGGTATAGGACTGCAACTTGATGAATAGATACTGAGGTATCTGCCATGACACGACCCATGCATTTTCTACATTCTAGGGCGTAGGAAGAGTTTACTAGGCCAAAAACGCATTGATGAATGAAAAGACACTCCCACTCCAACACACACAGACACACACACACATATTATCAAAATCTAAGCAAATAAACATGCTGAGCTGCACTGTCTCTCTCATCCTTGTAGCCTTCATGGTCTTAAATAGAAGACCAGACAAAGGGAAGGTACAGCTGGCCCTTTGGGGGGAAGCACTCTGAGTGACCCAGGCCTGGAAGCCAGCCTCAGTCAGAAGATCCAAAACAGCTGTTTGCCTCATCTATTATCCCTCCACAGTGGAGGGATAAATATTACTGGACTTTCACTCTGGTTCCTTATCCTGCTTCACTGGAAGCTAGAGGCCATGATGATGTCATGGATTCTATAATCTCTCTAAATACAAATTTTACAAGTATATTTTTGGGGCTTTTTGCCTTTATTGACAGACATAGATGAAGACTTGAAATGAGAGACAGAGAGAGAGGGGGGATGACATGTAGCAAAGCGCTGCCTATCCACCCTCACACCTGAGAGTCGTTCAATCAACAGCAAGTAGGCCACATTTTTTTACTTTTCCACTGAAATACTTATTTCAGGATCTACTAAGTGGATTGGCACAAAATGTTGTGCAGATATTCATGGTTCCTAGACAATGTATCCCAATGCCTTTAGTGATCCCCTGACTTCCTCTGGTGCCACCAGGTTATATCTATGATTTTGAGTGAAATATCTTGAAGACTAATACAGCGATTCATGTTCACCTCTGTATGAATTATGATAACATTGGTAAACCCTCTGACATTTCATCTCGCACCATCATTAGGTCAAAATTTCAACTTGTCTAATACTTTTATTTATGATGAAATACCCATCAGCTTCAGCTGTACTTTGTGTTAAGTGCTATTAGAAAATGTTAGCATGATAACACACTAAAAAGGGATGGTGAAGATGGTAAACATTATACCTGCTAAACAAAAGCATGTTAGCATTGTCAATATGAGTTTGTTAGCTTGCTGATATTGGCATTTAGCTCAATGTACCACTGTGCCTATAGCCTCAGAGTTGCTAGCATGGCTGTAGACACTTAGTCTTGTTAATTTAAATGTTTGCGGATGGTGAAGAGATGAAAAATTTATGGATTTCAAATACCAGTAAAATTTGCACATGCATCAGTGTGATTTCTGTGGTTCTGGGCCTCATAGTGACCACAGCAGTAAGTGAAAAGTATACAACCATCATCGACAAAGATGGCAGTGGCATTTAGCCGTGTGCATTCCAAGAGCTGCAGCCGCTCTATGTCTCTCCTTACTGCTGACCTCCGGAGCATGGTTGCTGTCATGTTTACATAGGAAACAGGTGGTGGTGACAGTCGGTCACTGTCTAAAAGTACCTCAAGAGTTACCATAAGAAGATGATTCATTCTCTCTTCAGACAAGAGTTTCTAGTAATGATAAATGGTGAAGTAAAAGGTCGATTGGAAAAATTGCTTCCAGCATGCTCATCCTCTTTAGGTAGTACAAGGGAAGCATGAAGGTATCAATGCAACAGGAAACAAAACATTTTTCTAAAATGCTGACATAAATTTTAAGAAATGCTAACAACAACACTGTTTTGAGACTAATTGTCACGTCGTGGGTTATATGGGGTGTGTTTTGGGGGTGTTTATGTAGTTCATGTTGTCTGGATTACTTCCTGTCTTATTTTGGTAGTCGTCTGTTTCCCTCTGTCTCTGTCTCTTTACTTCCTGCCCCGGATTTCCTGAGTGTATTCACCTGTGTTTGTCCTGCACCTGTGTCTCGTTGCCTTCACCTCCCCTGAGTGTATTTAGTTCATGTGTTTCCTTGTCTCGGTGTTGGTGTCAGTGTCGGTATGGTAAGATGTTTGCGTGTTGCCTTGTCTGCCTTCCCAGCCTTCCCAGCCTTCCCAGCCTTCCCAAGTGTTTTCCCAAGTGTTTTCCCAAGTGTTTTCCCTCCGTGGTTTTCGCTACCTCCTCGTGTTCTTGGTTTTCCTGGTCTCCTGTCTGTTGTTTCGAGTTCGCCTGTCCACCGCAGGGTAAGAAACAATAAAGACTCCATCCCTCACTACTGTCTGCATCTGGGTCCTCCTTACCTCGCCGTCCAAACCGTGACACTAATACTTCCCTTTGTGTGGTCTCTGGCTTATGGTGATTGCATTAAAGCCATGACATACAGTTTATGAATTTACAATGGCAAATTTGTCACATCATTTTAAGGACTATGTAGAGTAATGAAACTCAATGTGAGGATGTCAAGAGTCTGAATTGAAGTGACATTTAACAGAGCATCTCAATAAACTGATCTGCCTCTGAGACAGAAAGGAAAGTGCGTGGGAGACTTGAAAAAAATTATCAGTGTTAAAGCAGGGGTTGGTCAGGAGAGTCTGTGGAAAGTAGCTGGACGGAGATTAACAGTAGCTGACTGGGCCAGCCCTCACTTACCTGCTGACGTGTGTTATGACAAGATGATTTAACAGGCTCTGAACTGCACAGGTTTATGGCTTTAGTAGTGCAACTTTGCTCCCTTTCATATCAAGCCAGGCCAAGACACACACATGGAATTTTGCCTGTGCAAAGCGAACATTGAGACCAGCAGTGATTTGTTGTAATACTGGAGGTTTTAATTTTGTGTGAATCTGCCATGCGGAATCTACCATGAACCTGTTATTTGCAAAGTGAAAGCTGAGTATTAGAAAACTCACAGTAGGAGGGTTTTGAATGTATTTTGGAAAATACAGGATTTATTTTGCAAAATCAAGATTTAATCAATATGAATGTCTAGTAATGATTTAAGAAAATGTTATTAGTCTCCTTAAAAGTAATTTATAAAAAACTACATTCTGGAATAACCTGTTAGTAAAACGATGTTTTTTTTCATAATAGAGTGATTTTATAACTTGTATTCCAACCCGTGAGTCAATTTCAAACTCAAAACTTACATTAACGAGTCATAAAGTTGCAGTTCGAATGACAATGTTTTGCTCAACTTGAAACATTTTCAACTCACACAGATGTGTCTTTGCCTTAATTCTTGATGCCCGGGCAAATTTGCTTCCACTTCCGTGCCTTTCTAATTAATGATAATCCCATATCCCAGTAGCAAAAGGTACAACTGTGTGCCTTGTTTTCTCAGTGTATATTTTCGGTTCCCTAGGACACATCATTAGGAACAGTGAGCATATTGCTCCCACAGTATCAGTGGGCCTCTTTAGGTCTGGGCTCAGTTCAAACATAATATTGCCTAGGGCCTGAGACCCACATATCACAGTGCTGTAGCAAACCATGGAATGGACTGTGAGCACCCTATAGAAGAGGATGTTTGTGTTTCCTGATTTTCTCTGTGAACCTTCATATGACACGACCTTACATTTTCCCTATAGACAGTGTAAACTGTAGTAGTAATGGGGTGCAAGAGAGCATGGTCTGTTTTTTCTTGTTTTCATGAAGTGGCAGAGTAGCACAGATAATGACGTACAGCTCTCCTGTCCTTGCTATTGTGAAGAAAATGAATGGGTCCCTCCAAATATTGAATATTTTAAAGGAATTGTATCAACAGACAGCATGTTTCTTAGCAACACTGGCCCTCAGATATCAGTCCATTGCTGCAATTTGAAATGCCCATTCAGAGGCTTAAGGTTTTAACATTGTTTCCACAAATATGTCCCAAAACTATGCACAGTAGTTGTAGTATAAATATTTCCTTGCACAAAAAGTGAGGAGAATTTGAATTTCAGTTAGGAGAAATGTGTAAGATGTCTGTCTTATTCCCACTATAACATTGTGGGGTGAAAACACTTGTGTTCTTCCCAAATGTGAGTGAATTTAAAGGTGGCATGATTTTAACCGAAATTCAATACAGCATGATGTACCTTCACATTGCATACAGAATTGTATCTAGTATAGTTTAAACTATGGGCACTGGGTTATTGCACAAAAAAATCCAAGACCAGAGGAGAAATCTGAGAGCAGAAGTTTCACGAGTACACATAAACAGCCTGAACACGTGGAGAAGGGCTGAAGCTGGAGCGCAGGAAATCTGTGCAAGCAACAATATATCTGAGTGCAAGCACACAGTTTGAGCAGAAGACCAAATCTAAGTGCACACAAAACTGAACTGAAATCAAAAGAACACACTTTTGAATAAAGATAGGAAAATAATCACATACTGGGGTGAAACCATTTTGACCAAAATACAGTATATTTGAACATGTATTTTGAAGGAAAAAAATCACTCTCGCGCACCTTCTCTGGCTCCGTTCCACATTGGTGGGACAATCTGCCTGCTCCTACAAGATCAGCAGATTATGTAGCCACCTTTAAAAAATACCTAACTGACAATCACTAACTTCTACTTCCTTTCTATTTCTTTTATAAAAATAAAAAAAAACAACTTCCTATCCTTAGCTTTGTAAACTGTGCTGGGCTTTAAGAGACTAGTTTTTGGTGCACTTATGCACTTAGTTACCTTGTGTTATAATTACTTCCATTGTCTTCCTCATATGTAAGTCGCTTTGGATAAAAGCGTCTGCTAAATTATTAAATATAAATGTAAATGAATCCAAACCAATACCACTATGCACTGAGTTTCTCAATATTTGTTTTGGTCTACAATTTCATTCCATAAAATTTTAAACTAATAAAATTGAAACTAATGTTCAATACACTAAAAGTCGCACCATAGTCGCTATACACCATCCCAGTATAGCAAAGGACTAAAGTCAGAAAAAAGTCTTCTTTTTTTTAACGGGATGGTTCATCTGTCTGTTACATAACATGTTGAGCAGCTGGAAGCCATGATTTAGTGTATTTCTCAGTATCTGTTTTGGGTATCAGATTCAGGGCACAGAGGCATGGCTTTCTCATGGAGCAGTTTTATAGCACAGGGACAATGTTAAACAGTTCTATGTAAGACATGTTTTTACCATCAATATTACTTTTGGCATACTTTTGCTTATATATCGATGGAATGACTTTTTCATTCAATATTAAATAAATAAATAAATACATAAATGCCATGAAATAAATAAATGTGTCAAAATGGCTAAATAAATAAATAAATAGCTTTATATTTCATTGGACTTTTTTTTCATAATCCCACATGTATTTATATCATGGGACTATTTCATGATGACACATTTATTTATTTCATCGGACTATTTCATAATGACACATTTACCATTCTTATATTCAAATGAAGGGGGCGTGGTTATCTCACAGAGCTGCAGACCAGACACAAGCTCAGAGAAGAGGAGGCCAGTTTGTAGTTTGACAACAAAAAAGGGAATCACACAGTAGTTAAGTTTCTTGAAGGGTTTGGCTTCTCGCACCCTGCTGTGCCTCAACACTCTGTGATTTATGGAGTTTCCCGATGTACAGATAGCTTTACTTGTTGCTAAAAAGTAACCGGTGAATGCCGTTAACTCATTAGCTCGTCCTATTAACCTAACGTTAGCTGACTGGGAGCTCGGAGCACCAGGGGGAGTGTTTGTGTTTACACCTCTAGCACAGGAGTTTTGGACCTCCAGAAGAAGGAGTTTTTCAGTCCGAGGCGGTAGGGACAACATAACCAAGCTCAGCATCATGGCTAACTGAGCTAAATTAAAGTTAGCTAGCAGCAGCAACCATTAGCACCAATTAGGAATTAACGTTACTTTTATTTTTTTTTATTTATCCAGGTAAACTGTTTGAGAACCACTTCTCATTGACAAACATGACCTGGCCAAGAGGCTACAGAAATAAGTTAGAAACATAATTTACAACTGTACATAGTCATACACATGACACATAGAACAAGCAATTAGATTAAAAGAAGTAGACAGCAAAGAAGAAGAAAAGAGAAAAAAAAGTAAAAGTGCTTAAGTAAGTGTGTATTAATATGGTTCAGGATTATCAGCAGGAATAAGAGTCAGCTTTGGAGGTTCTGCTTAAAGGCGGAGGTTGGAATCAGAATCAGAGGCGTAAGTTTCAGAGTATTTTGTAGTATGTTTCAGTCATGTACTGCTGCAAAGCGGAAGGCATTACGTCCGAAGGTAGTAGAAGTCGGGGGGTACTAAACTTAATGCGCTGCTGGCTGGACTCCCTGCTTGCACAACCAAACCTCTGCAGATGATCCAGAACGCGGCGGCAAGAGTGGTCTTCAATGAGCCGAAGAGAGCACACGTAACCCCTCTCTTCATTAGGCTCCCTGTTGTCGCCCGCATGCAGTACAAAGCGATGCTCTTGGCTTACAAGGCCACCACTGGTTCTGCACCAACATATCTTTGCTTGTTCATACAGACCTACGCTCCTGCCAGTTCCCTGCGCTCTGCAAATGAACAACGTCTGGTGGTACCATGCCAAAAAGGAATAAAATCACTCTCGCGCACCTTCTCTGGATCCGTTCCACATTGCTGGAATGATCTGCCTGCCTCTACAAGATCAGCAGATTTTGTAGCCACCTTTAAAAAGCACTTGAAAACGCATCTCTTCCGTCAACACCTAACTGACAATCACTAACTCTTCTTCCTTTTTACCTCTGCTCAAAAAACCAAAAAAAACAAAACAAAAAACCCTTCCTATCCTTAGCTTTGTATACTGTGCTAGGTTTTAATCAGACTCGTTTTTTGATACACTTATGCTTTATGTTACCTTGTGTTATTATATTGCTTCCATTGTCTTCCTCATATGTAAGTTGCTTTGGATAAAAGTGTCTGCTAAATGACTAAATGTAAATGTAAATGTAATGAAATTACTTGATCTTGTGTGATAGGTGTTATGCGCGGCATGAAGGAGAGATGACAGATAGTAAGGTGTCTTGCCCAAGATTGTCTTGTATATAAAAAAAAAAACAATGACGGAGATGCTGGGTATGGAGGGAGGGCCAGCCCACCAGTTTATACAGGTCACCGTGTCCACCAAATGAAGGTTGAAAACATCATATCAGACCCACTTATCATCTCTAAAGGTGTGCCTCAAGGCTCCATCCTGGGCCCAACCCTTTTTTCTATCTACATCAATGATATAGCCAGAGCTGCTGGCACCTCCCGAATTCACCTTTATGCAGATGACACTGTTTTGTACTCAGTTGGTTGCTCTCCCAATGCTGCGGTTTCCAGCCATAAACTGAGCTTCACCTCTATTGAGCAGTTTTTTGACACCTACGTATTAACACCAGTAAGACAAAATGCACCCTCTGTCACCTGCATGAATGGTATGGCTCTGGAGTATGTCAAGACATATAAATATCTAGGCATCTGGTTCAATTCATCCCTGTTATTCATTACACACATTAATAACCTTCAAGTAGAACAAGTTTTGTTCGAGACCGCCGCTTGATTGGTGACGTGGCGTTATTG